>CM031703.1:6452500-6867500 GCA_018466805.1 Hippocampus abdominalis
TTGAGTTTAATGTAGCCATAAAATACCCAATCACATTCAAACAATAAACTATCACGAGAAGAGATGAGACCTTTACTGATCTGTTCAGGTGTCCAGGATTCATAGGTCCTCAATAAATTCCTCTTCAATCCAGGAGGATCCTAGATGCAGGTATCGGTAAGGAATTCAGAACAAAAGAGGACATTATTTGATACATCCTTTGTAAAATAATTCACAACAACTTAGAGGGTTCCGGCCAGATGAAGTCCTATTAATAAGAAGAGGACTGAAGAAGAAATATGTACAAGTAAGAAATGCACGGTAGTAGATGATGACAGTGTCTCCCATTGGCCATAATCTTCATTTCCAAAACGCTCCATACACTGAAGCAACGTTAAGAGTGCAGTTGATCAACCTTAGTGGGAACATTGGGAAGTTATAGATTCATCAATCCTTCCAAACTGTCAAAAATGTGCCAACAACTCATTTCAGAGAAAGCATCTTTAGTGGTGCTACTTTCAAGAGAACAACATGAATGAGTTCTAAATCAAACAGCAAAATGTGAAAAATAAATCAATCAATCAATAAAATAAAAGCCTGTGCACGTGCACCCATTAAGATGATTACCGTAAAGCTTATTGTAAACAACTGAGTATCTTGCTGAAGCACCCGACCCAAAACATTTATTCACATAAAAACACACTTGCACTTTGGAGTTGATGAGGTATTTAAAATGTGTTTCCTTGTGTTAGTCTGTCGGCAAAGACAAAAAGATGGAACGACAACAGGAGAGCAGCAGGTTATGCCGCATGCATGGTTGCAAAAGCAGATTTCCCCTTGACTGCATGTACAGTGTGACCTTGTTCCCCCACTCATACTACATTACAACCCCTCATTTACACCAGGAATCAACCAGCTACAAAGATTAAACAGCCTTAAAGTAAAACCGGTCGTATTCAACACTGCATATGGAGAAGAATGTGCAAATGTTTACCTCATAAGTGATCTTAAGGCTGGATTGCAGCAGGATGGGAGGAAATCTGGGATGAACATCTGATGTCAACCAGAGACGGAAGCCTTCTTTGGGACGAAGCACATTTAGCTCCTATGAGAATTTGAAGTGAATTAAATTGAATACAACTTTATTGTCAAATGAATGGTACACATTTAGAAATCTTGTGCGGATGCTCGTTCCCTCGGCATTCCTGATCCAGTCTCGTGGTATGTTGTCTGAACATGGCGACAGGAGGTTTCAAACTGTGGCTTTTTAGTTTCTACTTTCAGTGAAGTTGTTGAAGTTGAACTATAGGATGTCCACACACATCAGACAAAAGTTGAGTTATTTACATCGAGATGTCTTGAACAACTCGGGATGGAGCCCTTTTTGCTTCAAGGCAGCCAAATTTCAAGTGAGCAAAAGTATTAGAACAGACATGTAATATCTGGTGGCATAACCCTGATTTGCAATAACTGCATCGAGCCTGCAACCCACAACTACAACAAAAAAGCAAAGCACCATTTTGTTACAATACTTTTAGAGGGGACTGTACATGGATTAATAGCAAAAGTTAAGTGGTAGGATGGACGTTGCTTTTTGCCTTTGCACCTGGCTAGTTCTTCTGGAGCCTCTGTTCATCTTTGTCCATTTTCCTCCTTTCACAACCACCATTTTGTTCATTCATCATTCTCTCATCTTAACTTCCATTCACACGCTGACCCCATCATTCCCTCAGTTTTTCATGGCAGTTTTTCATTTCAAGCTTCACTGCCGAGACCTCATCAGTTGATGGGTAAGGAGCAAAACAAAGAAAGAGCGCAACGAAGAGGAACAGGGGGAGGATTTAAGGGTCACGGGCTGTGTTACAGTTGGAAAATAGCCTCAGACGATGTAAAACAAAAGTGGAGTAAATACAAGAAAAAGCTTTGCGGCACACTGTGAGCACCACTGCTGGACTGACGGATACACAAACATACGTGCGCATGCACGCACACACACACACACACATTCCTGTACTTGTGGCACAGTGAGGACCAAGTAAAAAGGCCTGAACACACACACACACACACACACACACACACACACACACACACACACACACACACACACACACACACACACACACACTTCTGCCCCAACTGCTATGCCTCTGAGTGAGTGTTGACCTGCCACATGCTTTATAAAACATAACCATCGGGCAGGTACAATTCCATAAATAAATGAATAGCCCAACCAACATTCCAAAAAAAAAAAAAAGGAACATAAAAAACAGTGGATGTGGCGTAACAACAGATGACAGAGTTTGACAAACATAGCACAGCATGCATGGAACACGTAAACGAAAATAATAAAATGAGGATTCAATCTGTGAGGAAGAATTTTAAAATATTTTAGACTGGTATTTGAAATCATACAGGTGGTGATGTATTCAAATTAAATAATTCAATGGATCATACTCTACAAATATTTCAAGAGGAATTGGTTTCCAGCAATGTCTATTTTGTCGATCATTAAAATGTTTGTAACGGGTTGTTTTAGTACTTTGGGTTGGATGTTACCCAGTGTAAGATTTGGAATGTGACAAAGAGAAAAATGTTGCTTGTCGGCTAATGATGATTGAGAAGAATCATTGCTGATAAGTATATTCTGCAAAATTGCAAAGGTATATTTTTTTTGTGTCAAAAAAATGTTATAGGCTCAATCAAATATGTCTGCTCAATTACACATACTGAACACCCGTTGGAGTTGTGTTTTGTTTCATTATTATTTTTACTGGCTGCTTCGGTACAAAGAACAACTCAAACAAATACAAATATAAAAAAGGAACCAGTTCAGACTTGACAAAACTAGTCTGTGTATTTGGCTAGTATAATTTGCACAATTGAACATATCCAAAAAGCGTAAGAGTCCATTGGCACCATACAGGTTTACCTCAATATCATATAAATCAAATAAACCAGAAATATTGCGCCAAGGTCCATTTTAACCAAACTATATAACTGTTTCTAGTTAATATAACTATATTACACCAGTGAAATGATTTATTCAGAAAAGTAGAGATAAAAAAAAAAAAAGTGGAGCCTAATGTTGGAATACAAATGCCTTACGTAACTACAACAAGTGAATATAATGTCAAAATATAAGAACTGAGTGCTTACTTTTTCTAGGAGAGGTAACCATGCTGTGACAAGATGAAGGTTTTTCAAGCAAAGCCACTCTCCGTTTCGGGAGCATTCTCTGAGTTTGGCCAAGGCCACGTCAGCCTGTCCCTGACCCATTGAGATCTGGTCAGACAGAGAGCCACACTCAGGCAGGGCACCAAACAAAGGAAATGGGATGGAAAATCCAATTCTGTCTTGGCATTCGAGGTTAGTGAGTACATAATGTGATTGCACCATTCAGTATTTCTCTTTACTGGGTGAAAGCATGCAGTTGTGAAACTAGATTACGTTGCAAATTTTAATCCAATCAAATATGTAGACAGCAGACTTGAGTTGAGGTCCTACAAATTAACTAATTTATATGCAAAGTTGCTTGCAATTAGATCTTAGATTGGAGTAAAAACAATTTTGGAACTCCAGCTACCAGCAAAAGTCATGATTAACATGTTTGTTTAAATTCACAATGTCAGAATTTTAATCTGGTGTCTACCTCATGATACTGGTCCCGACCCACAGTGTCTGTGGCAAGTTCTACGAGCTCCTGGGAGGGGTCAGCCCCCGCCGAAGTGATGATCAGCACTGGTTCCCATTCTAATGTCTCAGCATAAAGACGCCGCAGGTTCAGCGGAGGAGGGGAGAGCTCCTTCATACCTGGAGCCACAATGAAAGGAAAAAAAAAAAAGAAAAGTCTTACGTTTTGTGTGGAGTTTTTAAAAAAGTGATGCATGTGATTCATTGAGAGGGAATCAAAGTATGTCCAAATATCGGAAGTAAAAAAAATACACACGCACACACACACACTGTGCAAATGTGTACTGTTTCACACTGCGCATAGGGCTCTAATCCTGCTGTAATTTATTGAAAAATCAGATAAAAGATAATAGAGGCACACACGCTGTGATAAGGGAACTTTTTCAAAATCTCAGCCAAATACCCTCATAATCACACACACACATGCACACACAGAATCAAAGAGTGGCTTCGAAACTGCCAGCGGATACCTTTGGTGGCTGCTGCCAAATGCAATCTGCTCCACCCTTCCAAACACACACAGACACTCAAGGTCCTGCTAGAAAACATCTTAGATCAACCTCTAGCTGATTCACCATGGCAACATAAAGAAAAAAATGGTCTACCAACATGGCGTGCGGTGTGTGTCTAGAATCGGGGCATTTAAAGAGTACGCGTGTGCAAAAATACAAATATCACCACCTATGTTACCGGCACGAAATCTGTATTCTCACTGCGAACAAGCATCCAGGCGGTGGATGTATTATGATGGATATCACCCCGACGTTCAAAGCATGAGGGTTGCTTTGCCATACATCTTGATATCCATCCACCCATCCCTTTTCTATACTGCTTATCCACATTAGGGTCACGGGTGTACTGGAGCCAGCTGATTTCAGGCAAGAGGTGAGGTACACCTCAGACTGGTCGCCAATCAATCAGAAGGATTAAAAAAAACAAATCACACGAGTTTGGAGTGCTCAGTCAGGGCGGGGATCGGCAACACGCGGCTCCAGAGCCGCATGCGGCTCTTTAGCGACATCTAGTGGCTCCCTGGAGCTTTATAAAAAGAAAAAGAAAATGGGAAAAGATTTTGAGAGTAAATCTATTTGATAGTAAATCTATTTGAGCTAATATAGCTCAATTAGATATAGATACATGTTGCAGCTCCGAAAAAGGAGAGCTGTGGTGTTGGTTTTTCGAAACGTACACTTTATTTATGCTTTTAACAGTCTCGACAAACAAACACGTCTGCATCCGACTCTGTGCCTTCTCTCTTCTCGTTCGACTCAAGAGGCGTTCAAAGACAGCCTCTGAAAAACGGAAATTAATGATCACTTCATTGACACCAAGAAAAGCAAAAATAACGCACCAAAACGAAAAGTAAAGCGAGGAAATTACAAAATAAATTCTATGGGGGCGTTTGTGAACACACAATAAAGGATTGAATAACATAAACAATTCTGAGACAGTCCAGTCTCCTACATACATACAGCATGTGTTTCCTTCATTGTAAGTTTTATAGAAGGCTTTTATTTTTTTGCGGCTCTAGACATATTTGTTTTTTGTTTGTTTTGTCCTATATGGCTCTATCAACATTTTGGGTTGCCGACCCCTGAGTTAGGGTAACCTAAGATGCATGTTTTTGCAATATGAAAGGAAGGCGGACGGCATGCAAACCCCACACAGGAAAGCCGCAGCCCGGATTCAAACCCCCAACCTCACATCTGTGAGGCGGATGTGCTAATCACTTACACGCCATGCCGCCACATGTTGACATATACAGTACAGTGAAAAATAAGTGTAATAGAATAGATGCTTTGTAATGTATATGATAGTTGTCTAGTCACATGAAAATTCAGGCTCAGAAGATGACTCAGAGAGTTTTAAATTTATTTCTGTGTGAGTTCAGCAAGGCATGACTGTGTGCGAGCAGTGGCTCGCTTTAGACTGAAAGGATTTGGTGAGATTATTTGTAAGAGGATTATAGAGCATGCCTCATTAGCATACTGATTTACTGCCAAAGACACAAATACGCTCACTGTTTCTCGACACTGCTCCTGTTTTATTATCAGTGTTATCTGCCGCCCCCCCCCTTGAATGAAGACTAATCTTGGGCAAATAATGACTGCAACTCCAATGGTGGACTCACTTACTGTTCAACAAGTTTGGGAACGCGACTCTCACAGGCCATAACAACGTACAATTGCACATTTAATAAGCCCCAAAACAAAAGGCCCTATCATACAATCTGCCTTCTGTAAATAATGCTAAATTTTGATAGACACTGTCCTGGGCTGCAGCTCGGTGGCTCCAAGTCTGAAATTTTGGGGGCACAGGTAGAAGATTTAGGGGCACACGCTTTATAAATTTCTCATGAATATGATGAAGTGTGGTCTTGAGCAGTGCGTAATAAAGGTTTTGCCCCATATGCACCTAGGATTATTTTCTTTTTTTGTATAACCACAATAAGTATATATTTTTTGCTGTTTTTGTGTTTTTACAGAAGAACAAAGTAGACTTTGTCAGACTCTCTTAAAATGAATTCAAATGTCAGCAAGGTTGCTCATGTTGAACTTTCACAAATGACATGAAGCGTTTTTTTTGGGGGGGGGGGGGGTCACGAGAGACCGTAGTGTGGCATTGGCTTTCAAACACAAGTGAGGATGAACGAAAATTCAAATGATACAAAAAAAAATGAGCACCTAAAATATGGTGAGAATGACTAATGGAAGATCTCAAATATGAAGAGAAGCGAGTCATCCTTTTGTCAGGATTTGTTTCCGCAGATGGAGCACCACATTTAAAGCACTTCTACATGTCTCGTGGAAGCACCTTATGCTCTACTTTAGCCTAATTCTGTCTGGCTTTGTCATTTCTCTTCAATCCACCTCTCTCCTGCGGCATGGACTTGTTTTATTAATAGCAATACATGAACTCTGTATATTACCACTGTGCAAAAACCGATATGAATAATGCACTTCCTGGATTCATGAATGCTACAGAGTTAACTGACAAACTCCTTGTTGATGATGCTGTCGTGGTTACTCATCCCCGCCACTTCATTATCGCGAAAGCTATGAGACCAATCCTCGCGGGTGCCCGTTTGTTTTTTTGCCATGTCTTCTAATCCCAATTCCTTTGGTGGGATCTTTTTTTTTGTGTGGCTTTGCCAGATTTGTGATGATACTGACCCTGGTATGACAAAGCCAAACTACAGAACCCACAAAGCAGTCTGAAATGAAAACACTTACCCAATGCCTGTGAGGCAAATGCTGTCATGGCACTCTGCAGTCGATCTGGTCTAACTGCCTGAACCAATAACAGCTAGAGGGAAGATGAAGAGAAGAGAAAGAGAAGAGAAGGGGAAAGTGATGAGCTTGGCTGTCAGCCTGTTAAAATATCACCCAAAAAAAAAAAAAAAAGTCTTAATACCCCACAATGTGTTTTTTCAGACTAGGGGACTGCTTTATTAACTAAATTGCGCGTTCACTCTTACAGAGTGCACTTGCTGTTGGCAAAAGGTTAAAGCGGTAGAGGTCGCCATACTTGGGTCGCGTTTTTTGTGCTTCAGATGGCTTTGATGGTTTTTACCATCAGAACGCTGCAAGCGAAAAAAATCAAGTTTGAAGTAATGCTATTAGAAGTGCCAGTGGAAGAGGCAAACTAAAAAAGCTAAAGGAAAACTGACCGCTCCAATAATTCGGATGGAAACCAGTTACCATATAAAAGCCACGTTTTGTTCGATTTAACCACACGGCACAAGGCAAGCGTTGAATGTTTCTGCCCATCCTGTACAACACTGTATTCCAAACTTAGAACTGCACACCTGGAAAACTGCCCTGACAGACTCCAGAACCAATTACAGTTACAGTGAACTAAAAATACTCAGCGGTGAAAGGGGGTTTGACTGGCTCTTAAGTCAACAGTAAATCATTCAGAAGCTCCAAAATTGCACTGCTGACAAGATGACTCTGTATGGCGTGATAGTTTTTGTTTCTGGCACTTCAAATACGTTAACGGAGCAGTAAAGTTCTCTCCGCTGTCGTTCGCTTTGCAATGCAAACCGGATTGCGGTACTACAGTATATTCATTGACACATCTGTTTGCATGAACCAGTTTGCCTTGTGGCGTGAGCAAACACATACTAACCTTTCCTTTTCTATCATGTTTGTTCTCATTAGGGTCATAAAAGGACCTGGAGCCTGTCAAAGCTGACTTTGGGTGGCAGGCAGGGTACACCCTAGATTGGTCGCTAGTCAATCACAGGGCACACATGACTAAAAAATGATGTTTTGTCGACGTGTGGCCGGCATTGATGTGCACTAGTCCAGCGCCTATCGATGTAGCGAGATCGTGGGGCACACATATTGATATGTCGATGCATTTATATATATTTTCAAAGTATGACATCCAAAATATCTCCAGATAAAAGACATATAATGGTACCAGAAGGCAATATGCGGATATACGTAGAGACATCTTTCTCCGGCTAATAGAGGTAAATTCTTTCATTAGTAATATGGATTCACATTTTATCTGAGGGAAATCTAACCTGCTGGAAGGGAGTAATTTTCTTGGCAATGGAGGATGGAATTTCTTGTTCGCAGTGTGAGCTCCGTGCGAAGGACAGCCAAAGGTCTGAGTCACTCAAACACAAGGACTGATAGAGGGCTGTGAATGTAGCCTGAGAAAGAGAGACAGCAGTCGTTCACTAAGGCCAGAGAAAAGTTAGAATGCGAGACGAAAAAGAATTCTGCAGAACTTGAAATTCAACACGGCAAGTTTACTGTACTCTCTCACTTATTTGCAGATATGTACCGCATTATGGATTTGCCACATACAAATATGAAATATAATGCTGCCTATAGTTTCTCAAGTAAATGTGTTTACCTTGTAAACTGCTACTGATCTGTGCCTCTCCTGGTCAATCCAAGATGGGAACTCCTGGCATGGGCGAGAAGGAGGGATTGAGGGAAAGGTGATTCTAAAGGTAAAGGATTTTGTGTGAAAAAATTAATAAATAAAAAAAATCTTACCTCTTGTTTGAACATTTCCCCCACAATGGAGCCGATGAAGACCTCCCATTCCTATAGTGAAATTATTATTGCGGCTGACATTTAGTGAAGAAGTTGTGTAGTCAAATAGGCCAGAACCTCTCACGTATACTTATTGAAAATATATGCTTCATAAAATACAATGATAAGCATACTCACATTTTCCTGGAAGAGTTCCGGGTATATGCCCTTGGTGAAGTGAATTGCAAACATTAACTGGTCAGCCTGAAGGTTACAAGAAGAATGCAAAACAATGAAGAGGAGTTTGTATGCCACACTGGCTAGGAAAACAGTTGTTTGTGAAGGAATTATTTTGAATGTAAAGAAAACGGTGCTTGGACATTACCGTATTAACGCCCACGTTCATGCACTAATTATGCTCAAGTGTACAATTAGGGTGTTTTAAAAGAGCCAGCATTCAAAACTGCCATCTTCTATTTGTAAGACCGACACTTTGTCATCAAGGTCAAACTTGTATGCACCACGCTCTCCGAACATTATAGAGTCAAACCTCGGTTTTGGAACGTCTCGGTTCTCGACCAATTCGGTTTTCGGCCCAAAATTTTGAGTTTTTTATGCCTCGGATGATGAACAAATTTCGGTTCTCGAACAAACTGAGCGCACTTGAATGCACCATTTGACTCCTCTGGCCTTCCTTACACGAGAAAGTGACTCTTCCTCGGGTAGACGAGGAAGTGACGCGTCCTCGTGTTGCTTTCCATTGTGAGCAGACGTGTTCAGTAAACATTTTTATTTTTAAAAGAGCGTGGTTTCGGTTTTCGAACAGCCTTCTGGAACGGATTATGGACGAAAACCGAGGTTTGACTGTATCCGTCATTTCGTGTTTATAGTAAAAAACAGATATTCCACAAACATCAGTTTGGCCTATTAGAACATTTTAAAATGTTCTAATCGTCAATAATCAACAAAATAATCAAGAGATTAATTGACCATTAAAAGAATTAGATGCTGCAGCCCTATTAATAATACACATTAAAATGACACACAATAACCTGCAGGTCTGCAGCTGAGCTGCTTGAATGTTTACGTACACGTGTATGCTTGTGTAGGGCTGCTTTACCTTAAAAAGTGAGCGACAGACATAGTCATACACCATATTCTTCAAGCTTGCTTCCAAAGCAGTGATCCTTGCTTCAGTGTGCGCCACTTCCTGCAACATACAGAAATACATGAATATGATGAGCCGTTAAAAAGACGAGGTGCTCGATATTTGTACACAGCGCAGGTGCGTTTCAGCATAAAAAGTGTGGCACATTTTGATTGTTGTGCCAGTGCAAGCCTTGTTTAGTGCATTTGGGAATTTGGCTGAATGTAGACTAAACTTTACACCTGCTGGAACCACGTCTAAGTACTGGCGCAGGGAGTGTAGCAAAATTTGCGGTAATGTGATGCAAGCAGACAGATCCTGAGCTCCGCAGACGTGTGTGGTGAATGTCATCATATTTAATTCACAAATATGACAACAGCGTGCGTGTGTGTGTGTGTGTGTGTGTGTGTGTGTGTGTGTGTGTGTGATTAACCACACAAATGTACAAACATTGTGTGGCATTAAAATGCTAAGGGAAGAACTGGGTCACCTTCTTGGCCTGAAGAGCCCTTTGGAAGATGCGTAGAAATGAAGCAAGACTGAAGCGGTACATGTTGTCGATCTTTGATAGGTCTGTGATGACAAAATACATCTTGCTGGCACTCTCTGCAAGAGGCAAGTAGGCATCCCGTTCCTGAAATACAAATAAATGTGTGAATGAAACAAAAGAACAGAGAAGATGTGTGATAAAATTGAATGTTGAAGCAGGGATGGTATAGTTATAGTGGCACATAGCAATGAGAACCAGAAGTATTTGTTATGGTCAATGAAGTGAGAGTGGGCAAAGGAAGACAGCAAGAGACATGAAATGTATGGAGAAAAAAAAAAACAGGAATGTGAAAAATTGAAGCTCAATAGATGAATAGCATTGGTAGAACACTGCTTCCTAGATGAGAGTCTCATCAAATGAAACCATTTTTGCTGAAGAAGCTTGAAAAGTAAAACAGTTGCCTTGAGGTTTCACTCAAGGCACTTTCATTAAAAGTCTGAATATTAATGTCATCATCTGTTCAACACTTACCCTACCAGTCTAATCTTGCTGACTCGTCCTCTTAAGTTTGGGAAAACGACTACAGCAACAGATACTATGCCCAAGCAACAGCTAGCGCGCATTAAATTGTGATTGTGCAGTGAATTGACCACACTTTTGCAAGTACGCCCTCAAAGCAAAATACATTGTATGCTGTCTGTACCACTTGTGTTACACTGTTTATGAACAATTCAAAATCGACAAGTACAGTCAAACCTCGGTTTTCGAACGTCTTGGTTCTCCACCAATTTGGTTTTCGACCAGATATTTCGAGTTTTTTATGCCTTGGATGACGAACAAATTTCGGTTCTCGAACAAACTGAGCGCACTTGAATGCACCATTTGACTCCTCTCACCTTCCTTACACGAGGAAGTGACGCTTCCTCGTGTTGCTTTCCACTGTGAGCAGACGTGTTCAGTAAACATTTTTATTTTAAAAAGAGCGTGGTTTCGGTTTTCGAACAATTTTGGTTTTCCAACAGCCTTCTGGAACAGATTATGTACGAAAACCGAGGTTTGACTGTAGTTTAAAATGTATCTGTCGCATTCCATCAAAAACTAGCACAGAGAATTTCCGATATCGACCCATCGCACGATTGGGAGAGTGGCTGAGACACAAGCCCACGAGACATGACATCCAACTTGAGAAAAAGTGCAGGTGATGGTATGATCGAGATGCTCCCAAAGAACAGAAAAAACATTGCAACTCTATTCCCACTGTAGCCTCGAGGCAAGACATAATGAGGAAAGATGAATAGTGTTTAATAATCAGAGAGAAATTGCATGCATGAAAAGGAGTCCAGGGAGCAAACAATTGGCCCCATTTCTCAGAGATATTTTAGAGCAACATTTGCACTACCATACGTAGTTGCCCGAGGGTGCCTGAAAATCTTGAAGGTCTACTTTTGAGCAAGGTTTCAGCTAAGCATTGAGCCAAGGAGGATATGTCGGGTTAAACTGCCTGGCCTTGATGGTGGTGCTGATAAGAATGTTACGATGCTCATGACAGTAATTCTTGACTGCATGTGAATACCTGGTCCAGAGATGCTTGCAAACGGTGTGATTCCAGTAGCGACTCCTGGATGAGGGCACTGCTTGCTTTGGCCTGGTTCAGACTGTCTATCAGGTCGCGGTTCTCCAAAATATTCCCCTGCGATGTAGCCAGGGTCTGACATGGTGGGAGCAGGGGTAGAAAGTGACAAGACGGGTTACAGCAAGTGCTGCTGTCTTCTAACAGTCTCATGTGAGACATAAACAGATTGATGAAAGAAATTGCAAAACCATTTTCTAGAACTGACTGAAAATAAAAGGCATTCACAAAAACATTCGGGGATAACAAATGGGGAAAGCAGTGAAGCATGAAAATGGTAAACTGACCAAAATAGATCACAAGACTGTTTTCGTGTACCACTGATGACCTGGTTATGTGTTTCTCTTGCACAACAAAATGTGTTCATGACATAAAATCCAGCAACTTTGTAATCACGTTTGAAATTAGCATGAAGCTAATTTTGACAATCTTTATCTGTTTGTCATAGCATCATCATATTCTCACGGCCGCATTTGCAGGAAGGCAATTAGCCTTTTGCTCCTGCACTAGTTGCTGTTTTTTGACAAAAATTGCATTTTAAAATGGTATGACGAGAATATAAACTGGGCAGATATACTGAAAGTATTGGGACGAGGCTATTTCCTCTGATGACAATAACAGTGATTGACTGATTCATTGATTGATCTATTTGTGGACTTGAAGAGGACCCTGACCACCACTCAACTGGTCATCATCACCGGGAATGAGACTGAGATTTCGCAACAAAAGTAACAAACAACACATTCCTGTACGACATGGGCAAGAAGTGTCGCGTTTCTAGTCGTACCTCCAACAGTGACTCTTCTAATAGTGAAAGCTGTATCTTCTTGTCTTCCTCTTGTTGAAGCAGTCTTGTTTTTTCTGTCTCCAATTCAGGTTTCTCGTGTTGTATGGTCAAGGCCAGAAGCTATTCACAAGCAAACACGTTATTTGTGTTGTCATGACATTGTTCTGCTGAAGTGCTTAGATTGACAAAAGTAATGTCGGATTTATTGCTGATGAATGGAAAACAAAAATCAAGAAATCACCTGTCCTTGCAGGCCCGCCCTTGTGGTGGTAAAGTTGACCTCCGTAACCACGGAAACAGCATCAGGGGGGATGAAAGGAGCAGGATTACGTGTTGCCAGGAAGAGTCGGAAGTCCTCGTTGTAATCAATAACCTTGTCACCAATCTGTACAACGTATCTTGGGCCTGTGTGCATGCGCATGCAAATGTGCGTTGCCAGAAAAGAAAAAAATAACAAGGGATTGAGTTTTCTCTTCGATGATCTTACAAGCCACTCTCAAATGTGACCTTTACTACTCTTAGAATTTCTAATGCAGCATGGCCTTTGTCTTTCTGCTTTCCGCTTCGTTCTTTCCATTGTTAACACCCCCTCTTATCTGCCCATTTGCGAAAATGAGTTTGACGGAGGGACGTTCAGAATTGTGCCCCACTTTGATATAACAGTGCGGCTGATTTGCATAAAAATTGCCCCAAACACTAAGTTTCGCCGTCCATGATTTAAGCAGGTAGGCTGAGCAAAGAGCCGCCATTTCAGTCTCACCGACCCCAATGGTAAAGACGACCTGCCTACCGTCCTTGTCGAACATGCAGGGACTGACATTATGGATTGCTTTTGTTTTTGGGAGAACTACTATTTTTCGAAAGAATATTTCTGACTTGACTTCCCATTTAAGGGCTGAGCAAGAGAAAACGCGAAACTTTGTTACCAACTTAGTAACTGTGTTGCGAAATTTTCGGAGTGTTCAGCAGACCCCTCTGTCAACTGTTTTGGGGTTCTGTATTGGTGTGTTTTTAAGATACTGTTCACCACCTCCGCATCCAGACTAGTGCATCCAGCACATGTATTCTGCTGGATTTTACAACTGCAACAACCCAAGTGTGAGGAAGCAAGGTGAGAACTCGACAAAAAACGCTGGGAGTTGAGATTTGTACCCACAACATCTGACTGCAAGGCAATGTTTCAATTGGCTTGAACATTCTGAATTATATAACAAAAATGGATGTCTGGATGTGACATAAAATGTGGGTGCCGTAAAAAAAATGGACATGGTGATGAGCCAAAGAGTAAAAAAAAAAACCCATCAAAAAGGCAAATGATGTTTGACTCCAATGATTTCCATTGTAAATAATATTAATTCTGAATTTGTTGAATGTGGATTATTCTCGGGGCAATTCCGATGCGTCAGAGACGTCATAAAGCAAAATTATGTTGCATAACAACCCTAAAATCCTAATCAAATATGGTTTTGTGCATTTCACAACTGTACCTTGTGCGATGAGGTCTCTCCTCAATAGTGGATAGAGTACAGGTTCCACTCCATCCATTTCTTGAATGATGAGAGTTTTTCCAAATCTGACTGCCAGCTCCAGTGCTGTCATGAAGTTACTGTCCTTTATGGACATACAAATGTGTGACTATTATGAACATCGGAGAGGTAGCAACAAACTGAGACACATCATAGCAACTACTTGATTGAGCAAATAAAACCAGATTGTCAGTTCACCTTCAGCAACTGATTTGTACTATTCCAGTCATGTACTAGTAGGTGGAATTAATGCACATTACAAAGTGGCTGTGTACCACTATACATTAATCTCTAGAACTGTATTTGCTGGTGGTTCACCACTCTAGTATGTGCACTGCGATTTACATAACGTTGGTGTGGGGGCGGTATACTCATACCTCTCAATTCATCAATTTTCAGGAGACCCCAAAACTGGATGTAGTTCGACCATTAATATTACATCACCATAGAGAGCAAGCCATTTTGAATACTTTAAATTGGTCCGTAACTGGTCGGGATAACACCCACGCATGCGGACTGATCAATAGTATAGATTTGTGAAAAGAAGTTGTAAAATTTACCAAATTGTGACATAAGAGGATTCGGCCGGACTCCAGTGAGATTTTAATTTAGTACTTCTTTGTCAGTGTTGGTCATAACAGCAATCATGATACATTTTCTAGAGTTCACTTAAAAGAGTGAATTACATCGGATGCCTTTAAAGTCACACTTACCTGTTGGTTGATCACCTCAAGTCGGTTTTGTTTGAGATGCGTGCAGAGCCATTCTGTGGCTCGGGAGGAAGGATCAATGAGAAAAGGACATGCAACGCTCTGAGAAAAAAAAAAGTGTTTAGTCATTTTTGGATGTCTTCGACTCGAAAGGTGCTGGATAACTAGGAAATGAGGTGTATGTGCGCTCATAGGTGAACTTCAGTTCTGTCTCTATGCTGCTATGGTTATTGATCAGCATGAAAGTTCATTTTTTTGTAGCTATTAACACACACGTCATATGATGTTTGCTGCAGGAATTCAAAGATGAAACAAATGAAGTTCATGGGTCAACCTGTGTATTTATAGTGTGTGACTTCACATGTGTATGGCATGAGCACAAACAATCTGGATCTACGGATCAACTCCTTACCCGTAACTTAAGTTCATTGATCTACAAGACAGAAATGGAGACAGAAAACACAAACACAGATGTAATATGTTCATATGGATATGACAACAGGCTCAATGCAGTCGTTTTGATACTTTGAACGATGATTCAATAACGGTATAAAAATGGTTGGAAATGAGTGATCAAATAAAGGCAAGACAACGTAATCCTATAAAACTGTTTTCTGATATCCGCCGTGTGTATTATGAGGACAGAGCTCAATAATATCAATGAGAAAATCAGGAAAGACAAGCATAAGAGTGAATTCCCAACCTGGAGAATGACAATGGCGTTCTCCATGGAGAGGTCATCAGACGGCAGGCCTTGACTCTTCCAGATCAACTGTTCACTTTCCAATGACAAGAATGACCTGAAGTCAAACTCTAGTCCAACAAACATAAATGAAGACTGTTATGAGTTTTGGCCCGCCAAATATTTTTCACGAAGCAAGGCTTCACGACTACTAATGTGACGTGAGTGCTCATCAGGTGTGCCGCAGAAAATCGCTGATTGGCTCTATTGGTCCCACAAATACAATTTCAGATCTTGGTATGTGCCTTTCTTTATGTTTTACTCATATATCAATTTTCTAGTCAACTAAACAGGCCCATGAGTAAGTAAACTTGAGAGTAGATTTACAGCAGCTCATCATTATTTCAATGGATATAAACTTTGTGTCACTTTTTTTAGTTTGGTCATGTGTGCCATAAATAAAATGTGTGCCTTGTTAAAAATGAAGGTTGGGAAACACTGATTAAGAAAACATGGACAGACGTTTAGAAACTTCATTGGTTCATCAGTAAGGGGCTATTCACACCCCATAGTTGCTCTCAAACTTACGAGAATCCATTTTTGGTTCTTAATTGTTCCAACATGACTTGCCTCTGTGCACAAAGAAGCGAGTTTTCCCAAACGAATAGAAGCCTTTAAAGCTGGTCGAGACAGACCAACTCTTTTTTTTTTCAGGATTTCAAGCTATAATGGTCAAATATCCAATTGCATTTTGTCCATTAAGTGTTTGAATGGTATTTTATTGTCAAAAGCACAATTACTTTGCAGTCCAGATTGAGCCATCCAGGTTTCTAGACAATGTCTCCGACGATCTTCAGGAGCTGCGGACAAATATGTGATGAAGGCTGCAGCAAGCATCGCCCTCACAGGGAGTGTATCTAACTCATTCTTTATCTCCGACATCTAATGGAGAAAAAGAGGAAAAAAAATGGAAGAAGTCAGAAAAAAAGTCAAGAGAATGCATATCCATGACTAAGATAGCTGAGGTCAAAGATACAATTGGTGTTCTTTTCAGCACTACATTAGCATACTATTTTAATTTCTCATGGTAATCTTAATACTGTGGCAAAAAGTTTCCGACTCAAATTCTATTAATATAATGCCAAGGTCTTATTATGTGTGTCTGTGTAACTTTTTTGACAAGACATATACTTGCTGATGCCCCTGAAGCCTGCCAAGGTAATTAAAAGTATTATGAAGCTCACCAAGGCTGTCATATCATCTTAAAACATTGAAGTGGTGATGTGAGTGAGAACTTTTTGGTATGTAATTATTGAAATAATTTGTATATTCGACTTTAAATTATGTAGACTATAATTTAGATCGTTACTATATGTAATATCCTAATCTGTTTACTATCTGTTATTTACGAGTAGGACTTTGTAGGACTTTACCAAGGAAGCAAAAATAGTACGCTGTGTAATATAAATGTGAGATGGGGGTGGTGTATCACAAGTTGTGTTTTTCCCACTCCTTTTTTGGCAGTACATATGGAACTTATTTTATTTTCGAGTGTACAATTCCTTTTTTTCTTGATCAGTTTTGTTTATTAATTAATGCATTTGTGGTAGTACAGTATTTGGCTTTTTGCACAAAATGAGATGTTTTGCACAAAAAGAAACAAATGAAATGAGATGACATTGCAGATGTGTGTGTCAGGTTTAAAGAAATGCAAGTAGACAGTGAAGTGTTTCTATGGAACAAATGGTCAGGAATGTTGAGAGTGTGAGGGAATGAATTTGTTTGTGTGTCAGAAGGAGATTGAGTGTTTTAATTAACACCCAGACAGATGCTGTTGAAAGAAGTTAAACAGCAAATAAAGGCCCCCTCATCCCTTTGTCAACAGAAAGCCTTTTGTGTATTGATTTTACTATAAAATGGCTATAATAGCAATAGCGGTATCAATACGTCACACAACCTGTGTGTTCCAACGCTTGTGTTCTCCGTCCAGTTGGGAAATCAGTTGCTGGGCAGCATTGATTGTGTCCTGAGCTTTTGTCACCTCAGCCTCCAGCTTAGCTGCTTCTGCAGTGTGACACTGAAACCTGCCAGAAAGAAAGACAAGGAACTGGTCAGTTAGTCTCTTTCCCTCTCCCTCTCCCTCTCTCCCTCTCTCTCTCTCTTGCTCTCTCTGCTCATGTACATTTACGATTCATAATTACTATAGGACAATGATGCTGAATGGTGTAACAAATCGACAGCCATATTTATTGTTTTTTGGGATGAGGCAAAGAAAAATAATTTTTGAAAATATATTTATTGCATCTTGATGAGAAACACATTGTCAGGACGCAGGAATGCAAAAAAAGAGAGTCACCTTGATATATGCAGTACCTTGCTGACCTTTACTTGATTGCAATCACCATGGTCCAGTACGTTTTAAGAAAGGGGGAATATATTTTGCCCTTCGGGCAGCAGTGACTGTTAATATCCTTGATGACCATAAAATGCAGTGGCAGTAAACAGACAGTAACAACAAATTGGTTCAAGGATGGCAGGCTGACGTGTCAAATGGGCATCTTGCAACGTGATGACTGCAACCTTGAGAAACATGCTAAGCAGCCAGTTGCTCGTGATGTCGTCAAAGTCAATTTCCCAAAGGTGAGCGTGTAAGAGATTATGTGGCGTATTATCGTAACCGTGGTAGCTGGGTTACCTCCTGCAACTGCAATGTGATGACATTTTTAATGTAACATTGATTTAAAATGATCAAATCAAGTTGAATCACTTGTCCCTGCAAGCAATATTGAGTCCTTGTGTTAGAGCTTTAGTATATGCTTAGCAACAGTCTACATTCTATTACATAGTAGTTGTTTGTTTTTTTTCATTTAATCTCATTTGGAGGTTCTTCCTTAGGTTTTTATGACATTGAGGTCAGAGCGGATATGTGTTTGGAACAGAAAATTGCCTTCCTAATAAAATGTTCAACACAAAGATAGGACCATATAATTGGCCACACACGCACACACACACACACACACACACACACACACACACACACAGCCACACACAATCTATCATAAACCTTAATTATGAAAAAAACAAGTTTGAAACAATAGGAGAAATGAAAGGAGGTTCATACTTCTCTTTGAGTTCATTAACCTTGTCTCCAACAGAGTTGAGTAGGCCCTCAAGCTTATTCCTTCGACTTTCCGTTTTCCTCAGGTTGCTGGACAAGCACAATAAATAATGGGATCAACATCAAGCAAATCTGACCGTTAAAAAAAAAAAAAAAGAAAGAAAGAATGTGCCTCGGGTTGTTTTTTTAGTTGTAGTCCTTTGACATAGAGTAATTGAAAAAAAACCCAATATTATTAACAATATTAACATTCATCAGTGATTCAAAACTCATTCATCGCTACCGCCACCAAGTCCGTCTGACTGTGGAGAACTCAGAAGCTCCAAATGTGCATTGCTGAATGCTGATTGAATATGCCACCATATGTTTTGCTCGCCCTTCGAAAATGTTTACCGGTACATGACCCAAGAAAATATTCCTCCACCTATCATTTTGTTGCGCTGTTGACTGACACAAAGCCAGCCATCAAAATTAATCTCAGTGTTGATACATCTCATTGCATGTGGTATACTGTATGCATCTGTTTGCATTTACTCCTCGAACACACATCATTTTAGCATGCTCGACAGCCGCAATCCTGGTTGAGCCCC
This sequence comes from Hippocampus abdominalis, assembly GCA_018466805.1. Taxonomy (NCBI): domain Eukaryota; kingdom Metazoa; phylum Chordata; class Actinopteri; order Syngnathiformes; family Syngnathidae; genus Hippocampus; species Hippocampus abdominalis. The sequence goes on from CM031703.1 coordinate 6,471,847, forward strand.
GTCAGTCGATCATGTATAGCTTTAAACTATTGTATTGTAGGTAGTATGTGCATGTGTGTGTGTGTGTGTGTGTGTGTGTGTGTGTGTATGCTCACTCCATTAGTCCAGCCTGCTCTCGCTCCAGAGGCTCTATCCTCTGTAGTACAAGGGAATACTGAACATTGGCTTTAACCCAGGCAGCCAGGGGGGCAGCTGCTGCACTTGCACGTTTTGCATTCTGTCCACGACAACAGGATCACAAGTCACAAACAACACGATCTGTGAATCAGTCAAAAACATACTTGTATATTAGGTGCAAACCGACCTTGGGGTCGAAGGAAGCCTTATTCCTGTAAAGTAGCTCTTCCACACTCTGGCGAATCTCCGGGGTGATGTTCCTGGCCTCAAATGTAACTATGTCCTCCCTCACGCCGCGCTTTGCTAGGAAACTAAGGATAGGATGGGGAGATATACAAAAAAAAAACCAAAAACAAGAACAAAACAAAAAACAGATGGAGAAAACATCACAATAGACAAATTACAACAACCTTATTTGTAGACAAGTTTGCAATATTTAAAGGCTATAATCATGTAACTGATCTTTTTGCAAAACAATTGAATTAGTCCCAAAAGTTTAACCTGTGATTTTATTTCTATCGTCTCCTCTGTGTGTATCCTTACAGCTGTTCCTCATGCCTCTATTCTACCTTATCTCACCTCTTCATGCTGACCCAGGAGGTATCGAAGGTGCCCATCAGTCTTAGGACTCCCTCCAGGATGTCCCTGATGACATCAGGTGGCATGCGGAGAGAGCGGATCTCAGACAGAGCTTCAGGCTTGATGTTTCCTACTGCTTGCTTCGCCTCATCCACCAAAGGCTTTAGGAAAAAAAAAAAAAAGTAAATGTGTGAGAATGTGCCCAAGCTATATGGTGGAGGGTAGCTCTTGACAAATCAACCTGACAACCTACCTTTACTTCCTTCAATTCATCCTCAATGTTGCCTTTCCGCTCTTCTATTTTGGACACTTCTTGAGCCATTCTTGCTTGAATCTTTTCCATCTCAGCCTTCTGGTCACTGGCATTCTGGAGGGCCAACAATTATGAGCTGGTGTTATGAGTGTTTGATTAAAAACTCATTCAGTACCAGCCAATTCTGGACCAGGTCTGAAAAGACGTTAAAAAACGTCTTTGGGAGTGAATGAGTTAAAAAAGAATGGCTCAGTGGTAGAGTGGTCGTTTCCCAACCCGGAGGTTGGTGGTTTGATCCCTGGCCATGTCCAAGTGTCCTTGAGCAAGTTAATGAAGCCCCAGTTGTTCCTCGTGCCGTGTCACCAGTAGGTGAATGAGATAACAGTGTGAAGCGCTTTGAGTACCCAACATAGAAAAGCCCTATATACAAGTGACAGCCTATTTACCACATAATATTTTGGGAAAGAAACGCAAAGCACTTCAGCCGTAAAGCATGAAGTGTCGAGGGATTACTGCGTTCAGAATTATGAATATCTACAGAGAGAATACAACAGATGGAATGAAACAAACAAAAGTGCATTTTTGCTCAGGGAATATGGTCTTCACAGCTGGGAATAGGTAACACTGCTGGGACTTGAGATGCAGAGAAGGAGAGGTGCAGTGAGTCATCAAGGACACTGAATGGCGTTTCACCAAGACACCCATCCTGCCTGCCACTCAGTCAGTGTACAATTTGGAAACGACAACACAAATCCAATCAAATGATACACTGCACCTGCATGGATGTGGTGATTTCCTGCAAGGCAGAATCGGCCTCCTGTTGTTTTGTCCTCAGCAGCACACTTTGCTCTGCAGCCCGCCTCTTCAACTCATCAACCAGTGCCTTGGCTTCATTAAGCTTAGACACGCCGGCCTGCAAGCACAAGTCAAAGTCAGTTCTGCTTTTTATATTAACAACTAGTCTGGTTTAACAGTAGTGGGAGGTGAAAATATGCAACAAGACACTGTGACTGTATTTGTAAACAACTTTAGAGCTTCATTGCATGTATTACCTGCAGATGCTGTTGTCTGGTTGTGAGCTGCATTTTCTTCCTGCTATAAATTGCATTGTAAAGGTGTAGAAAGGCCATATACTGGCTGGGTGTTGCACCATGTTCTTGACATGACTCATGGACCATGAGGAACAGACGGCTCACATCTTCCTGTCCAGGTTCTGCGCACACATTATAACATAACAATAGAGGAAACATGTTTTTGTAATTTGATCATTGTTTCCAAAGAAAGTTAGTTATTTTTTTGTCAATGGGGTCAAAGTCATTCCTTGAGTGTCTCAAGATTTGTTGCTATGTAAGATGGAACTAAAATAAATATTCTTCTTCAAGAGTATTCGTACCTTTCCGTGCCTTCTTTTCACCCTCCTTCTTCGCATCTTTACCGTTTGCCTTTGCAAGTAACAGCTCAGGTATCTGACAAAACACAATTTTATGCAAAACCGTGCACACTCCGCATAATAATAATTGCACACGCTCAATGTTAAATTCAACATGTTTAGAAACATTCATAAAAAATAATCATCTGACCTTCTTCATGCTGCTTTCAGACCATCCTTCCATCCACTGGACGGAACACTTGCGGTAAAATGCCGGATTGCTCTCACAGCTGATGGTGAAGTTGGGGTTTGAACAGTCCATGATTAGAACGATGTGAAGATTCTGCTGGATTCCTGAAGGTGATTTGACACAGAAAGGAGGGTTTAGTATTACCATAAAAGCCTTTCCTCACAAAAAAGTGACACATGGTAGCGTGTGTGTTTCTTGATGCTCATAATATTGTCCCTATGAATATAATTGTCTGGCAGACTTGAATAATGAGCTATCGGGAGGCTTTTTAGTGGTTTGACTTTAACAGTAAGCTATTAAATAAATTCCCTGGCTCCAGCTTCAACCTTAGTGACCCTGCAAACACTTCAACGGTACATTGCTCGATAAGAGAGAAGGAGAGATGGAGACAGATACAGAACAATGATGGAGCAAAAGCGCAAGATAGTCTGAACAAGCAGAGAGAAAAGATGACCAGATATACCACACAGGGAGTTCAAAAGAAGAAGAGAAATGCGGCATACTAACTGAAGGAGAAGTAGTTGTATAGGGGTCCAGTAAATCCATCCTGGGAAGCTGAATCTTTGAGAGAAGAGAGAAGAGGCTCCAACTCTTCTGGGGTGTACAGTCCAGGAACCTCACCTTAAAACACATTCGACACACATTGTAAAACTGAAATTCTCTAATGTGTCCAAGTTAGACCGCTCCTTCTAAAATGAAAACATGTACCAGATGAGAGCAGGCTGTTGACCATCTCCAAGAAAGCAGAGTGGACAAACTGATAGTCCTCCAACAGGAAGACAACCTGCTGTCCTTCTAGTCCAGCCAACTGCATCACCTGTGCAAATATTAATGCGTGAAGCACAGTGTACACACATTTTACGCTACGTGCTACAATAACTCGAATGACCAAATCTTGAATGAAACCAACACTTGCCGTCTTGAGATCGTTCTTAAAATGTTTCAGGGAATAACCACGAGAGATCTTTGGTGTAAACAGGAAGTATCCATGCATGTGTGAGACCAAGAATGTGGCTGTGTGCCGCCCGACCCCGCTCCGACCCGCCAGGAGGAGAGAGCCACCGGGCCGGCTCAGCACTCGATCGAGCCTGGACACAAAGTCACACACTTCCCAGAAAAGGAGGAGATCCAGCTCTCTGTTATCACGGCTGTACAGCACTAGTCCCTAGAGAAAACAAACATGGGGAAAACCACTACTCAGTAAATGGTGGCTCCAATCAATCAATCAATCAATCAAATGTGAAATGAAATGTGTTTTGAAATAAAAAAATGTGAGGGAAGGAGTACAAAGGTGATTTCAATTTACACAAAGCAGAAAGCTGTTGTAAAAGTTATGCCGTCTACTTTGAAATCAAAGTAAACAATTCAACATATTGTTGTGTACCTTCTGAATGACTTGCTTGAGGTCAGAAGACTGCAGACGTCCCAGTTGTTTACCATGAGGAGGCAGAGACTGGCCTGGAGTCATTACAACCCCCTCAGAGACTCCCCACGTTACGTAAAAGCCATCTGCACATGGGGAGAAAAAAACAAGCAGTAGTCAAATGCGTGCGCATCCACTGACAGGTTGAATAATTTTGTGAAAATAACATGAATGTATGTGCATAAGGGCGTATAAGCATCAGAATGGACACATTTGTCTTCTCTTTAATCCATGATGTGTTTGTTTTGTGTAGGTAAAGAATGAAGAAGGAGAACGACAGAAGGAGATTTCCTACCGGTCATGTTTTCAAGAGCATCAGAGCTCCAGTCCCCGCGGATGATGGAGGAGAGGATGTTATCAAAGGTAGAGAGATCTTTGGAAGAAACTAGCCGGTCTCTGAAAAGCCTTTTTGCCTCGTGTGCGACCACCACCAGCACGCTGTCGGTCACATCTGATTGAGCTTTAAAAAAAATAAAAAAATAAAAAATAATAATAATCTACTACAAATAATTTTACTTCTCCTATAAACTGAGAAAAAAAAAGAGGTACGAAAAAAAAAATCCTTGCTCATGTATGCGGTTACCTGCAGTGAGGTCATATCGTAACAAGCTAAGGACCCATTCTGTCAGGATACGTGGGGTGAAAACGTAATGACTATGGTCATCCACTGTAAACTTGGCTTTCACCTGTCAGAAACCAAACAGAAGGAATTTTGAAAACATGTAATTGAGTTTGTACTCATTAGAGATCATGCTTTCATTAATTCAGGAAATAGATTGGCCACAACTATAAATGTTGATGTAAATGTCCGGTCCAATTCAGGACCTGTTCATAGAGCTGCACCAGCGAACCAGCCAGCTGGTGTGTTTTCCCTGTGCTGGCCCAGGATGCTTGGCTACCAAGGCTGTGTTGGAGAATTGGCTGCAGGTACGCCGAGCAGATAGTCTGCAGCTGCTCCCGGTCTGGATAGCTAAGGCACCAAAACAGATTGACAGAGAGAGAATAGAGAAACGGTTATAGCACAATTTATGCTGAAAAGGTTGATGGTGGGAAAATAATAATAAAGACGGTGCAATTACTAACTGCACTTACTCTATGGTACAGATGCGAACTATCGACGAAAAGCGGGAATTTAGTACATGGGTCCCAACAGCACTACCTGTTGACATTGAGGCCACCACCTGAACGTTTTCCAGGCTGACCCACTCCAGATTTTCATCATAGAACCCTTTATATGTCAACACCTAGAAAAGGAAGAGTGGCATAAACAGAGTTAGGGACACACATTTGCAGGAAATTCTGATGAATGGTTAATGACATTGTATCGTGCAAACCAACTGTGTCAAAATTCATATGCATGCATGCACACAATAATGAATCTGTTAGTGTGTCTTGAAATAACTTGTCAAAGAATGTTTTCTTTCTGGGGGATTTTAAAACTTTAAGAAAAGCAAATTCCTATTATTGCTTCAGCAGTCCAACTGCTGATGTGTGATCTGAGCATCTGCCTTCTAAATAAGTTACCACCCTTCAAACCGTCTCATTTAAACAAACTGTTTAAAGGGTCTCAGAATCAGAATCAGAATCTGAAAACCTTTAATCATCTCACAATGGAGAAATTCCCAATTTACAGCGGCAAAGTTATGAAAGTCAAAGTAGAAGAACAAAATATAGAAACTGCTGTAAAGGCAGCCACTCTCGCGGCGCCATCTTGAAGTCAAAATAACAAAATAATACAACACAACACATAAGACACAGACAGTCATTCAATCTTAACCACTTTTCTGCGTCCTCTTTGTTGTATGAAGCAGTTATAGATGAAAGAGGAGAGGATCAAAGTGTCCTTTCACCAGTGGATCAGGGACGTCATGCTGAAAATGTGCACACATCTGCTGCAAGCTAAATTTTGAATGCAAACACTAAACTGTAGCATCCATTGGCACTACATCTTAGTACGTAATAGTGACAGATTACTAATTTGAAGCAAGAAGATTTTGAATAGTTATTTCATGTTTTCTATTCAGTTGGATTTACTCTCTACAACAATTTTTACCTGTTGCAGGAAGGCTGTGAGGTTGCTTGTCCCCCATTTGTCAGGTTTGGGTAGGTTGATGTCTTTTAGGTAAAGAATCAAATTCTCACAGTCCTTGGGTCTGAAGACTCGACCAGTGTTGGAACTGAGCAATAGGCAGGTCTGATTCAGCTTTTGGAGGACGTGGCGAGATGAGGTCTGGGCGCTACAGTGGACCACCGCCACTTGGGTGGAGCGTAGCCGGGAGAAGGCAAAGCGCAGGAGCATTCTAGATGATAAGAAAACAATTTGATTGACAGTGTCACTGGATGATTAAAAGTGTGCAAATGATGGCAGCAAATCATGAATGAAATGCATTTTATTCAATTTACTCTATTCATTCAGCTGTATTAGCACAGAACATATTCGAAACGACTTCCCTGTGCATACCACTGCAAAATGGTGACAATATATGTATGTCTTAGTGTCCTTCAAAACCCAGCACGTTTTAAGGCAGAATTTTTCCTAAAGCAGCATTTTTTCATCCTAATGGAATGAAAACGTGTATCTAATGAAGAGTTATAGATCAGTGCATGTGTAGTTGTGTAGTTACCCCTTCCCGCAGCCCTCTGGCCCTACCACCATGAAGGGTTGCCTGTGTTGAGCAGTGAGCCAGGGAGAGAAGCAATGAAGGGCCCTCTGCATATCTGGTGTCTCAATAACAGGCAGTGAATTTGAATTCGAAAGCTGCTCCAGCTTGAGACTGTCAGGGCGCTGCAACGTATAAGCTGCAAGATGGCCGCTGTCAGGGTCATAGTAGGTATCAAGTGGCTTTCTGATATTTGGAGGGGTTTCACTGGCCCAGTTCAGCAACTAAAAAAAATATGTATGGCAGAAGAAATGATTAAGCATTTTCAAATGTCGACAGTGTGCCTTATAATGCGGTGTCTAAGAATCATATACGATAAATAGGTAATGAAAATGCTTATTCGTGGCTTGAATGTTGTTTAAATTAGCAAAGTACCAAATTCATTTTTTTAAATAAATCAATAATTGTTTTATTACCAGTAGTTTGAATATGACTCAAAATAATTGTGAATATTATTTTATTTCATAATATCCCAGCCCGACAAAAAACGCCGAACTAAAGTGCTCACCTCTTTGGCAAACTCTTGTCTTGTTTTGAGATTGAGGTTTCCTCCGAAACCTCTGAGAAGACCAATGATGAACTGCCCACGCACCGTCACAGCATTGAGATGTGACAGACCATTGAGCACTGTGCCCACCAGATTGGTCTCCACCACAAAGTCATTCTGAGGGAGGAAAAAAAAAGAGTAAAGAACTGTTTATTTAAACCATTAGTTTGCACACTTTTTGTACAGGTCAAATGAAGGTTTTTTTTTTTTAATGATTGTCATTCGCTGGCTTTAACGTTTCATGAATGCCAAAACTTGAAAGGAGGAATGTGCTCGGTTGGATTGAGCTTTACATGCACCACAAGCGCAGCAAGGTCACGTAACTGATATCGTCCTAATTGTAATGTTAATATCATCAATGTTCATATTTTGATCATGATACAAGAACATTATATCGCTTCGAAAGTCAATCGATTGCGAAGGTGTCTCCAACAAAATGTCAGGTAAATATTTACTGTAGAAGGATGGCAAAAAATTACCTGTTTGAGGACCCAATCGAGAGCTCGTTGGAAAAAATCGCCGAGCCAGTTCTCTAAATTACAGCAACACTGCTCGGGTTGATTCCACAACCACGATTTCACCAAGGCGCCCACATCAACGTCCTCATCGCTAAAGAATTAAGGGGGATTTTGGAAGAGGGAAAATAACCAAATAAACGGCAAATCAATGGGAAACGTCAAATTGAGTTCACTTAATGACACGCATTGTTTAACAACACTGACCTGAGAAAGATCATGCCCATGCGAGATATTGTTGCTGGGGAGGCACAGCTCAGGTCGTGAGTCTCAAACAGGAAGTTGACATTGGGTCCGAATTGAATGCGTTCTCCACTTGGCATTGTTAAAAGACGATTATCATCGAGCACAGAGTTCAAACTCTCAATCCACTCTGGATCAATGTCACCATCGCATACAATCCAGGAGCTTACATCTGGGGAAACAAGAAAACATGAAAAGGTTATATGACTAAACTTCAAATAAAAACAAATGCAGTGTACAATCGATCCATTTTCTCACCCTGGGATTCTTTAACCACATTTCTGGCGCTATGTGTCAGGACGCCATCAGCCCACTCTCTGGTGTCCATGTCAATATGTCCCAGAAGTTGCTGTTTTGGCATCGCCTTCGGGTTCATTGTGTACAGCTTAACCTACAACATAATCAAAAAACATACGGACAGGTGTCAATGTTCCATCGAGAACAGGGTTCCCACTCTTCCACTTGCTTTTTATTTATGGACCTTTTAAGGACTTTTGAGGGCTAATTTAGCCTTTTTTTAAGGGCTTTTTCTCCATTCAGCACGGGATTCACGGTGGATTTAATGCCCCCTGAGCAATATGCGGGCTGAACAGAAAGCCACATCTCACTGAGCTGGTGTTCAAATCATTGCTGCCAAAGGAAGGACACATCTTTATTTTTAGGGGCAATCAGCTAATAAAGGGTTTATTTGACATACTGTATGTCAAATTTTCATTTTCCGACCTGAAAATGAAAAAAAAACTTTATTCATTCTCAAATAAAGTACACGAAGAAAAATGTAAATTTAGAAAATATTAAACTTATTTTTGAATAAAAATACATTTTTAAGGATTGTTATTGATTTTAGAAGCTTTTCCTGAAAATTAAGGACAATTAAGAACATAATTTTACAACTTCTTTTTTTATGGATTTTTATGAATTTTAAGGACCAGTGGGAACCCTGTAGAACACGTTAAGCCAATAATGAGCTGGAACCATTGGGTTTAAAAGTGGGAAAGAAGAGTAATCATCACTCACCACTTTGCCTGTCTTATTGAGAGCAGCCCGAAGCATCCTCCACAGAGTAGACTTGCCCGCTCCGCTTGGCCCTACGATCACAACACCCATGCGCTGTCTCAGCTGCTCATTCAGCTCCAATACCTTTTTGAGCTACGCACACATAAGACACAAACAAAATTGTATCAAGGTATAATTGTTCATCCATTTTAATACGTGTACTTAAACTTGTCCATTTGTTATCCAGTAACCAAGGTGATTGTCTGTAGCAGTTCTGAAAAGAGTGTGAAGCAGTGTGTTCGCAGGCACAGACACACACAGACCTGAGTGGGTATGGGCTCCAGTCGAGTCTCTTTGTAGACCTGTTCCAGGGCCTCAGTAAGGATCAGGTCTTCAACATCAATGAAACTGACCCCGGAGAAGACATCTCTGAGTAAAGCGTCAAATCGCAAGCTATCGGCAAACGTCAATTTGGACATGGTGTTAAGTCGCAAGGCCTGGACCACCAGATTGCTCTCTTGAACTGTAGAAGAATGGAAACAAATAAAAACATTATCTCTTGAATTAAATTAGGGAAAAACGTCCTGCAAAATAGCACGGCAAAATAGGAACAGTACAAAAAACAAATCACCACGTCATTTGAAAATATCACTTGTTTTGAGTGTGGCGTGTTTTCAGAGATTTCAAGGACTTCAATTGCATGCATTTCCCACCCAAGTGTCTTTTATTGAGAGCACAGTGTTATCCTGACTGGACAACACACTGAGACAAACACTAGAGAGGCCTGGGACCCACTGAGGGGCATATGGAGTGTGTGTGTGTTTGTGTGTGTGCGCGTGTGTATTGAGTAGATAAAGGGTGGGTGGTGGACCACTAGGAATTGGGGTTTGAGAGGGAGGGAAAAAGAGAAGAGCGAGCGAGCGAGCGAGAGCGAGAGAGAATGGAAGTGGCACAGATAAAAAGTTAGAAACAGTATACAGTAGCAAAGCAAGGACAAATTACAGCCAGAGGTTATCAAAAAGCTGGAGCAAATTCAAAGCATAAATGGTGAAGTGTCATTTAGCTGTTATGATGCGTGCAAACAGAATAAAATACCAAGAAGAGTGAAGTTAGCCTTGAGTGTAAATGCTTTGAAATACAGATTAAAACATGTTTTATTGTTTTTTGTTGGGGTTTTTTTTTTCCTGTTGTAAAGTTAAACCAAATACTAAGCGACAAAATGTTGAGGTATCATATTCATTACATATATATATATTATTCATTCATATTTTTTTTAATTATTGGATAATCTGTTTTTTTTCCTTACAAATATCTGAATCGGCAGCGGGCTAAAAAAAAATCGTATTAGTCGGACCAGAGTGTCTTAATATTGATGTTTTTGCTGTAATAAATATGGGTTGAGGCCACCAGATAGTTGGCCCTGCTAGGAAAAGTACAGACATTTTGCAATGCTTCAAATGTTGAAAGAATTCTTAAAGGGTCTCACTTTTGTCCTTGTCATGACTCTTCCTCTGTTGCTGCAGCAAACTACCACAGGCCTTCAGCACTGTTTTCAAAGCACGCAAACCCCAGTCGTAGTGCTGTTGCGGGGTCAACAGCTCCCTAGACGCAAAAAGAAAAGAAACTTTAACCATTCTCAGCTGACTGCAAGCCTGGTCCAAGTGTGAACAGAACTTTTTCACAGAATCAATAGACTGCAATAGAAGTCACTGCAGGGGTTTTTAAAACACCCACCTACCCCCACAGCACATCTGAATGCAAGTTTACCTGGCCAGGTTAAAGATTGCAACCAGTTTGCGACCCAGTATTTCTCCATTTTTGAAGCCCTCAGAGTACAAAATTACTTCAGCAATCAGCTCATTATCAGGCCGGCTCATGGCCACGGGCCTGAACAGCTGCTTTAGATTGTCTGGAAGTTTCTGTCGCCCTCCATAACCTTTCCCTGCTGGGTTCAACGTGATGAACACTCCAGAGTTTGGGTCTAATTCAACCTGGGAGGGAGAGTAATCAATAAATTGATAAATATGTACCCAACATTACATACATAACATAAATACATACATAAATACATATACATGTACGTACGTACATTCCTTTATTTCGTAGATTCAGATTAATAAATGTTGAAACAGGTTCTGAATAAGTGGGCTGAAAACAATACACCTGACAGTTCAATATTTGTTCAATCAAAGTACACGTCTACAGTATTCGAAGAGCCACTGAATTAAAGAAGAGAATGGTCTAATAACAGAATTAGCTTGGCATCCATACTTGCAAAACGAAATGGTATTGTATCAGTTTATATTCACTGACCTCCCTCCCCATCAGTTCGCATGTGTGTTTGTGATGTTTAAGGGAGTCTTGAATGGCTTGAATCTGCATAGAAACTGCAGATAGCACTGCCTCCTCCAAACGATTGAACTCGTCAAAGCAGCCCCATGCGCCACACTTCACCAAGCCCACAAAAATGCGGCCCATTGATTTCACATCAATACCCTGGGTAAAAAGAAAACATGGGAAAAAGAGACTTTCATGTATTCTCGCTTTTGAAGTCACATATTTGTAATTGTTCACACCACGTGCTGACAAACAAAGAAGAATGTAATCTCTTTGTCTCTACACAATGTACCAATCCCTAAAGATATCCAACGTGATAATATTTAGATATCTACAGGGTTTGAAAACTGCGTTCGTAAATTAATCATGTCTTTCTGAAACGTGATATAAACCCTGTCATTAATAAATGCTATTTATCGCAAATGAGATATTTTGGTCCGTGTGATGAGTGATTATGGATTATTTCTAGACACATTAAGACCACCTTTTTACCTCATCACAATTGAACACCAGCACTTGGCGTCCAAACAGCCCACCCAGGGCTTTGACCGATTCAGTCTTGCCTGTTCCAGCTGGCCCATAGGGATTCCCCCCAAGCCCCATCTTCATGGCCTGAGTCAGAGTCAGGTAGCATTTATCAGTCAGCGGAGTGTGGACCAGCTTTGCCGCATTCCCCTGCAAGACAACACAGACAGTGAGAGAGAGAGAGAGAGAGAGAGAGAAGAGAGAGAGAGAGAGAGAGAGAGAGAGAGAGAGAGAGAGAAAATGGGGAGGGAATTGAGAGAAAAAGAGAAGATCATGAGGAAAGCAATAAGATGACACAATGTGAAGAAGAGAAAGCAGGTGGGTGATTAAGTAACGTCTGAAAACAATTTAGTGACCAGAAAAACAAAATGACAGACGCTTTTGGTGTCTTTTCAAATGAGCTCAATGTGCATTCACTTTTACCCATTCTTAAATAAACAGCTCCCCCAAATGGTAGCATATTTCTTAGACAGTAAGAAATCTGCATGCCAAAGTTCCCCAAATATGATTTCGCAAAAAAAAACAAAAAACAAACAAACAAAACAACCCCCCCCCCCCAAAAAAACCCCACACCAAATACACTTAACTGGTTGTTGTAAACTGGTATGAATGTGGATGAACATGTATGATATCAATGTCAGATTAAAAGCATGCATTTCCAAACAAATAACAGTGCCAAGTGACAAGAGTCGGCGATGTATCTGACAGCAGTAGCTCACTTGCTCTTGGCCTCCAACAACAAGAATTCGTGCTTCCTTAGTTAGTAGTTAGTTGTTCGTTCTTGCATTAGTTACTTTTAGGTTCAATCTTTTGTTTACATGTCAGCTTTTGTTTACTTTTGTTTTTGACCCATTTCCTGACCTTTTTGTCAAATAAATATTGTAAATATCATTTTTGTACCTTTTTGCCTTTGGCCTAATTGTTGCTATTTTAAACCGGTTACCTTGTTACGTCGACCGAGATTAATTCTCTTTTATGTTAGGCACCGAACCCAAGACGGGTGCCTCACAAAAGGACTACCGTACACTCTTCTGAGTGGCATGAGATGAGTCATTTATCCAACTGGAATGCTCTTTATACACAAATGTAGTGTCCGACAAATGACTTTCTCACACACAGACTATTGTGAATTGGATGTTCAGCACGAAATGTATCTTCCCATTTAGATTCTGACCTCAAATGATAATTTTGCTCTTTTTAAACAAGTCCAATTTTCATCTATTTATGGGACAGTGATTAATGGTGACACACGTAATTGGAATCGAGTGTGTGCTATGGAAAGGATCTTTGCAGATCTCATCTGCAATAATTATCACAAGGTCAAAGAGAAGCCTCCCCCTGAGTGTGTGCAGGAAGTGAGTTGTTGCAAAGATGAAAAAGGGAGGAGGCATGACAAGTTGCAGTTACCCACCTGGTATTCATAGGTGTAGCTAAACTGTGCATCCACCATATTAATGTAGCAGCATTTATCAGGTCCCATGTAGAAGCGAAGTTGCTTTTGCCAGTCCCACGCATCAAGGTTGCTGACTCCTGCTTGCTTCAGCTGCTTCACCACACTGATGTTGTGGATAATGTCCAGAATCAAGGCCTTCAGCTTCAGCTGCAGAATACCAGTGTCTGTCCAGGGCCATTATGGGATGAAAAGGTGCATTGGTGAAATGTGATAATACTTGAAATTTAGATGCAAAGTAAACACTCATCATTGTGTTTATTCATTTTAAGGCTGATGCGAATACATTATCTTTACATTTCTTTACAATGTTGTTGTTAACGCCCCGACCAGTACTACAGTATAAAGACATACAGTATACCCTTTAGAGTATTTTGAAATACATAACTGAAGTCAGGCAAGCATCTAGGGTGTAAAGAAACCACACAAAATGCTTTCTTGAATATAACTTCATCTAAGTCATTCAGACGTCAGATATTGGGATGCATCCCTTAATTCCCCCTACATCCTACACACATGCACACATCTGTGGGTGTTTTTTTTTAAGTACTCTATAAATAAAGTTACGTTGTGAAATACAGTAGGCCTACCTGTATTTGTCTGTTCATCAGAGCTAGAATCAACTGTGGTGTAGTGTTCTAGCTTGGCACTGAGCTCTAATTCTAGCTGCTGTAGATTCTGTTCCTTGAGTGCTGCCTCTACATCTTCAGTAAACTGGATTTGCTCTGCAAGGCACAAAATCTACACCACAAAATTACAATGTTGACGTTTCAGGTCGTTTTAATCAAAGGGGATGTTGCCTAAAAAGATGTTGGAAAAAATATAAGAGAGAGGCGGACTTGGGTTGAAAAAAAAATAAAAACATGAAAAAAAGGATGCATACGTACTTGTGACGGATAAAGTGAGGGGTCGACATCCCCTTTTTTCCCTGCCGTGACACACTCATGCAGCATTTTCTTCAAAGTCCCCTTCATTTCCTTCGAAAGCTCATTCAACCACACCTATGAAGCACACATATATAAAGTAGAAACACTGGGCAAAAGACTATGACTATATGGAAATGAAAATTACAAAACTATTTTAAAAAAAATAAATCTATATATCACACTTCATATGTTATGTATACCTCCACAAGGCTGGTGATGTGGACAGTATTCCTGAGAGGTACCACCTCTCCATCCAAGGAACACATGGCCACGATATTCTGGCACTGCTCATCAAACACAACACTATGGATGCCTGAGCGGGTAGTACATTGATTAGGGTCTCTTGTTCAAGCCACAAAGCTTCAGGTTTTAATGGTGTCCACTACAGCCAGAAAACAACAATAATCAAAAAGCAATAAAGATGTGTGACCTGCAAACAGTTTCTTGAGGTGTGACTGGATAACCGTTGGGTTGGTGGCCTGACCAAGAATCTCTAAAAGATCATCATCTCCTATAAAATAAAACCTTGGGAAGGCTGAGCGCTTCTCCTAAAACAGACACACGCTGACATATGAATCAGCGATACATGAAGGGAAAGACGCCATATGTTGTGTGTGTTTTTGGTGTGTATGTACCTCCAGGAATTCATTGAGTGATTTTTGGCAGCGCTGTAGCTGGTCCATTATGGTCACCAGGGAGTTTCTGATGCCAGCCCTTGAGCTCAGAGAAATGACTCTGTTGTCCCTCTGGATGTCAGACATGATAGACCTGCGGCACATGGGATTTTGCTGTTAATTAATGTTTACAGGACACATCCTGTCATAGAAGGACAAAAATATTGAGAGACCTGGCCATCACACCTAAAATGAAAAAATATATATACAGTTACACATCCCAAATGTGTTTGATGGGTTTGAGGTTTGAGGTCAAGGATCTTTGCCAATTTCTTCAACACAGAGGCCATCCAAGCATCCTTGATGGAACTCACTAGGGCGTTCTCCAATGTGTTTCCGGAAATTTTGAAGCGTAGAATCATAGCTCAAACTCCACTTACCTGAAGTCTTCATCAACTCGTTTGAAGCGGGCCTCTTCTCGAGGCAATGCTCCCCGTCCAAAGATAGGCTCCAAATAAACCCATCTTCTCTGGATGGCATTTAGACTTAGTAGGTATTCATCCAAGTCTGACAGACGTACCTCCCACAAGTTGACCTGAATGTAAATGGGAGTAAACATACATACAGTACAAGTAGTTATTTTAAATTTTTTTTGGGGTCCTAATTATTTCTATTCATTCAAAGGACCCCAATCCAACACATTCATCTGACCTTGTCCTGGAAGTTGCGGTAGTAAGGTGAGTCTTTCAGAGACTGCAGTAAACAGCGGTTATCTCCCACCTGGATGGACACAAAGTGGCAATAAGGCCAACATTGGCTTAACTCAAAAGATTTCATTGAATAGTGTCCGTTGATGTGACTGACGACATTTATAATTCATCAAGACGAAATGTTACTTCAATGAACAAATACGTTTTGCAAAAATATGCAACATAATTATAAACCAACAGTAATCAGAGGCAGACAAGTTACAAGGGATTTACATTCATGTGTGGGGCCTCATTTATGAGGATCCCAAATAGTGGAGAGTAAAAGTGGTGAAGACCGCAATACAGAAAAGAAGGTTTCGTGCCTAGTGTCTAGAGCATATGACAAAATGGAATTCAGCGTGATTTGTAAGGGGACAGAGAGAGCGTATAAACTATAAATCAGGAGGTAAAAAAGTTTGCCAGTCCAAACAAAACTGAAGCGGAGGATTTATGTGTCTGCTTTCAGGCAGTTAGTCGCTACTCAATGCATTTAACACTCCAAAATGTATTGGGCCAGAAATGATATCTGGAAATGGTGTACATATCTCGATGACCGCAGTCTCACAAAATTATTTCTCAATGGGGTCGAGCAAATTTAAACTGAAGTGGAACAGTACGCATTATCTGAAAGGATGTGAGTAAAAACATTGAATAACATAATTTTTAGAACTCAAACTGCCAAGATATCCTGAAGGATTTTATTAAAAAGTTTTTAAAAAATGTTTCACAACCACTATTAATGTGCATGGGAAAAAGACAACAACAACAACAACAAAAGAAGCGCATTTGCTTCAATGTGTATATGCTTCTACCTGGCTGACTATATCTTTCCAGTCTTTGATGATGTTTAGAGTGCAGCCACTGCTACCAGTGTACTCTGTGAGGTTAAAGGTAGCTGCCGCTCCCCACAAATCCAACTCTCTCAGTCCTTCTCTGATTGTCACCTCTGCCTGGGCGCGGCTGTTGAGGTCCTACGCACACATGAAACAGACAGTACATTTAGCCATGTATAAACCTGGGGGTGATTTGAGCTTGAAAACCGTAGATGCAACGTCATCATATGCTTATGACTTTTTAATGCAATCTGAACATTTCTCTCCTCGCATTAGTAACAGTTTTAAGACAGAGAACATCAATGAGAAATTAATCAAAACCATGGCAACAGAAACCAAGGTTGAGGTTTTTAATCCATGACTCCAAAAGGAATGTTTAAACACAACACTGCCCTTCACCAAAAGAGAACATTCCTACACCGGCAAAAGCATGGTGGTGGCAGCATCATGCTTTGGGGCTATTTTTTCTTAAACTGAAACTGGGGCCTTAGTCAAGGTCGAGGGAATAATGAACAGTTCCAAACAGTAGTAAGAGTTAGTTAAAACCTTCAGGCTTGTGCGAGAAAGCAACCAATGATGTTAAAAACCTACTAGAATAGCGGAAATGTATTTGGGGTTCATCGGAGACACTTTAAATGGTGGCATGTGTGTACTGACTCCCATGGAACATGAGTTTAATTTGATTGGTTAATTCTGAACAAAGGGACATTGCCAGTTTTAAGACGATGTGCAGCCACATCATCTCAGTTCATCTTGACTTCCGATCTCAAAGTTTTCTTTTAAATTGAGCTGTATTACATTATAGTTTATAATTAGTGGTTTAAAGTTAGTGGTAAAAAAAAAAGAAAAAGAAAAAAACGTTTTGAAATGATTTAACTCTGTCTCCTTTTTTATGTCCCGAATACCTTGCGTTTGCGTTTGAAGTGTTTTTATATCCACTGTACTATACCTTAAGCTCCACGGCCTTTGTTATAATGTTATCTGCCACTCCCAGGAGGTCATTAAAGGTGAGTTTTTCTAAAGTCATCCCCCGTGGAAGACCAAGTAAACGGAACATGTCCAACCAATGGTCTTGAGACAGGTGTTCCCCACGCACATACTTCAGTACTGGAACAATGTTCTGCACACACAGATTGAAAAGTTAGTCATTTAAACGTTCAAATCGAACACAATCACAAAAACTAAATGGGGCATGAACTCAATCCCATAATATTTACAATACAATACAGCTTCATTTATATAGCGCTTTCACAATAGCGGCAGCTTAAAAAGAGCCCCACTGATGACTTTGACCATCAATTCATTTTCTAAATGTGCTTATCCTCACAGGCGTGTTGGAGCCTTTCCCTGCTGTCTTAGGGCAGTAGGCGGGGGACACCCTGAACTGGTTGCCAGCCAATCGCAGGGCACACATAGATGGACAACCATTCGCACTCACTTACACCTAGGGACAATTTAGAGTGTTCCATTAACCTACCACACACGTTTCTGGAATGTGGGAGGAAACCGGAGTACCCGGAGAAAAACCACACAGGGGAGAACATGCAAACTCCACACAGGAAGGCCGGAACTGGAATCGAACCCTGCACCTCTGCACTGTTAGACTGACGTGCTAACCAGTAGACCACCGATGACTTTTCATTGGTGAATAATGTATCATTTTTAAAAATGCATTAGCAATATATATTTTATATGAGCAAAGCAATGTTTTGGTTAGTTGCTGAGTGTAAGGAACACAGAACAATGTCAATTCATGCATATCAAGTGACACAGATAATACATGTTTTTAACTGGATGGTGTACCTTATATTTGTCCACTTCTTCTTGCAGTTTAACAGAAATGGCTGTAGGCTGTTCCAGCTTCCGAAGTTTGTCCTGCCATGTGAATAGAAACTCCTCAAACAGAAAGGTCTTACTCCTGTCAAATGGGAAAAAAATGTTGAAGTAAACAAAACATTTAAAGGAAGAATAAATGTTTTTGATCTGTGTTTGTTACTTTACCTGAAGGAGATCCAGTCCTCCTGAGCCTTTTCTGTAAAGCCTTGGTGCCACTCCTCATACAGACCCCACATCTGACTATACTCCTCCATGTCTTGTTTTGTCTCTTCAGCAAGAGGGAAAGTTGAAACCTCCAGGTCGAAATACACACAGTCCTCACTAAGGAGAGGAGAAGTTGTGTAAAGAGAAAAAGAGAGTGTGAAGATCACAAACCATACATTCGCTCCACACCTCTAAAATTCGGACGGTAAACTATATAATAAACTACTTACGTTAGCTTATTGCGCATTAATTCTAACTCCTGGAACTCTTGCTGCTTATCTCTGATGGTTTGAAGACCGGCAAGTAGGGTTTCATGATCACCAGATTCAAGCAGCTCTTCTTTGGGTTTCAGCTGGTCCCAGCGGGCCTTGAACCTCTCCAGATCTGCCCTGTAGGCATTGATACGATCTGTGGTGTGACTTCGCATCACTTCCACCTAGAAAGGAGAAGAGCATGACATCACAACGAGTCAACCACCGGCAGAAGATGGGTCCCATCAGAAAACTCAAACCATGATGCTCCACTGGTATACCTGATCTTTGATCATAAGCTGATGGCTCTCCATGACAAGCTCCAGTTTGTCCCATTTGGCCCTCAGGGAGGAGAGAGAGTCAAGCCCCGCCCCTGATACCGCTCGCAGCAAACGGTTCTTCTCCTCTGCTGACTTGAACTGAGGCAGGATCTAGTCAGACCCATACAGTTAGCAGTGATCTGCATGACTTACCAATACCGACACCCCTCCATGAGTGGGGTCTCTTAACTCCAACTACAAGGAAAGTGATTTATGCTGTGTGTTTTGCTTCTTTCATCATTTTTTGTGATACAAAGTGTATTGAAAATTGCAATGAGGAAATTGTTAATGATGACGACAGAAACGAAAATGGGTCACAGCTTTTTGGCCAAATTGCTAAAAAGAATTTGGGTAGGTTACCAGTAAAGACAACATCGGCGTTAATTGGTTACTTTGTTTTTAAAATTTTTGCAAAGCAGTTCACTTACTTTTGCAATCGTATGACAATTCAAAATGAATCGTGTAGGGGCAAAAAGCATTCTGAAATGGATCGCGTTCAACCTTTTACATTTAACTATTTGAAAATACAGTAGCAAAATGCAACATTTGTGTGTGTGTGTGTGTGTGTTCTAAATTCCACAGTATGGGTTATTTGTCTCTTACCTCAGGTTTGTTGGCCACTATCTGGGTATATTTGCTGCTGGCAGTACTAATCGCTTCAATATTTTCTGGTCGTGTAGACAAAGTCTCCATTGACTCTGACACAAAACTGTCTATGGCCTGTGTGTGACCTGAAATCGAGCAAAATCAAACAACAAGAATCATACATGGAATTAGTCTAAAACAATAGACAAGAAAAGGATAAAAATGTCTTCTGGTTCGATTTATTTATTGAGCCCTCTACCTTGTATCGACTTCCGAAGAGACAGAAGCAGCAAGTCAAAGAGCCTCTGGATCAGCCTATCGATGGCTGCCTTCAGTGGCTCACAGTTCACTGTGACACAGTCAACTTTCTCCTGGCTGACAATAATAAAGGACATGCATTTGCATTAAGGAAAGACATTAGTTCAAAAAGTGCTAAAAGTGAGTGTTTTACGTGATTGCTTGTTCCTGCGTTTGTTCATTCTGCCTATCCATTGTTTAAATGCCTAATTCCCCACACCCATTTTTAGTTGTTCTTAAAAAATAAAAACAGATAAAAAACCCAGGAAGAACACTTATGTGGTATTTTATGGGTGCACATAGCATGGTGGACAAGTTAGGACACCTGCGTCACAGTCAAGAGGCACCGTGTATCTCAGCTCAGGCCCTAATGTGTGGAGTTCACGTGTCCTATTTATGCTTTTGTGAGCTTCCTTTTTCGGTAGGTATTACAGTTTTTTCCCTAATCCCTCCTAATTAAAATGTTACTTTAACGGAAGATTCAAATTCACCATAGGTGTGAATGTAAATGGGAATGGTGGT
The DNA here is from genome assembly GCA_018466805.1 of Hippocampus abdominalis. Lineage (NCBI taxonomy): Eukaryota > Metazoa > Chordata > Actinopteri > Syngnathiformes > Syngnathidae > Hippocampus > Hippocampus abdominalis. The sequence goes on from CM031703.1 coordinate 6,492,248, forward strand.
TTGTCAATATATGTGCCCTGTGATTTGCTGGCAACCAATCCAGGATATACAAGCGCATCCCGCTACTGTGAATCATTGGCTTTTATCAGTTCTTTAAGTATCCAGAGAGTTGAAGAATATACTTGTTGTTTTGTGTCATATGTACCTGGGCAGGCGTTCTGATTCTTTTCCTCTGGCTTTCAGAGCCTTGAAATTTCTTTCCCAATCTTGCACAGAGGTCAGATGTTTCTCCACTAACTTCTCCAAATCTACTTGACCTAGTACTACCCACTCCTAAAGAAACAAACAAAACAAAACAAACACACAATACACGCACGATCAAAAATTGTGAGCTGTGCATGATTCCTCATTTTAAATGCGACTGTGTCAGAAAGGAGAAATGATATTGAACATAGAATAATGATGACTACATAAAAAAAAGGAAACAAAGAAGGGTCAGGCTTTCCCTTTCAAAAAAAATAAATGAATAACTGTTGACAAAAAACATCCAACAGCCTGCATTTTTCCCTTGGGAAAGTTTAAATTATTTAACTTGAATTGTTAAGTTGTAAATTACGTTGTTCAGGCACCTTGTACTTGTGTAAAATAGCCTGCAAGCGGCTAAAGAGATCCTCGGCCTTGTTGAAGATGGTGAGGAACCCAAAAGCATTCCTCTCAATCATAGCGCCAAAGATAACCGGATCGCCCGGTGCGCTGACTCCTTTGAATTGGTTCGGGATTGAGATGAACCTCTTCATCTCCCTGTAATAGCGTGCTCGTATCTCCTCAAATGGCGGTTGGAACTGCAACCGGCCCTGCCTGCTCGGAAAAAGGACACTGAAAATGTCTTATGTGAAATTGAAACGAGGGATAGTGGATGACAATAAAGACGTGGCATTCACTTGAAAGTAAGGTCAATATGTATTTCGGGTAGGTTCTTGTTCAGAGCTTCCAATCCGGTCTGATACTGATGTTCAAGTGCCTTGTATAGCTGATGATTCCAGTGCTGCCGCCATGCCTGCATGTCATCAGACCTAAAGCCCTGAATATCAAAATACAAAGGTTATGTTTTCACTAAATACTTCAGCCTCAATCTAGCACAACGATACATCGATTTCACAATAACGGGGACACACACACACACACACACGCACACACGCACGCACGCACGCACGCACGCACACACACACACACACACACACAACAACAACAACAATCATTACCTGGGCCTCCAGAGTGGCAAAACCAGTGCGGAGCTCCTGGAGGCCTTCTTTCCACCGTTGTTGATGTCTCAGTAAGTCAATATTCATCAATGTCACCACCTTGGCAACACACACAAAAATGAACATAAAGCCAATTGTGAGATATTGTCCACAAATATATACAGTACACAACAAGAATGGGTGACAGAGAAATCTATGAGCAAAATTGTATCATGTTTAAAGTTTCATTTAATTTGGGCACATCTAAACGTTTTGGTGTGCGTATCCAGCACCCCCAAATGCCTATGCACAAAGACAAAGGCGCCGGCCACCTGGTCGGAGGGCTGTTGAATTCCACAATTAGCACGTCAATGCAGGGGGGGTGAACAGAGGAGAGAAGGATAGACTCGGTCACAAAGGGGGAATCAATAATTCGGGAACAGCGGTTGAACAACAAAAGACGATGTGAGAACACCCGTCGCGCCCAGGCGACATTTGTCGTCCGCAAAGTCTGCAACATGTTGATTCAGCGTAGACCAGATGGAGAGGTGGTTCAAAGCTCAAACCAAGGTAACTGATCACTACTATTATGTGGGGTGCGGTATGCAAATATCGGGGGGCAGTGTTTTTCTTGTATTTTGTAATAAAAGTTCGAATTGGCGGGAAAGGAGCTTGAGTGTGATCGCGGAGCAACTAAACCGCCGTTCGCTCTCAGAGATCCGCTCCCGTCGATATTGAAGACAATTTTCCTGTGTGCCGACATTTCTTTAACTTTGTCCGAGAAAAATCTCTGACAATGGGTCAAATTATTACCCAAGTGATTACAAGGATAACGGTACTGTCCAACCTTGTCTGTGAAATCCGTGTGCCATTTGCGCAGCTTCCTGTTCTCAGTAGAGAGTTTCTCAGTGGCAGACTGCAATTTAGAGATGTAAACTTCCAGCTCTTTAGGATTGTTCCAAGTGATGTGCAGTTTACTGCCAGATTCTTTTGACTGAGAGCGAGGATTCTGGAAAGAGACGAGATAACACGTTATATTATCACATAATAATCACCATAACCATGACACAGTTAGAGAAACAATCATGCAGTGATTTGAGCATAAAAATAATCAACTTGCTCGTAATAAGGACAGTAGCATTTGTGTCATTGCCATGACACTGGGATTACCTTGATAACTTGCTCAAAAGCCAAAGCAAGCGTAAGCATCATTGGTCTCTGAGAAGGGATCATTTGCTGGTCAATGGTGTTGTAGAAATTTGCCACCTATGCAACATAACAAAGCTGTGTTACAAGGTAAGCCCGATCTAAATGAAAAGAAGAAGAAACAATAAGATCAGGGAAGGAAAATTCAAAAGTCACCTGTTTGAGGACAATGGCCTGCCGATGGAACTTGTCTGCAGTATTGGCGGCCAGTTGGATCTTCGCAGGAATAGCAAAGCCCAGAGCAGCGAGCTGTCTGACCTCCCTGAGCAGACTGACCAATCTGTCAGAGTAATGGATCTTCAACCTGCCATCTGCATGATCCAGTTCCATCACTCTATCACTCGCCTGGAGACTAAAGTAACAAAGATTATGTGGAATGTATCGGCGGATAGTGTGTTCAAGGCTACGGACTGCCACTAAATGGTTTAAGTTTGGGGCTACTGTGCTCCCAGTAAAAAAAAATGTTAGTCTGGAGCCCTGCATGCAGAATTTTGTTGTATATCTGTGCTTTTTTTGTACGTTTTATGAATTATTTTACAAAAAATTCACAGTGTCTCACCTGAGTCCTGACTTGGAATCAGCCAGACTAGACAATAAATCTCTGGACCAATCTTCAAACAGTTCCTGTTCATAAGCCCTCAAAACCTCCAGCGAGTCATCACAGAAATGCACAAACCCTTTGAACCCTGACAGATCTGACAGCAGAGCCTCGGCGATGCGGACACAGTCCTCCACCTAACGGAGGGATGAAAGCACAAGCAAGCAGCAATCTACCACGAAATTTATAGTTTATATAAATATATTAATCAATATGTATGCAGCACTGGGCAAAAAGTCTAACACTAGCGCTCTAGTTTTAGTGATATTTTTCACAGCTGCATCTCAACATTGGACCCTCCCTTGTGGTTTCTTTCTGACTTCCGGGTTGAGTGAACGCTGGCACGTTTGGCTGCCGCTGCTCAACCCGCATTGTGTTTTATTGTTTTTGTTCCTGATTGTAAAGTGTCCTTGGGTGTCTTGAAAGGCGCTTATAAATAAAATTTATTATTATTATTATTATTATTATTATAAAATAGATCTAAGAATGACTTCACTTTGGATTGCATTCCATGGAGGTTTTCGAGTGGCGTGAAAATTTACATTGTTGTGCAATCTGTTGGTCGAGTGTGTATTTCCTGAACTTTAGTTTTGCTTTTCATTGTGTGTATCTTTTTAGATCACAAATTTAGGGCAATCTCAATGATAAAAAAAGAAAGATGCAAACGCTGCAATAACCGCAACAAAATAATACACATACTATTCAGTGGACACCCGCATATAGGTGAGTCACCCATTGGCTGATTTTTAGGGACGAACATATCCCCCATCAGTCTTTATGTATTTTTGATGATTTACTCTTTATTTTTTTTAAGTTTTTATGTATTCAGAGATGCAGAGGTTTCACAATTATGTACAATTTTAAGAGCATGGCAAAAGCAGAATAAAATGTGCAAAATTTGTCCTCGCAGATGACTGAACAGTTATGTGTATTCATTTATAAGGCTACCTTGTGAATGATGTGCTGGACCCAGATAATTCTATTGACCACATCAGAGAGGTTTCTCCCCATAAGTGGGCCGGACTTCTCTCCTGGAGTTCCATGGCAGCGACTCTCAAAGTCTGTCTTCAACCCTATTAAAAGGGTTAAGAGACAAGTAACAAAATGAATGTTTTTTATAAGATATATTTATATATTATGAATATATATATACTGCAGTTAAAAAAAGAAAAATCTAACATAGAATCTAACATGTTATTTCCTTCATCTTAGTTTTGAAAAAAGAGCGGTACAAAATTGTGAGATATCTTTGTTAACTCATTCACTCCCAAAGACGTTTTTAAACGTCTTTTCAGACTTGGTCCAGAATTGGCTGGTACTGAATGAGTTTTAATAAACAATGACAGAAAGAAAGAAAAATTCACCCTTGTTGTAGTCAAGAAGTCTTGCCAATAGAGTGTCTCTCTCAGACTGCAGCTCTTTTCTGACGGTGGGCCGCCTGATTAACTCCTTGTGCTTTTGAAACACCTGCAACAGCTACAGAGATAGCATGTACTTGTAGTGAGCATACGTTAAAGTTAACCAAGAGTAGGGTGTACATTTTATTCGGAGCTGTTACACAACCTGTTGTGGGTTATCTTGTACATCAGCGATGTAGCTCTTTAGTCTGACAGCCACCTCGCGCTCTGAAGGAGCCATGATGCGCTCAAACTGGGCCACTGCTGCCCTCCAAAGGGGCTACAAAAGCATACAACAAAAATTTGAATCAGGGAGACATTTTGCTCAACCTTCACTGACAAGCAGTTATTAGAGGTCATTTTGGACATATTTGGCAAGCGTGCATGATCTGATGGGATGAAGCATGAAGCATGTCTTTACAAAGATAATGGTTTGATTAACACTGTCACATATTTATTACTTTAAATGCATCTTTATTATTGTGGGTGTATTTTTCGACAAGAGCTGCTAATATTTAGGTCATATCTTTGCACAGGTAGCACTTTAGCTAAATCTATTCTATTGGGACACAGAGGTTTACATAAAGAAGTGGCCAATAAACCCCCAAGCACATTGTAGGTGTTTAAGTAGGTTCACATGCACACAACCAGTCCAGTCAACCAACCTCAGTGTAGGGGTTGTACTGGAGAGGGTTAAGGCCAGAGAAGGGTTCAAACACACAATCTGAAGTCAGAGCCTGCTGCTTTCCTCCCGGTAACAAACGCAGCAGCTTCTCATGGAAAATCCGCAAAGACACCACCTGATGGAGAAAGTGCATTCCATACTCAACTAATCGAGAGAGGCTCTAAATAACAATGCGAGAAACATTTAAATAATACTCGTTACTCATGAAGTAGGTAGGTGGATTGATAGATTGAATCGATGCGGTATACCTCATCCAATCGTTTGCCAAGGCAATGTAGCATTTGCGGGCAGTGTTTGTTTCCCTTCCAGGGATGAGGAGCATGTCTCTTCCAGACCTGGCAGTAAAATTTTAGAAGGATTAAAAAAAAAAAAGCGGACATTGAGAATGGTCAATTGTTTTGAAAATTTTGTCAGTCAATTCAATGTTTTTTTCAAATCATTTTGTCATTAGTTTTATTCACTATTTCAAACATTCTCGCACCTGTCCAGTCAGATGTTCACAAGCAGCAACCCAATGCTCACAGATAGCGATCCCCGTTTTCCAGCTCTCCCTCACAGACACGAATGGCTGCTCAAAAATCTTGAGATCACTGAGCTTCTTCTGAACGTATCGTCCGAGGGCTCCACCTCGGAGATTTAAAAGAAATAAGACATGATGTTACTTTAAAAAACAAATTCCTTAAAAACATGTTCCTTTAAGGAAAAAATAATAATAATTCCTTGAGTAGAAATTACTCAGTACATGTCCTGTTGAGGCTAATTCTCACCAATAACGTCCATCAGTCGGACCATGCGTGTTTCTGGGTAAGGTTCGTAATCAAGCTGCCGCCAGACACCATCGAGTGTGTCTCTACTCTGCTCCACGAGATCCAGAACATCGGACAAAGACAGCCCATCAAGACCACAATACTCCTGATGGAGACACATACGCAAGGGTAGTTTGCATGATTTTGTCTTGATTTGATTAAAAGCATCACATTTATAAGCGAACATCTTCATTATTCAACTTTTTTTATTTTACCCACAAAGTCCAAGTGAATTACTAACAGCATAATCATTGTTATCCTTGTCAGGAAAATGCTTGTATTTTGTACAAAAATTGGTGATAAACTTAACTTTAAGTAGTTTTGTTTTTTTTACATATACAGTATATAGTGTTATATACCTTCTCTACAAGGTTAAATTGTTCAGTGAAATATGCAGCCCTTTCTTTCACATTGGTCTTCTTTGCAGACTCCGACACGTCCGCCCAGTACAGGAACTCATCATTTGGTGTAAGAATACCTGCATAAATTAGACATGTATAAAACGTCACATGAATTATTGGAGAAAGTTGCGCGGATGGCCATTTTGAAAGACATGAATTTTGTGAAATTACTATAACGTCTAACAATGTTGATAATGCTGTGCTAGATTTGATAGATCATGTTTGGTTTGTTTTTTTGCTATAAGTCACACTTGGACCCTTTTTTGTCTGTAAACGTGACCTTTGGGTGAAATTGCTTTAAAATGCCAATGTTGGCAGCTATAATCATTAATGCCCCCAAAAATGACAGCAGTTCAATTAACGTGTTGTGTCACTGCCTAGAGCAAATTAACAACTGGATAAACTCGAAATTTGGGTTCAGCTAAATTGAAACAAAAAGTTAGCATGGCAACCTTTTGACTATTCAGACAATTGTTGTACTTTTCTTTCGTTATAATTTATTACATTTTTTTCACATCTATAACTACTGTGATAAAGTGTGAGGCATGTGGCGTCATTTTTGACTCAACTTTACATTGCTATCTACTGCCCAATAAAGAGGTACCTATTTTTTTTTTTTACAGACACATGCAGTGGATATGAAAAGTCTACACACCCCTCTTCAAATGCCATTTTTTCCGATTAAAATAAATGATACCAAGATGTGTCATTTAACCCTCATGCAGTATTTTTAAGCGGCTGCATGAAGGGTATTACGTCCCAAAAATGTCCCTCTTCCAATGTGCAACAACTTTTTTCACTTTTAATTTTTTTTCACTTTCAACCAAAAAATGAATGTTACCAGTAGCCTGTACAACATAATTTATTTCTGGGATGTTTTTTTTTTTGAGAGGGGAATTAAAAAATAATAACTGACATAACGCAGTTGCGCACGTGGGCACGGTTCCCTACAACTTAATGGTCTGTGTGCACATACCCAAAACATCTTCTTCCGAGTGTCCTCTTTTCAAGTCAGACGGTTGTGCTCCTGACTGGCGGACCACTGAGCCCAGACCCAGCTCCAACTCACTGAGTAAACTCGCAAGCTTGGGATCAAACACCGAACGCCAGTGTTCATCCTTCAGCAGCACAGGTGCAAAGACCCGTCTGACAGCCTGGTAAAGAGTGTTAATAGGGGAGTCCAGCATGGATGATACGAGGATGCTCTGGTGGAGGTTCTCCACTGTGATCACTGTGGGGTAGAGCTTGAAGAACACCAACACTTTCTCTTGGCCGGCTTCCAATGCTTCGATCTGATGAAGGAAGAGGAATTCATTTAAAGGGAAAATGTGCTTGTACCTGCCTGTAGACAAATCCTTCTGTATTTAAAGTGCCTGCCTGAACATAAAGTGTAAAATTAAACAACCAATTAAATATTTACTCCTCTGACGATTTCTGAAAATGTTTGTGAGTCAGCCATCTACGCCCCAATGTTACAAAGCAGTGGGACTCATTTAGATAACAACCTCCCTGATACCAAGTTTCTACCGATGCATGATCAACTAGAGTGGCTAAAGATCCAGAGCCACCAAACACAGATGACATGACAAGAGCCACCCCGCCGAGTGACACGGAAAAGGAGACAGCCAAACATCAACCAGAAATTGCGCTTAGTGTTGAGATTCAAGACTGCTGTTACCAAAACACTTGCTGGCAAGATGATGAGAGCTTGCCTGCTAGGCCTGTTGGGGCAAAGCTCAAGCTCTACCCCGTTGTCATGGTATCAAAAGCCGGACTCACCATTGGCCGAGTAGGATATGGGGTGGGATAAGGGCTGACTCACCTGTATAAGATGCTTTGATGCACTAAAAAAATATTTTTGATAATTGAAGTATGCGCTACCTTATTCGACAGGTGAAGATCACTTTCATGTCTAGTGATGGACAAGACAAATTGGTTCCCATCATCCAAGAAGTTGTTGAGTTCTGGGCTGTCATTCAGAAGGGATGGCGGCTTTAGTTCATAGAAGTTTGCCGTAGTAGTAAGGATAAACTTCTTACGCCCATCGATTGGTTGCTGGGTCATCTCCTATATGAAACACGTACAGAAGGAGGTAGATGTTGAATTACACAAAACACACTTTGAAAAATTACGTTAATGATTTGGATAAACATTCTAATAAAATGGAATACAAAGGTGCCTTTCCAAAAATAATCGTCAGTATTTTCAATACTATATATTAATGTAGTTGCAATTCAAAGTGGCTTTATACTACACGGAATGTGAAGAAATAGTAATATTCTATCCTTCATCCATCATGTAAGTGCATGTCACAGGGGAGCTGGAGCCGATTCCAGCTAACTTTGGACTAAAGGTGGAGTGCAACCTGGATGCGACTGCGTTCTACATTGGTGGATTTGACCGTCACGAGCGTGGAGGAGGCTGGCTGAGGACATTGGTACATTAACATAACATTGTTTGTCCGTTTTCGTTCTTAACAATTGATGATTTGATCGTTCACACCAACATTCATGAAATTCCATCGTTAAATTTAACAATCGTAGTGTGGTAGAAAACATAAAAGGGCGAATAACGTACACAGTATATACACGTCTGGTAAGAATAAACTTTACCGGATTTAACGAGCATGCGCGTCTGGTAAGAATAAACTTTACCGGATTTAACGAGCATGCATATAAGTAGACGTATTATGAATTGGTTTCTTACATTACCATTAGAATGTTAACGGTGTTTTAGTCCAGCCCTGGAGTGACTTAAGAAGCTAGCTGTGATTAGCACGCTGCCTTAGTAAAAGGATACTACTCACGTCAGCAGATTAGCGATGGCGTTGGTTCATGGAGACAAACAACACTTTAATAGCGCTCAGCCACATACTACTTCTCTGCCTCCACAAATAAACCTAAATCCGTGGAGTGAAGCAGCGCAAACTGTTGCAGTTCGCTCCCTTGCTTCTCCGGGATAACACTTGCGTGGTTGCTACGAAACACCGAAACCTGAAGTCACGTGACCACGCTGTCCTGGAATCCTACGCATTTTACGTAAAACCACCTAACTTTGTGGCAAATTGGCAAATGTTCAGGTCTTTTTGTGAAGACTTTGACAATGTCGCGACAATGAAGGAGTTTCTGTGTAAGAACAAGAACAATTCTTCATAAGATGATGAAAAGTAGTTACGGTCTTCACAAAAGACTAGGGAAATGTGATGGAAAATCTAGACAGATTATTTAAAAAATTGGGGGGTGGGGGGGAAAAAGGAAAAAATCCTTGAATATCCAATCCGCTGGTGTCGAACAGTAAATGTGCAGCCGTTGACTGTAGTTTTAAATTATAATATCAGAATCGACACTAGATGGCAGAAATGCCTTAGTTGTGTTTACACTGGGTCTTAAACTGCTCAATGTGAGTACTGTAGTCCAATATTTCTTTGCGGTTTTGGAATGACATGCAGGACAAACATAGTACCTCAATAATATTAAAATGATGAGTGACTTTTGTTTTTTGGGGGAAAAAAGAAGCCACGCTTCTCATTTTTTTTAGAGTGTACTTGAATGAGTCAAGTTTCACCCTAGCAAAGAGGAAGTTGTCACATCACTCTCCAAAGTTCCACACTCACATGCATTTGCATTCAGTTACAGTAGCGAGGAAGACACCAACATGGTAAGATATTATCTTTCTTCTTTGCTTTGCCTTATCTCATTTTGTTTCTTTAGTTTATTTGTATGAATATAATAATATAAATAGTAATAATCCTTATATTTGTAACCCAGTCTCCTTTACCATTGCAATGAATGAATTGAATGTTATTGGCCTGTGTGGAGTTTGCATGTTCTCCCCGTGCCTGTATGGGTTTTGTCCGGGTACTCCGGTTTCCTCCCAAATTCCAAAAACATGCATGGCAGATTGACTGAACACTCTAAATTGTCCCTAGGTGTGAGTGTGAGCGATCGCGCATGGTTGTTCGTCTCTGTGTGCCCTGCGATTGGCTGTCAACCAGTTCAGGGTGCCCCTGCCTACTGCCCGAAGACAGCTGGGATAAGCTCCAGCACGCCCCGCGACCCTCGTGAGGATAAGCGGAAATAATTGGAAGAAAATATTTGGATGAATGGATAATAATGAAGCGGCCCGGTAGTCCAGTGGTTAGCACGTCGGCTTCACAGTGCAGAGGTACCGGGTTCGATCCCAGCTCCGGCCTCCCTGTGTGGAGTTTGCATGTTCTCCCCGGGCTTGCGTGGGTTTTCTCCGGGTGCTCCGGTTTCCTCCCACATTCCAAAAACATGCATGGCAGGCTCGTTGGGCACTCTAAATTGTCCCTAGGTGTGAGTGTGAGCGTGGATGGTTGTTCGTCTCTGTGTGCCCTGCGATTGGCTGGCAACCAATTCAGGGTGTCCCCCGCCTACTGCCCGAAGACTGCTGGGATAGGCTCCAGCACCCCCCGCGACCCTAGTGAGGATGAAGCGGTTCGGAAAATGGATGGATAATAATGAAAACTTTCATATGTCTGCTGGAGTAACTGGGATTGTTCAGTGCTCATTCAAAAGACTCTGGAAATCAGTTTTACAAGTTAAATATGCTCTTTTGAACAGATTTCGATTTGGGTTGCGCCACAATTTATGTAAGTATTACTTCCACAACTGTCCTGCTTGTATGTGATCCATCAATATTCAATATTTTGGTATACAGTATTTGCAATTTGAAAAAGGTGCATATCTTACTTAGTATGCTATGCAAGTGCCTCAGTAGATGATAATATACACATGCTCTTGTGTCTTCTTGATAACTAGTGTGAAGACAAATATTAAGTGGGCTTTCATTCTCTCTTCTTAGAAAAACAAGTGTCCTACGGAGACTGTTGACTTTAATTTTCACTGTAAGTTGGCCCTTGGCCACCCAAGGTGAGTGCTTACTTCTGTTAACAACAAAAGAGAGTTTTACAGCAATTTTATGCACTGTAATGTTGGTCAACCTCTAGCAAGTTTTGTTCCAGTTATTGAGTGTTTGAGGAAAGAGAATCCTCTCATTTAAAGCGCCAACCTGTAGTGATCACGCGATGAGAAAGAATCGTGACTGTTCACACGTTGCTAAAGCATTCCATACATTTGATATCATTGCTTTAAATGAATCCTTAAATTAGCAAAAGTAAAGATTAATTCAGTTGTTTTGTATTTAACACTCGCATGTGATTATCATTTTAGATTCAAAATCATGTTGAAAAGCTTTCGAAGTTTTAGTTTTAGGTTAGTTTATTTCTTATTTTAGTGTCATGAACAAATAAAAGGGCCCAGCCCATATTGGCTAACAACACACAAAAACAAACAGACATCGACAAATATATCAAACAAAGAGAGTCCCCTGACGTAGCATCCAAGCACGTAACAGACGCTGAGCCAAAAAAAAAAGGCTTATACTTGAACAAATATTTCAGTCTTTCTTCATCTGACATTGTAACAAATACACCGCCACATCCAACAATTTACAAAACAATTGTCTCCTCAAATCATAATACAGAGGACAATAAAACAAAATATGCATTCCATTTTCAACATGACATAAACAACATGTCCGCTCCTCCTCTCGGTTGGAATGGAAAAGTCCAGTTTCCAAACAGTATTGCGAAATACATCAACAGTCAATTTAGTCAGCGCCTTACTGTCTTCCTTATTTGTAAATAAATTGTTATTTACAGAACCAAATGGAAAGGGAAATCTAATATGAATAATATAATGTTTTTATATGTAATCTTCTCACAAATAATGTAGAGATTACTACAAAATAATCAATGCATAATTTTTAGGCTATCCAGTCATTATCCCAAATTACTTGGACAGCCTACACTCAAGTCATTCACAGGGTGCATATAGACAAACAAGAATTCAAACGTATGGACAATTTAGATTTAAAAAATGAAGCTAAAATGCATTTTTTTGAAATGCGAGAGTAATAAACTCATTCCTCCACTTGTGAATTTGTCGCAGGAGCGCCTCAGCTGAGATTCAAACCACAAAAAAAACAATACTGTGAGACAGACGTGCAAGAACAAAATAATATTTGTTAAAATAAATATAATGTGATCATGCCGCTATCCTCATGAGAATAAAGCGATTCAGATCATGGCTGAATGGCTAATGTGATCATGTTTTCTTTGTAAATGTGAGGATGCAGTGGTTCGGGTAATTCCAAATTTGAAATTTGGCATTAGTCAGGAGGAGAAGGCAGAGTTTCACATTCTAATCATGGCACAATATATCAGATTACAGACAGAGAAAGACCAAATTAAGGGGAGCCTTCATTATCACTGAAGAGGAAGATAGAAGTGAAACCACGTCAATAGGAAGCTGACTACTAACATGGAAAAGAACAAATCGTCTGAAGAGGAAGTTTTAAAGATCACACAAACCCATAACCTTCAAAATCCACATATTTTCCAAAGTGAAAAACAAAAAGCCATGACTAATGGTTTATTTGGATTTGAAATAAAATATATTTGTACTTAAAAAGTAAATAAAAACGACAATTTTAAAATTAAATGCTTGTAGATTGCGTGTGTGGTTAGCGCCATTGGCCCCACCGTTTAGAGGTTTGGTACTCCAAAAGATGCACGTTACTTGCATTGAAGCATGTAGTGTAAATCGTCATTGGATGTGAATGTCAGTGTGAATGGTTATTCGTATGTGCCCTGCGACTGGGTCACAACCAGTGCGCAATGCTTCTCGTTCCAAGCTAGCTGGGGTCGGCTCGAGCTCACCAGTGAACCCTCATGAAGATGGGCAGTGTAGAAAATGTGTGGGTGCTTGTTTGTACTGTAGATGACCCCCATTCGATTTTTTTTTTTGGGGGGGGGCCCTTTGTGAATCATACAGCAGAGAGAGAGAAGTGAAACTTTGAGTGCTCTATTTGTCTGTCCATTTGCTTTGATTACGTCTTATGAAAGATTACTAGACCAATGACACGCCACCATTTGGAGTTGCTGAAGTGTGAAGGCCAGTTTTCTATGCCGGTACATTTCTGAAATAGCAAATGTGGCAAAACTTCCTTGACATATGATTAATGATTGACAACCTATCTTTATGAAGACACTGATTATGTTGATAGTTTCTCATAAGAATTATCATCAATAGTAAAAAAACAGATAAATATCAATCTGCAACACTTAATTTATGTAAATCTGTACAAATGATCACTTCACTGGTTAGCTATATAGTTATTATTTGTAGAAAAAGCCCGTGGGCTACTCATGTGGTCCTTAAGGGCTGCCATGCACCCACTGGCACCATGTTGATGACCCCTGACACGAGCGGCTCACTTCCATGGTGGCAAAATTGATTACATTCCCATTCAATGATGTCTGAATGTGAGTTTAAAAAGTTTTCTGTATCTACAGCACATGTCCTCTGAAAAGAAAAAAAACTTGACAGGCGACCAGTCCAGAATATAAAATGGTTTTTAAAAAAAAGGGATCAAATCCCTTTAATTTTGGATTTTGTATGAACACTGGGGGGGTGGTAATGGCTCCACTGCGATCCAAAGTGTAAAAAGTGACAAACTTTTTCTGGCCTTATTTCCACAGTTTAATGGAATTACTTTGTGAAAACTTGCTCAATAGTTACTAAACTGGTTTAGCTCGAGGTAACAGTTAATTTTGCTTCTCTTGCAGAAAGTGTTGCTCAGATTCAACTCGGCGGTGAAGTCGGTGAAAATGTGACCATTCGCTGTCCTGTGGACCAGCATAAGACGATCGTATTTTTCTACTTCCAAAGGGGTGAAGAATTTGTAAATGGCTTCCATACATTGAAAAAGATAACAAAGGAGAAATGGGAAAACACCAGAGTGGAAAACAACAAAGCAACCGTCCAAATGATCAAACTGAAGGCTTCGCATAGTGGAGACTATCAGTGTTACATCCAGTATAATAAAAGGCCAAATGTTTCTGTCACAGGCATACATCTCAGTGTCACAGGTACATACATGTTCATATCTTAATTTGTGTGTGTGTGTGTGTGTGTGTGTGTGTGTGTGTCTGTGTGTGTTTAACTCATTGACAAATTAAGTTTCTAGCAAGGCCACCCTTTTTTTTTTGTACTCTGGCAGCCAACTACAGCAAACCTGCAGTCACAACGTTTTGTTCTGCACATCGCTGCCTGTTGACGTGTGCCTCACATGGAGGCTATCCGCACACCGAGTTGATGTGGAATGTCGGGAACAGCAGTGGCCTGACATGGAACGTTCTGAACGTGAGCGAAGAGAGCGATCCAAAAACACTGTTGTACAACATGTCCAGTACCGTGTCCTTCAACTGCTCTGATGGAGAAGAAACATTCATTAGTTGTTCCGTGGGTGGTGTCACATCTGAGTCGTTGTCTGTCTGTGAGTAGTACATTCATCAGATTCTAAAATACAAAGTCATGAGAGTTTGTTGCCCCAGAGTCTGAGTTGACGTTTGAAAAGTGCGAAATGCGCACTTGGTGACAGAAACTCTGGATTTGCACAGTTGTTTTCTAACCTTTATTGAGCCAAAGCACTTATTTACATGAGAAACATCAAACAATGTAATCTAGAGAAAGAAAAAAATACAACTGCCTCATGAAGCAATTTGAAGCTTCATTTTCCCATTACATCATATACATCTGATACCAATGTACAAAATATTCCGCTTGTTCAATTTTGATTGACATATTTAGATTCATGTACAGTATACCGTATGTACAAATGGAGAAGCAAAAAATTGGCAAAACGTTTGGTTAAGGTGTAAATATTTTTTAAAATCTCAATGACTTTGGGGCTGCACGAGATAGATAGACAGTGTTGTGTTTTAAAACATTATTTTTTCGACTTTTGTTACATTGCTGAAATCAGCATTGCATGCTTGGTTGCTAAGTAGTTTGCCCGTGAATGTTTTTGCTTACAGTGTACTGTGAATTATGGAGCCCCCAGATATGACGTTTGGAAAAAAAAAAGCATATTATTTGTTCTCACCCACAGGCATTCCAAAGTATCACAATCCTATTGTAAAAACAACAATCTGTTCAGTGATGTTGTTCATCGCAACGATTCCATTGGTGCTGGTATGGAAATACATAAAACAGAAAAACCGTAAGCAAAGTGTTAGTAATACATACATGTATCACAATACAGTATGACTGTTTAGACTTATTTCCTGACTTGACTATGAAGACAGGCCTACTTTGTACTGGAATATAATTTGAATTTGAATTGGGTCTTTTTCTTTTTATAGGTGCAGCAGTAACTAATTTAGCTGTAGATCCAAGGTAAGTTTATATTTTGATGATTAACTGTGCATAAAAAAAAAATAATAATAAGTGATCAGCATGTGGAACGGACACACATTTTATTGAAAAAACTATTCAAGGAAAAGATTCTACAACTGTAACAGACATCCACTGATAGTCATTCTACATTTAAACTCAAGTGCATGTTCCAAAATATTGGGTTGTGCGTATATCATATTTTCTTGTACAGTATCTTTGTTTATGCTGCATTGCACCAGAATACAATTGTAATTTGTTTAGTTTTTTGAATTCATGGCAGTTATTACTTGACTGGTTAGAAAAACAATAGATTGTAAAGAGTTAACATTTTCAATCTCATATAAATTAAAAGTAAAATCTTAATTGATAATGTTTAGTACATTGCATATGCATATTCATAGTTACAGTCATCTCTGAGTCTTTCCTTGTTTTCCCTTATATTTCCCTCCAGAGAAATAAAGGCCCTCAATTAAGGCCAAAGAGAGAAGACGCTGCAGTTGTGAACTGCTGAAGGATAATCCACTACCCTCAAAAACTCAAGGGAGTACAGTATAATTATGATTTTCAAAATATTTAGACAGGAGCTGCCTTGCTTTCTTTCAGAATTGTGGATCTTCACAATTCATATAATATATATATATATATATATATATATATATTTGGAGTCATTGTTGATTTTTTTTTAAAAATGGTTAAAAAAAAAGTGTTAAAAAAAAGACGTTTCTGTTTTAGTTGTCTGCCGCATTCTGTCTTGGTTCTGTCGGTTATCCAACCTGGTGCAATAACTTCAACCCGAACTTGTTTGTGGTCGGAGGTCGAGGACAGCGTCTTTTTTTCTTGTCTTTTTATTTAAAGGATGACAGGAAGGCCTGTTTTATAAGAAACTCTATTGAGTGGGATTTTATGCTGATACTGTATGTGATTTTTTTCACATGTATTTTATTTTGTACTTCTACATGGTTCTATTTCAGATATGAAAATACTGTCTCCAAATTACATGCAAGAAGTATTAGTAAAGCAATATGTCGCCTCCTTCATGTATGTAATGAAACTGTTGTTTGATTTTAAGGAAATCAAAATATTATCAAATTCATCTTATGATGCATTGATGTTCTACTTTACTGCAAATTACAAGTACAATAATAAACATTTGTTCAATGACTATACTCTTCCAATTAAATCGATTTGGAGCTTTTTATCTCAGCGCAGCTTTGTATTGCGACTCACGTCATTGAAAAAGAGCTGCATCATCTTCTATGGCCAACAGATGTAGCAATGGCACCATTAATCGATCAAGTGAACGTTGTTGGAACACAACTACAGCATATGCTCAAGCCAAGTATGAGCAACCCAACAAACGCAATCGTTTTTGAGCAATGCAACGGGCAAGGTTTATTTTAATTAAATATCAATTTGTAGTATCTGGCAGATGCAGGCATGATGGAATGGGATGAAAATGGCCGTAAAAGGTTATGACTGGATGATGTAGTCAACATTTAATTCATGCTGTCATAATGTCTCATCATGTCAACTGACAAATACTTAGTTTATCAAATATTTTTTGCTGAATCTCCTCCCACTCTGAGGCATTTATCTTTCCCTAATTCTGTGACAGATTGTTAGTCCTCCTTTCCATTCTGTGTTTACGTTGGGGAGAGGAGCAGCACCAGGTTGGTTGCGCTTCAGGAATGTAACCCCGAGGTCCCAACCCACCCATCCTTTGTCTTCTCCCCACATCTGTTCTCCTCTTCCATCGCTTTCCCCTCTGACACGGACTAATTTTCCTTCTCTCCTCACTTCCACTACTGTTTCTACTTTTACATCATTTTTGGTGCTCGACTCTGCATCCCTCGAATGATCTGGTCCTCCATCAATCTCCCCGTGACACCACAAACATCTTCCTCTTCTTCTCCTCTACCCTCTCACCTTTCTTGGCTCCCTCTTATAATTCAGCATCGTACTTCCCGCCACCTCTGCACCACCCCAAATTTCTCTGTCTTCCTCCCCTCATGCCTCTGCGGTGGCTGTTAGAGAAACACACAGCATGTCAGGCCGGGTTGAAACATAAACAACAGTCTGTTGAAGAGGATATGAAGTGTTTAGGCTCAACATGAAATTGAGCTACTATTTTGGACACGGGAACATCTAAATGTACCACTCACTAGTCCGCATGCGTCTCTTTAGCGCCCCCAGTGTCTTCCTAGCGCTTTTTCAAAAATGTTTGAAATTAGAAATAGATGGGAGGGAAATATATTCTTTTGTTTTAATATGGTTTCTGTCAGAGGACAAACATGACAAACATTATTAACCTTTTCCGATGCTTTAAAAATGTGTCGAATAAATATGAGCTGTTGCTCATTACGGCATGTGTGTATAAGCGTGTGCGTATGCGCGCGTGTGTGGTAACGGTTTGATCGCGGGAGTTTGGTTGTTTGAAATGTAGATCTTCTGTCAAAAAAGTTTGGGCACCCCTCCTCTATAGGATGAACTGCAGAGGGGAAAAAAACTTCATGAATGCTCGTTGTGTATTTGCAGCTAACTTAGTCACGTTGATAGCAGGCTAATATAGCTCATATAGAAACATACAGCATGTGTTGCCTTCATTATAAGGCTTTTTATTTTTTTTTGCGGCTCCAGACATATTTGTTTTTTGTTTATTTTGGTCCAATATGGCTCTTTCAACATTTTGGGTTGCAGACCCCTGCACTAGTCAAAAACTATTGAATACATTCAAGAGGCAAACTCGCTTCACTTGAGGGAGTAAATCTAATAACTAGTCCACTTCAGACACTCAGACATTCATATTAGCGGTCAGCACTGTTAGCTTCTTGAATAATGCTCTTTAGAAGACAGTCCAGGTATTTTGTTTAAGCTTCTTAGTAATTATGAGAAATACAGTATAATAAGCAGGTTTCTGTCCTCCAGTGACACAGCAGCTTCTGTACTTCATCTTCTGTAAATGCATTTCTCACCAAGCAGTGTGTGACCTCTGCCACGCTATTTTGAAGGGAGAATTTATATCCGGAATATATTTCTTTTGTGCGGGGAACCAGCTCACAAGGCAATGATTGAAAGCAATTTAAGTGGATTTAGTCAGCATGATGAGGATTAGGCGGCTGGCATTCTGAGAATAATCCGAAACAACAGGATATTACAGTTGTGATTATAAGTTTTGTATGGCTGCAGAGTGAGAGAGTGGGTATGTAATGAGTGCAATGTCAAGCAAATAGAAAAAGAAATTTAGTCTTAGTCATTCTAAAAATATATAAATGCATACACAATACATAGTGGAAACATTCGATGGAGGGGAAAAAAGACCAATCATAAGTCTTGGCTTTGATTTTGAAACAAACAGGTAAAGTCAAATGAACAGTTCAAAGTTTGAATGTTTGAAGGGTCAGCCTCATCTGTGGAAATCCGGTGCTCCGAATCTTTCCAGGTCCAACTTTGACATTTCAAATATTGAAATCACCAGCTATAAACAGGTTTTACTTTGAGGTAATAATGTTTGTGACGTCAGAAAGATAGCAGTTCTTGAATATGTATTTAGCACATTGGAATAATAGGAAAAATCCTTCATCCCGGGATTTCAGAGTCGCCAATTGTACTCATACCTTGATTCAGTAAGATAGCAGATTTGACAAATTGGCGATCCAACAAAACAGGCATGTCCAGCTCCGGCCGGACCTGCAGGGCCACTGTCCTGCCTTTTTTCCATCTCTCCTGATTCAGATGATCAGCTCATCAGCCAGCTCTGAAGCAGCAATAAAACATTCCGGATTATTTGAATCAGGTGTGTTGCTCCTGGGAGAGCTGGAAAACAGGCAGGACAGCACCCTACAACCGAGGAGAATTTCATGACTATGGTATGACTAAGTTACTTTTTCAAAGTAACTGGCAACATTGGTTATGTGTATTAATGGTAGTACAGCAGGGCCTTTTGAACATTCTCTTTGTGAGTGGTGCTGACTGAAATAGCCTTTGTTTAATTGCTCAGTGGGGGAATTTGGACACTTTTGGAGCGAGATTTGACAGATTTACGAAGAAAGAGGGTTTAAGAGGCTGCAGGAATTCGGTTTGGGCTGTGTACACATGAGTAACATTAATTCACTGGCGTCTCCTTAACAGCCGTTTTAGGTCAGGAATGTTACACGGCTGTTGCACCTAGCAGCTCCAAGTAAACCTTTCAGTGATGATAAGCAGCTATGGAGGAATTAACAGTCGTCTGTAAAGAAACAACTTTTCAGGCAATTTTGACCAATTACTTTGTAAAAGAGCTTCCGGTGTATATGTTTGTCCTGTTTGATGAGCCTAATGTCAATCAGCACATTTTTAAAAAACAGACAGGCAATCGAGTTATTTACACTTTTATGTAATGGTGATACACTAAATGAGTTTTTGGCCAAGGCATTTTTTAACCTCGCTGGGACCCAATATCTTTAGTTTGTGAATGTCTGCAATCTGACCAGACCTTATTGAACTTCTTGAGATGTGACTTACCCTATTGGCCTGAATATAAGACGGCCCTGATTATAAGACGACCCGCTCTTTTTCAAGACTCAAGTTTGAAAAAAGTCTTTTTGAACACCAAATTAATTTGTATACAGAAAATAATTACAGTACATCTGAAACAAATGATTATAACAATATATTTGAGAGAAAAAGCATCTTGAAGTTTACACCATAACTTCTGCTCAGCTGCCGGTTAACCAGGCCGATCTTCGACCCACTTTTCTCCAGATTGTTGTTACGTTTCTCCATTTTCTGTTATCTCTTCTATTATTTTCTTCTCTTTTCTTTCTTACCGCTATTTTTTTGTATTTTTCTTCTTCGTGCTACCGCTATTTTTATTTTGATTCTTCGTGACAGGGGTTCGCTTTGGCCTGGGGAGTCAAGTTCAGTATTCGCTTCAATGATATCTGGCGCCATCTAGCGTCGTAAATGGGTATAATGTCTAGACCCCGAATATAAGACGACCCCCACTTTTTCAGTCTCATTTCAATGCAAAAAACACCGTCTTATATTCGAGCCAATACGGTATTTCTCCTGCAGACAACACCCTGACATATATGTACATGCATGGATCCATCCAGCCGTTCATCAGTCCATCACCAGTGACACTAAGACAGGTGATGAGAGTGAAACAGACTGTCTTCAGGGAGGATAATGTGAGGGAACCCCAGGGGAGGAAACGCGAGCAGCGGTTGCAATGAGATGCCCACTTAGCTGCAGTTTGTTGATAGCGTCATGTTTCTGCAGAGGACGAACATCAAAGGCCATCGCAATTTGAAATGTATGTCGTGAGAGCCAATGACTGTAGCCTGTGCTGTCTCTCCTAAGCCGTTCCCCTATGCAGTGACATTTTCTATGTTTCAACAAACAACAACCAAGTGAAAAGGTTTATGTCAAGCAATCCCTGTTAACATGGACCTGCGGAAATTACCTAAAATGCTGTCATGTTCATGCCAGGCCAATGGTTGGCCATAGCACTTAGAAACATGACACAGATACACGCTATTTGCCTTTCCTCCTGGGTCTAACAGAGCTCTGGACATCACGTGGCTGATCCCCACGTGCATTTGTTTACGCAGTCATGTTGGCAGGATAGTTGGAGTGGCAGGCGAAGGATTTACCATGGAGAGCAGTGATAAAATTCATTTTTCTCAGTCAATGTTCCATCCGAGTGAATTCACATCTCACTTTCATGAAAATGACATTCGATACATTGACAAGCTGGAAAGGTTGTATATGAGGCTGTGGCAGTGTTACAAAGCCACTTCAGACCTTTCAGAGCTTTTATACTGCACGGTTTTAGGACATATTTCTAGAAGCGATTCTGTGTTTACAGGAAACTTTAAAAAAAAAGAATAAGAAAAGTTTGTCTCTATATCCATCTGGACCGGGTCTAACTTTGGGGATAAATTGTTGGAATTCCACCCAAACACTCAGGCTAAGGATGCATGAATGATGAAGCTTACTCAGATAAAAGGCAAATCATCTTCTAAAACAACCAGAATAGTCCAGTTGCGAGAAATGAAATGCCTTGAGGATGGATGAATGAGAATATTCTCAGGTATCTCACACATGGTGGTAAAATCAACCAATTTCAACATTTTCTTTTTAATTTTTTTTTTCAAATGACAGCTTACTGCAATTGATAGATATTCACCTTGTTAGAATTCTGAAAATAATTTAGGTAAGAAATTAGTGGATGGCAAAGAGACATTGTTCATACTCGTGGAAGGGGGGGAAAAAAAGCTGCATTCCACACCCACAATGATGTTATAAATTCATGAGACTCCTGGCTGTCTTTCTTCCTTCGCAGAGATACGTAAACAATAGCTCTGCCAATAACTGTGTTACTGCAAGCTGTCTATCCAAATAATAATCCATCAGAAAACATCCAACAATTATTATGGGATTGCAGTTGGTGCTGTACACTTATTCCACAGATACTAAGAGAAATATATGTTCACATCACACCAGTGATGGTAAGCGGCTTATTTCGCTCAGGGTTTGAACTAAACATGCTCTTTGTCTGTGTTCAACTTTATTTGATGGGTCCTGCTGGAGCTGTTTCACAGGGGGGGGGAAAAAAAAAAGATGCTTACTTGAATTAATGCCCAGAAAAAAAGGAGTGCTATTGTTTCAAAGCTTTCCTTGGAGACCTTGTTTGGTTGCATTTCAAATGGCTTAGAAGCCCAAAGGCACCATCACTTCATTCTGGAGGTATTGCAGCATCCTGCCTTTCTCAGAGAGGAGCAAAGGCACGTCGGGGAGGGATGTAACACATGCTTGCTTGGGTGTCCCCGAGGTCTTCGTGGGAGAAATCACTGCAAGCAAAATAGACATTGTTGAAGTATTAGACAAAATGGTAGAGAGAGGCATCTTTTTTAAAGTGCGCAGGCTGTCGAAGACCGTGGGGGAAAGAAACATCCATGCGCATCTATTCAAGAGACTGGGTGTAGACCAAAATCATCTAGTGAGCAAACTGACCGGGGGGACTCACAAGGCCTGAGGAGGAACTCATGAATGGATCGCCAAAATAAAAAAAATAAAAAAGCTGTACTTCAATATATGTTTTGTCCATTTAAGGCAGGGGTGTCAAACATATGGCCCGCGGGCCGGAACTGGCCCGCAAGGAGGTTTGATCAGGCCTACAGGATAGTTTAAAAGTGAAAAAAATGCATAAAAAAACACGTAATGAATATTTTTAATAAGGTGCAATTAATAGAATAGCCGCTAGGTACACACTCTTTTGATCAGAGGAAAAGACGACATTGTTTTGATCAGAGAAGAAGACAACAGCAGCAGGGGGACACCCTGAACCGGTTGCCAGCCAATCGCAGGGCACACAGAGACGAACAACCATCCGCTCTCACACTCACACCTAGGGGCAATTTTGAGTGTCCAATCAGCCTGCCATGCATGTTTGTGGAATGTGGGAGGAAACCGGAGTACCCGGGGAAAACCCACGCAGGCCCGGGGAGAACATGCACACTCCACACAGGGAAGCCGGAGCTGGGATCGAACCCACAACCTCCGCACTGTGAGGTCGACGCGCTAACCACTGGACCACAGGGCCGCCTAGACTATATTTAATTATTTTTTTTCTTGACTTCCATATTTTGCATCAATCTGTTTCCCGTTACCCCATTCCCATAGGTTCTCTTTTGTTTTCATTCTTTTCATTGTTGAGGGGAGCCTACAGGGAAATTACAGTTATGATCCACATACCTTTCCATTAAATCCAACACCGCCTGATTGTGCGGCCCAACTCTCCATAGGATTGGATAGTCTCGCGTGGGCCATCTTCTCTATTTTACAGCTGGACAGCCAGTACCTCATCTCTGCTCTTCTCTGACAAACACACCCAAACTCGCACACACGCACGCACATTTTTGATCCTCTATCGTCAGCAAGGGAAAAAGAGGCAGGGATATTGGGATCTATCAAATATACATCAAACACACTTGTACCAAGACTGGCTGGGGAGGCAGAGGAATAGAGGGGCGAAGAAACACAGGCAATCCTTCTGTTTATTAAGACCAACAAACAGCCTCTAGCATTAAAACTCCATTCAAAGATATCGGTGGCCTGACATTGGTTTGGCAAGTGAATGTTCTCGCAGTGTAGAAACAACACAGCAGCCACAGTACAGTAGTTACAACTGTCATTGACATGAAGAGGTGATGGCACACGGGTTCTAAATAGCACATTTAAATACAGACTTTCATTTCCTCCTGATGAGCAATGATGAGTTGTGCGGCTCAAGTGAGTTTCACACTCGAAGCAGCCCGAAGCCTTGCGAAGCCACAAATGACCAGTTCACATGTGGGCCAGGAAAAATCTGCTCAAAATAGTCAGCAGGGCCAAGATACATTGTAACTTGTTCAAAGATATTACAAGGGCTGCCAAAGAATATTCATAAGCATAAAGTGTCCAAGCAGAATTTTGCAAGAAACCAAAACCTTCCAGTTTTTTTTTTTTTGTATGACAGAACTCATTTTTAGACTGCGGTGGTGTAGCATTACAATGCAACATATTGAGAGCTGTTTCTAATATTTCGCTTACATCAATTAGCTACACAAGTCGAAAAATGATGTGTGAATTTGGACATCAGCCTTCCGAGATTTTCTTCATCTGTCCTGGCGCCTCTGTTCCATTACTTGTTGAAATGGTCCAACTGGTCTCTCCAATGAGTCTTCCTCCGTTTCTTTTTCCATTTTTCAGAGTCCAGAATGTGTTACTGTCTGTTCGTTTTTTAGTTTTGAACGCAAAAGTGGCGTTCCGAACTCTAAAATGTTCTCGGCGATGTATCCAACTTTGGACTGTTCCCGTCTATAGTGAGCTCTTCTATGATCTCGGCAAGTCATGCTCAGCATCATTTCTTCATGCACTTGCTGCATCACACTTTTTTACTTGAGGACAGTTTTGTTTGCAAATAACAGTATTTCAATATTACAAACAATATTTTGGAAGGAATAGAGCTGAAATGCAAAACATTCAATCGCAGCTTTGGAATAACAATTGCTCTCTCACAGTGTTTTGTCACCACTCTGTAATAGGGAATAAATTGCTTTGGAAGCATAGCAGACCTCTCAGTGTGTTCACCCCCATCTGTCCAAAATGGCCTCCCCCCTGGCCTTCTACAATTACTCCCTCCTTCCCCGACCCCCCCCTGCCTGGGCAACTCCTTTGCCCTCTTGTCTCCGGCCTTTAGCGTGACAATCCATTATTTTGACGGCTCCCACTGAAGGAAAGAGTGAAAGAGGTAGAAAGACAGGAGCTACTTTGACTTTCAGACAACGCCCCCTTTTTAAATCCCTCCCAATGTATTATTCTCTCCTTTTCTTCCTCGGAAAACTTCCAATTTCCCTGATTATAACTTATCTACACTTCTTTACTGATGCATTTGATATGTTCTCTCATTTTACAGTTCCCCTATAAATGAATTCATCCTTTTCACTTCCACCCTCTCTGACCCTCCTCCATACCTTTAGTTTCCTTCACCCCTGTTCTCCCCCTAGACTCCCTTTACTTACTTCACACCCCACAACACACACACACACACACACACACACACACACACACACACACACACACACACACACACACACACACCCTTGCACTTGTGCTCCAACTCTTTTTTTGGCTGCATTTTGCTTTGTAGCTGGCAGCATTTAGGAAACCTGAGCAGGCCGAAAGAAAGAGAGATACTACAGTTTAGAATGTCTCCAGTCAACCCCCCTGCAAGGAGCCCCTACTTATTCCAAATGTCTAACCACGTCCACCACACAGCAGCCAAACTGACACCTACCTTAAGACCAACCCTTGCCCCTCTGTGATAACATCTACAGCATCTACAATACGTGGCACCAAACCTTGTTCTTGTGTGCATAACCTTTGAAACAGTGCGGAATTTTGTTTCCACAGTCGGCATGTATTCTTCCTCCATGCAATGATCAACCAAGCATAATTTTTTGTTTTTTGGGAAAGCTTGTGTGCATTTTAGACACATTGTGGCCAACAGACACGCTGTGGCTGTTGGCCACAGCGTGTCTGTCTTGTTTGGCCACAACAGTTGATGTGTGGCAGGCTTAGAGGCTCCATAAAATGCTGTTTGATTCAGTTTGACCACCCTTACGAAACAAAAATATATTGCAATATATTGGAAGATATCGTGCAATACATGAAGTAATATATTGTCATATATAAATGAGATTTTGTATTTATATTTTCTAACACTTCAATATATGCATAGACCATATATGTGTATATATCGATAAATATATTAAAAAAGTGTTGCAATTGAGACCAAAAAGGGCTCTATATTTTTCACATATAATAGTCTGTCTTTATATTTGACAACATATTGCAATATATAATCATATATATACATTTATATATATTAATTACATAATCTGATAGTAGAATAGACTTCATCCTACCCCCACATGAGTTTCATTAGTAAACATAAATGTTTTGAAAAGTATTTTTTTTCCTTTTATTGTTCTATATCTAGTGTTCTCATGCTCAAATAAATACAATAAGTGTATAAAATAGTGTATCCTTAAAATACAATGATGACAAAAAAATAGTATTACAAAAATTTATTTCGGGAGTCTACAAAATTGCCATGTACTTTAACATATATTTTCAATCCTCCACACTGGATCTTGGAGGTATGCATGCCTAGAGGCTTGCATATTTTGGCAGACCAATGAGCATGTTGTGATTCGGTTTGGGACCAACAGGTGGCACTGTAGGGCTCCCCCTGCAGCTGCACACCTGTTGGTCGTTAGGTAATTAGTTGTATAAAAGGACTCCCGCCTGACCACTCATTGTCACGTCATTGCTTGTTTGTTTGCTGCTGTCATATTTGTTTCAGTGATGTTTAGGTCATTGTTATGTTTTATCTTAAGTCATGATTTTTGTTTGATACATTGGACTTTGTTTGTTTTTCGGATTCAGTTTTCTCTGTGTTTTATTAAATACAATTCGTCTAGTTCACCCTGCTCCTCCCTTGTGCATGCTTTTTGGGGTCCACCACCACCTCGTAAACTTGACAGAGCATACATTTTCTTCTTGGAATATCCATATTATCAACATTCAAAATTTCGAGTTTAAATGTCAAAAAGATCAAATAAATGTCTAAGAACTACGTATTAAGAAGAACCTCTGTGGTCAACAACCCAAACTCGACCTCATAGTTGCAGATTACATTTTCGGACTTCCATTATGTTGATCCAGGCCATTCCAGGACAAACTTGATTCCCTATTGACACAAAATATGTCAAGGCCTTGTGTGCCAAGCACAGAGACAAAGTAAAACTGTAGTACAGTTTCAGGCAGATGGTTGAATGTTGTGATATAATCAATGCTGAGGCGAACAGGCGCTTGAAGGGGAAATGCGTTCACCCCCCACCCTTCTAACTCTGTCTTTCTCCCTGGTGGTGTGTCATGTTACATGTGGATAATAGGTGTCACCGTGAGACCTCGTTGGTCTGTGCTCTGGGGGACACCAGTGTCACAAACACACTAATGCAAAGTCTTGCAGACACACTTTCAACCGTGTGAGCACATACATGCTGGCAGCCAACTCTGCGGAGCCTCCACTGCACACCTCAATTTCTTCCTATGTATCTTTCTGTGCTCCAACTAAACCCGATTTAATTCAGTACAAAGTCATCTGCCAGGTTTAAAAGACTGTTCCTTGCTTGCTCCAACAAGCAGACTTCCATTGAGCGTGTTTCTTGTTCTTTCTAAATTAAACATTTTCCTCTACATTGAGTCCAGATGTCAAATTTAATGTAGGCCTTATTGGCTTACCACAAAGCAACAACAGCAATAAATTGACATCGACCCACATGGACTGCTCTGAATGATATGATGATCACACACACACACACACACACACACACTGTCATTGTGTCACAGTTCTTTACTTCTTTTCTAAATTTGGAACTAAGCATTGAATGGTTATACAGTCAAACCTCGGTTTTCGAACGTCTCGGTTCTCGACCAATTCGGTTTTCGACCCAAAATTTTGAGTTTTTTATGCCTCGGATGTCGAACAAATTTCAGTTCTCGAACAAACTGAGCGCACTTGAATGCACCATTTGACTCCTCTCGCCTTCCTTACACGAGGAACAGCCTTCTGGAATGGATTATGGACGAAAACCGAGGTTTGACTGTATATTATAACGACCTTGACAGATCCAGAAACACACCATTTAATAAATTCCCAGCTAAAAATTGTATTTGAATTGAATATAAACTGTCAAGCGAGACATCACTTGAGACTTCAACTCGGTGTGTAGCGAAATGTGTTACTCTCCAGCAGGCGCACCTGTTCCGTGTTTCCCAATCAAGCCTTGACCGCCGAGTTTCCAAATCACTGTCAGATTATTGACCTTGCTCTCTGGAGTGCCTTAAGTGTTGTTTTCTAGACATCTCGATACTATCCATAGTCGCTCTCATTATTCATAGATTCTAGTTTATAAGTGTTTTTATTTTTTTCGTATTACTCTTGATCCTTGGCTTTGTGTTATTGGCTTCTTGACATTTTGTTTGTTCATTCTCGGTGCTCCCTCACACCTTGCCTTTTGCAAGCGCTTCTGTTTATAAATTGTTTTTCCTTGCTCTTTGTGACCAGCAATTTCTGTTTGTGCTTTTCTGTAAATATTTTTGTTATCACACTTTGAGCCTGCATTCAGCCTGGAATCCAAAAACATGATTCAGTTCGCTCCAGAACCTGACACACTAAGTCTCTTTCATGATGAAAGTTAAATGTACAACTGCTGTGACCTAACCCATGTATTGACTTTCATGTATAATATTACTTCGCTTCTTTCTCCTCGGCTCTACACATGACAGGAAGGACCAATCGTAGCCTCGAGGCAGAAGAGAAGTAGGCAAGAGGATGTCAGGATGAACCCTGGGGGAGCTCAAACTTGGCAGGTACATATCCACAAGGGGATAATTATAGTTTGGGTTAACTTGATTTTGTGTGTGTGTGTGTGTGTGTGTGTGTGTGTGTGTGTGTGTGTGTGTAAGAGAGTGAGCAAGAGAACTTTTTATTGCTGTTGATCATTTGCACCGAAAGTGATTGGCATGTGGTTGAAATATAAGACATGACATGTGCTTCATCATTCACACTTCCTGCACAACCCAGTCAGATGAGCCTCTCCCCTCACCCAATCACAGGAGATTACAACACAAAAGTACATTATCCTACACCTCCTCCTCACATCACCCGAGGCCATGGCACCATGCAGGTAACAGGGATTTTTTTTTTAAA
The DNA here is from genome assembly GCA_018466805.1 of Hippocampus abdominalis. NCBI lineage: Eukaryota > Metazoa > Chordata > Actinopteri > Syngnathiformes > Syngnathidae > Hippocampus > Hippocampus abdominalis. The sequence goes on from CM031703.1 coordinate 6,521,088, forward strand.
TGTAATGTTTTCCTTCACAGGAGGTAGTTTTCATCTAAACACAAAGTTGTTTCTAACAAAAACACTTTTGTTTATTTACAGTTTGCTTCTCCTGCTATTGCCTGTTCAAAGAGGTGCACTTAAGGTACTTGGATTAGATTTTACCCTTGGCCGCAATGTGTATCTGGATTCTTATTAAGGTAAATCATTTTAAAAGTTTAAATTCAACATTTTGGGCGTTTTAGGAATTAAAACAGCTGCAGGAAGCCACCAGTTCAATACTGTCGATTGGCAAATAAGTGTATGTGTAATGTATGTGAGTTATGTGGATGTCTGGGCAGACAGTATGATGTAAATACACTGATAGTGCAACCCGTTTACCATTTTAACTCATTCACTCCCAAAGACGTTTTTAAACGTCTTTTCAGACTTGGTCCAGAATTGGCTGGTTCTGAATGAGTTAATCACGTGGAATTTTTCATCTGTTGAACTATGACCGCACTGACTGGCGGACCGATGTAATTTAACAATGGAAGCTCTTTTAAAATAACCTGCCGGACTGACAGAGTGATGATTGTAGTTCGGTTTGAAGAAATTATGGACTGACGAAGACGGACTGGTGTCCAGGCCGCTGATGTTTGACACTTGACGAACTGGCAAATTTCGCAAAAGGCCCACCTCTGAGTTTCAGTATACAGTCACCATACTCTCAACTTTTCTAATTTCTCAAGCTTGAATTTAGTTTGAAAGGAAGCAGTTTATCATTTTGATACGGGGGACAGTCATGTATCCAAACACCTGGAGAAATCACGTCTACTGTTGGTGCATTGTTGAATACTCTGCAGACTGCCTTTGAGATGGAAACCATATAATTTACTGCCCTGTGCAGGCTGCTTGAGCACATCGGAGCTGCACAGTCCCTCACCATCTGTGATTTCATTTTTTTTTTACTGGTTTCCAAAGAAGCCACAAAGCCATATGACCTCTTTACCTTGGTTTAACAACACGCAACCTCGTCACCAGAGAGACATCAGGCACGACAATCATGACTTCAGCTTGAACACACAAACAAATCATCCTTTCATGCAAGTCCTGGAAATAAATAGTACGTTATATATTTAACACACTTCTTCTCTATGTTCCTTTTGTGTGAGGGGCTTTTGTTTCCGCCTCCTCGCTTCCTGTTTCGTTTTTAGCCAACTAGTGAGACTTCCATTGGGATGTTGCCCCATGACTGGAGATCTCTTTTTTTTCCTATTATTTCCACCATGTCAAGAACATCTATCATTATCCTCTGGCCCAGATGGGACCAGTGGAGGTCACCTGCTGACCCCTGAACCTTCTGTTGACCGTGTGTTACCATGGCGAGGACAAGGGATTAGTTGCTAGAGAAAGAGTAGCTATTCTTGTTCTCTATGTTGTTGCTCTTGGGTCTTCAAATAAGCAGTTTTTTTTTAGTTTGGAGACAAAAGTCATTAGGGAAAGGAATGTATGTGAATTTGCATTTGTGTGTGCTTGGTGGGGGTTGAGTTTAGAAAGGATAACCTCTGACCCTGGGTTGCATAAATACAGTTTTCTCTCTCTCTCCCTCTCTCTCTCTCTCTCTCTCTCTCTCTCTCTCTCACACACACACACGCATGCACACACAGCTATGTAATTTTATCTTTTTATTAGGACATATACTCCCACATTCACTCACTGAATTCTTTCCATGGCTCACACACTCCTGAAACGTTTAAGACAAGCTCCACTTCATTTTCTTAAAACTTACACTAACCTTACTTGACCAAACAGTCAATGTTTATTCTTGTATCACAAAGCCTTGCCTCGTGAACCCTAAAGGAGGGGAAACTCCCCAAAATAACACGTGACCCATCTGTCTGACAGATTTATGCCCCCTTAAGACCATAAATTTAATCAAGAAAGACAGCATACACTTGGGAGATGTCATCATTTGTTTCAGGGACAACGGAGGAAGTCTCCATGCTTATCAGTTAATCTCATCTCGTCAGGTCTGAAACTCTTTTTGTTGAGTTAAGATGATTCAAATAAAGCCTCCAATGTTTAAAAATAGGCAAGATTTTTCACAAAATTGTATGTAGTACATAAACAAAGGCTTTCCTGTGTGTATGTGTACGTTAGTGGTGTCACTTACCTCAAGCTAGCAGAACAATCCGTCACCGAGGTCAAAGTTCAGTTCCAAGGTGTCTAAAATATGGGCCATAAATCACCCTCACCCCGGTTCCATTCACAAACACTCCCCATGGGTCCATGCGAGCACTTAACAAGACAGGACTGCGAGCGCAAGCCCCTATTGCATATTGTTGACTCCGATTCTTTGCAAAACATGGAAAACGTGCAAATTAAAATTCAACAGTTTGTCAACAAATGTCTCACAAGTGGCTTCCGGTAAATCTGATCGCACTGTGTTGAAAATTAAATACCATGTACCAATGACGGCAACCTGAATGGAGCAGAGAACCGGTAATGTATCACCAAAGGTGTCTGACCAGGCTCAGTTCAAATAGCAATCATGTCAATCATATCCAAGTACATGCACCAAAGCTGCGAAAATGTGGTCATGGGTTTAAAAGAAAATAGAGTTTTGGAAACATTTGTCCAGGAAAAGCGAGTCTTGACCAAAGCCCATGAGACTGCATGTTGTGGAGATATGGAGAAACAGTTCTGTTACCTTCCGGGAAATCTGGGAAATGGCAAAACAAGAGGAAAGAGGAAGAAGAAAAAGAAAAACACAAAGCAGGGGGTCAGAAGGTCATAGTTGGCCACTGGCATGAGTCAAAGGTTAAAGCCGGCCTGCATCCTGTCAACAAATAGCAGCAGCCATGTTATCTGTCCATCAACACGTTGTTCACACTGTGAAGGTCATTTGTGTTGCTCAGAATTCTCTGACATTAAATATTTCATCAAATCTGCTTTTGGCAGCGCTTTGAGGGTGATTACCCCTCTCTCCAACAGGATGAAGAGCTAGAAAGAAGGACTGCGATACATCATAAAAATATTCATTTCGTGCATTCGATGACATTTGAGCCATTTGAGTTCAATTGATTGTTCAAGCTCATTTTGACAGTAGTTCGGAATGAAAGGGCCTATTTAAATTGAACATGTGCTCATTGCGCACACTGTCTCAGTTTTAAAGTCGATTAAAATGGTCTTTGGTTGAGTAAAGTTTAGTAAACACGTGCTTTATTCTGTTATTGGGTATGCTCTGACATTTTCAAATTAATAAGAAATTTGGACAATGAAATGACAGGTCAAGCAAAATCAGCTCATAAAGGCAACGGGAAAAGACTATTTTCTTTTGGTACACACTTGAAATGGCACCATAATAAACGAAATCAAGTCGATCCAGGTTTGTTCTCTTTTAGTAGCATTTGACAGTTTCTTAGTAGAAATTGATATTAATATTGATATCATCCTTCTCTTCCAATTGCACTAATCACAACACTAAACACAACAGAAGTCAATCAAAATCAACAACAACATTCCAAGACGTCAACACTGTCTAAAGCAGAGATATGAAACATACGGCCCGCGGGCCGGAACCGGCCCCCAAGGAGGTTCGATCCGGCCGGCGGGATAATTTAAAAGTGAAAAGAAAAATGCATTAAAGATACAGAATGAATATTTTAAATAAAATGCAATTCGTGGATTATCCGCTAGGGGGCACACTGTTTTGATCACAGTAGAAGACAACATTGTTTTTGATCGGGGAAGAAAACAGCAGTCTCAGTCTGTCATCGAGTTAGACCCAATGGAGCAAATGATATGAAAGCGCCAATCAATGCTTCTTGAGACCAAAACAAAGGAAAGAGACGACATTTTGGTGATTCATAGCACAGTATGGTATCATGTTAATGGTTCGCCCCACTTGACATCTACCGAGTCCGTATGTGGCCCACAATGTGAAATGAGTTTGACACCCCTGGTCTAAAGTGTTTTCAGTAATAGCAACAGTCAGACTGGGTATGCTACTGGGTCGCTGGCACTGCTTCCAGCATATCAAGGTTTAGAAATGTTGACTTTTCCCTTCATACTGTCAAACGCCCATTTTTGATTGCTTACAAAAGAAATGAAAACTCATATTTCCTGATAAACTCTGAATGTCAGATTCGTGGGGTGTCACACTATGAAAGCTAATCAGCAATGGTCGGCTGTCATGCGGTTCGACCAGCCCTGAAATCGATCATCACGGGAAAAATCACCACATTTTTCACAACATTTCCGATGGCCAGCAGGGGCCTGCTTGCTCATAATTCTAATGAGTCTTTGTACCACAAAAACAATTAAGGACAATAACACACTCGATCAATAAAATATCGATGATCAAATATAGTAAATGTCACTCTCTCTAAATTGAATAAATGAACAAAAAGCTAATCACAACTCACATTTGGATTTAAGATAGCTCGCCGTATAACGAAATCCAACTCTGTGATAATAATGGTACAAGATTGATCAAATTATGAGACATATTTTGCGTGAGTTTTCTGCATTTTGGGGACCAGCCCTTAGCAGCTCATAAAGCATCTGAACTCACCTGGTGTTTTCCCGGTGCTCCAGATTATCCATTCCAGGACTTGACATCGGCCAACCCCAAGTCAAGCCAGAGTTCATATGAGAAACAGTTAAAGCACGAGGAAACGAAGACAGAGATTGAGCGAGCGGTCTGCTTTTATTGGATAGTATCTGGAAGCCACAAATGTTCTCCCGACTCTACTTGGGGGAAAAAAAAATCTCCCTCACAGTTATTTGACAGTAGAGTATAGCAACGGCACATGATTAGGAAGAGACGAGTGGAGTAGATGACAGATTGGGAAACAAAACAGGAGCCGCCATTTCCACTTTTCACCTCAACATGAGTCAGAGTGTACAGAGCCAAACAAGTCGGGATTCCCCTCACAGTGAGTGCTCTGCGGGTCTTTTAGCTCATTAATATCAGGAGGCAAAATAGGCAGTCAGATACAGTCAGAATAAGAAGGTAGCAATGATGTGTTTTTTTAAGAAGATAAACAGAACGGCATGTTACACAGCGTACATGCACACACACTTCTGATATGTAATTCTCAACCAGAGCTTGATTTCTAAGTCCAGTTAGGTTTTTGCGGCACAGTAAAACAGTAGTTAGCAATGCTGTCTTACAGCAAGATTTGAGGTTTGACTCATGGCTGAAGTTTGTTTTTCCACCCTGGGATACTCCAGCTCCTCTGAAAGTGGCCTCCCCCCCAAAAAAAGAATCGAATTGAAACAAGCTAGCAAGAGTTTTGGTTGAGCTAATCTCATCAATGTTGAAAGTGAATTTTTAATTATGGGCCGACATCAGCCGCCATCATAAATCAAGCTTTGATGCACATTGAACTCAACTAACCGGAAGCCAAACATAGCTGAACCAATGAGGGGACGGAGAAACTCACGCATCACCAAGCCTTCGAGAAGGGGTTCAGCAGTAAATCTAAAAACTCATTGACTACCGGTAAAAGAAGAATTTCAACGCTGTGTGTGTGTTTGTGTGTGTGTGCGTGTGTGTGTGTGTGGGGGGGGTCCTGCACTTGAGATTGTGAAGACGTTGGATGAAATAATATTTGCATGGATACACATGGCAGCTGAAATCTGATGGGACAAAAAATAACACAAACGACTGGAAAACGGGCGACCAAGACACAAAGACAAAAGGCTTTTGGAAAAAAAAATATTACTATTTCATATAATTTTATTATACAGTCAAACCTCGGTTTTCGAACGTCTCGGTTCTCGACCAATTCGGTTTTTGACCAAAAATTTCGAGTTTTTTATGCCTCGGATGATGAACAAATTTCGGTTCTCGAACAACCTGAGCGCACTTAAATGCACCATTTGACTCCTCTCGCCTTCCTTACACGAGGAAGTGACGCTTCCTCGTGTTGCTTTCCATTGTGAGCAGACGTGTTCAGTAAAAAAATTGTTTTTAAAACAGCGCAGTTTCAGTTTTCGAACAATTTCGCTTTTCGAACAGCCTTCTGGAACGGATTATGGACGAAAACCGAGGTTTGACTGTATTATAAATTAATATCTATATAATAATAATAATGATATATTATATATATATTAAAATATATTAATATAAATTGTGAACGTAGGTCCATAAACGTGATCGTGTGTTTGGACCTGCAGAGAAGACTTTGAAGATCATAACATCACTGGAGTAAGTACATTTGTGAGTAAAACGAGATTACATTTTTGTTTGAATGTGTGCTGCTACATGTTTCCAATGCACATGGGTGCCTTGGTCCAATAAAGGTTGGGAAACACTTCTTTACACGGTCTGATCGCTGACGTACAGGTGCAGCACAGTGTTCCTATGTCCATTCCTCACGCCCTGGTCCCAAGAGACAGGTGTGGGGTGTACTGGCCATGCCGTGACCTCCTTACGGTCGATGTCGTGTTTGTCATCCAGATATCCACCTACCAACGGTTTCTACCCCACCTGGGACAGAGCTCGCTACACTTTGGGAAGCAGACTGGAAATGAATGTGCTAAAAGAATCAAGAATGAGAAAGGACAGAAGGGGGGGTCAGGGGGACACGACAAACACAAGAGAGTCACACATCTCCCGGGGTGAATGTACTGAGCGGGAGAGTGAATAACACGGCTAAGAGTTAGAGCAAGTGAGACAGACATTTGATATGCCACAGGCCACCAGTTTGCTTTGTTCTTCCCCCCCCCCCGGCAGCTGACAGACAGGACAATGGCACCGGGGGCACTGCTCCTTCTCTCTCTGCCGCCGCTCCCCTCCTTTTCTCTGCATTCTCCTCATCTCTTGCTCTCCACCTCCATTCATCTCCTCTTTGCAACCTCGCATACACTTGGGGACTTTTACGTGGAGCCAACAAAAGCTCATTATCATATGTTTTGGCAAAGCCATGCTTGGATGACTCTTATCCAAAAGTTCCCACTCCAAATCACAGAGCCTGCAGAAAAGGCAAATTGTGAACCGTCGAAAAAAAACAGTGAAAATAGACTCTGACAAATGTAAAAAAGAGAAATATGTGTACTTTATCACACCATTGTACCTGTCGGCTGCATACACTCTTACAGTAAGGCTGTAATATTCACTCCACATTGGCTTACTTTCACTCTGGGTGTAGTGCCTGAGAAATAACGGAAGAGGACTGCATTGTTGCAACATTGAATATGCTGTGCAATTGCTGTGATTGCAGAATTCTTTCATGAATGTCGACAGTTTTGAAATAAGGTTGCCTTCGCCAGTCTGCAGTTGAATTGTAAAAGATTCACAATGCGGATGCAGTGTATTTTCTGCTCAGTTTGTGTTCCGTTTATGTTGAGTTCATTAGAGGATGCAGATTGCGTTCACCGAACCCTTCATTTGCTGTACAGTCAAACCTCGGGTTTCATCCATAATCCGTTCCAGAAGGCTGTTCGAAAACCGAAATTGTTCGAAAACCGAAACCGCGCTCTTTTTAAAATAAATATGTTTATTGAACATGTCTGCTCACAATGGAAAGCAACACGAGGAATCGTCACTTCCTCGTCTACCCGAGGAAGCATCACTTCCTCGTGGAAGGAAGGCGAGAGGAGTCAAATGGTGCATTCAAGTGCGCTCAGTTTGTTCAAGAACTGAAATTTGTTCGTCATCCGAGGCATAAAAAAATCGAGATTTTTGGTCGGAAACTGAAATGGTCGAGAACCGAGACGTTCGAAAACCGAGGTTTGACTGTACTATGTGCCTACAGGGCAGAGCAAGACACTGCTGCAAAGAGTTTGGTCAACAGAACTTTCACTTCCACTCAACAGTGGAATAGTCATTTAAACAACACAAAGCAAATGTGTGAAATAAGATTCTTGGAACGCACTGCCCAATAGAACGACACAAAACAAGGGAGGCTTCCATTGTCATCCCCTTCTTAAAAGGATACTAACCTTATTTGGCCATTTTCAGCAATAAAAAGACAATATATTAACTTTTTACTCTGAAAATGACTCAAGAATTTGCTCTTAAATTCTAATTTGTTTTGCAGTAACATACCGCAACTACAGTCGAACCTCGGTTTTCGTCCATAATCCGTTCCAGAAGGCTGTTCGAAAACCGAAATTGTTGATAAGCAACATGAGGAAGCGTCACTTCCTCGTGTAAGGAAGGCAAGAGGAGTCAAATGGTGCATTCAAGTGCGCTCAATTTGTCCAAGAACCAAAATTTGTTCGTCATCCGAGGCATAAAAAACTCAAAATTTTTGGTTAAAAACCGAATTGGTCGAGAACCGAGACGTTCGAAAACCGAGGTTTGACTGTATTTACATGCCTGTCACCACCCAAGACCAACTGTACTCTCATGTGAAAAAAAAATGCATCTTCTTGCACAGACAAATGTTGCAGTAAAAGTTCTGAAGTCAGATATGCTGTAATGGGATACCTCAAACTATTAAACAGGGAATAGTGTACAGGCACTGGAAGGCGAGATGTAGATGGGCCCCCTTCCTCCAAAACACTCTTGAGGGCTATCCATTGTCCAGCCAACATCCTCTTTGTAAATGAAAGCATGAGAGCATGTGTGTGTGTGTGTGTGTGTGTATGTGTGTGTGCGTGCGTGCATGAAACAGGATGTCTCTATCATTACTGAAAAGCAACTTTAGCTCCCTCCACAAGCCGCACACCCATTCCTGTGCATTGTCTCCGAGGGAGTGAAAATTAGCACGAGAGCGCATAAAGTAGGAACGCAGGAAAATGATGTGACACGTGGTAAATGGCGCCGCCATGAAAGACACGACGACGGAGAGCACGTCGCTGTTTTGCTGCAGAAAGAGAGATAATTTATCAGAAAGTGAGTCAAAAGAGGAGAGGCGGTCATGCGAAGAGAATGAATCGGGGGGAGGACAGAAAATACATGATGATGGTTGAAACAGAGCCAGTAAAAAGAGAACATTTGACCCGGTGACCCTTCACACACAGCGTAGGAAGACGAGACAAACACGGACAAAGGCTAACTAAAAGATAAGGAGAAGACTACTGCGCGAAAGGTTTTACCTTCTTTTCCGTCGATGTAATGTTACTTGGGTAGCATCCAACTACCTGTCAGTATTCCATCTGCTGCCTAAATTTGGGGGAGTTTACTGTGTAGGCCGTGTGCTCGGAGGCTGGGCTTCATGCCAGCATTCATACTGTCAGTACTTGGTGGCCAACTAGCTTAAAACCATGGCCCACACTCAGTCCTACTTAGTCAAATCGAGTTAAGGGCAAGTGAAAAAAAACACAGTCGGGCAGCATGTCGGCCTACATGATTAAACACGTTTCAATTTTGCTTTGTTTGTCAGCGCTGACGTGACATCGCTTTTGCTTCCATGTTGCTTGTGTGTGGGGATGCTTAATAGTGAGCCAACTTCCTGGAAGCCTCGCTGTGTGCCTGACTGATTGTATGTTTACTCGAATGTAATTGTCCCGGGCTGGAAATAAATAACAGGATTGAATGTTTGATTGGGTTTACTGAACCAATCTTGGTATTCTGTCGACCAAGAACAAGCCTGCATTGCAATTGAGGGAGAGTTTGGCTGCAACACAGCATTTGAACATGTTCCCGTGATTGTGTGCATGTGGGCACCTGTGTGCGTGCTTAATCCATATATAATGAAGGCCATGCACAATATGTCTTGGACTTGAGCTTTGATGACAGAGGTGCATTTCCACTAACAATGCCGATCTCTTGTTCTTTCTCTCGCAGCAGTTGCTCCGAGAGTTGTTCTCTCTCTCGGCCCCGCACATCTTCTCCGTCCTGTCTTAAGGCTTTTATGAACGTCTTACTTTGCCTCTCCTCAAACATCTAATTGTTGCCGCCTCCTCCTTCTATCCTGTGCTGACAGCCTCAATGAGGTAGGTCCAACGGCAGACATCTGAAAAATGCACTCGGACAATTATTAGAACAGCATGTCGTCGCAGACGCGTTCGGTAGAAAAGGAAATAACATCGCAACATGTGTTTAGAGTTTCAACACTTGGCACTCAAGCGCACAGGATGAGATGCAGCCGCTTGAATTGTGTGCGTTTGTGTGAGACAACCATGTATATGAAAAACCAAACTAATTGGATAACACGTACACTTGGAAAAAAAATGTTGATGGACTGTTTTTTTCCATCACAACATTGGGAAGCGACAAGATGTTGGCTCACGCCTCACTTGCTAATTCCATCCAAAACATCTGTAGCCTACATCGAGTTAAACTATCCACGCCATACAGAGCCAATACATATTGTTTTTGCTACTGTTCGAAAAGGTTTGTCAAACAAAATGAACAATAGGCATTTTGGAAGGAGTTGTCAATGAATCAAAATGAGAGGATATCATATACAGTAATCCCTCGTTTATCAGGATTAATGGGGACCAAAACCACCCGCGATAAATGAAAATCCGCGAAGTAGCGACCAATAAACATATTGTATTAAAAAAAAAAAATGCCCCACGTGGGCCTTAGTGCTTGAGCAGAGCGCACTAACACACACACACACACACACACACACACACACACACACACACGCACACACACACACAGGCCAGCTATCCCGCTTGTGCAGCAGACTTGTTTATGATTAGTCAATTAAGACAATTAAGGATGAAAGAGACCTACTTTTGTTTTTATAAACCTCCTCTCTCTCTCTCTCTCTCTCTCTCTTTCTCTCAGCAACACACATACACTCACCTGCACGAGCATGCATGCACGCGCACACACGTGCCCCACGTGTACCTTCCGCTTGAGCAGAGTGCGCACACACTAGCACGCATAGTAAACAACACTTAGACACAGATTTTTGCGGACTTCAAAAATAAATAAATAAATAAAATAATACTAATTTTTATTTATTTTTTATGAATTTGTTTGAAAAAATCCGCGATGCACCGAAGCCGCGATAAACGAACCGCGAAATAGCGAGGGATCACAGTACAGCCACTCGTTCACCATTGTCTGTCGGAGAGATTTGTATCTTTAAACATACCCAATAGGGGACATCCTAGTGGAAGTTTATGAGTGGAAGTATAGCCACATTGTCACCTAGTTTGTTGAGAATGGGTGAGTAACATTTCTTGTGGGCGGTGAGTCACTTAGCTCCAGTCGACTGTAGTCAGCTTTTCATGGACTCCCTTGACTTTATTGTCGTGCAAACACATCCGTGAAATGTGACTTCTGCATGTAGCCAAGTGCAGTCACGAACGCAGCGGGGCCGCTCTGTTCGTGAAGCGAACAGGCAACAGGAAGCTTTCCAGCATAATGGGAGCAAGTTGGGAGGTAGATTCGAACCGAAGGGCCCTTCACTGGCCGCGGGCCGAGACACTCCTCTACAGCTGCTCCAGAATGGAGGAGGAAGGGTGGAGAACCATAAATATAGTTGAGTGAGTGCATGTCATTGTTTCTCTCCTGTTATTTGATTACAGTCGGGAAGTCATTTTTACACAATTTCAACTGTCTTTTATCAATTTCAGTTTTCGAACAGCCTTCTGGAACGGATTCTGGACGAAAACCGAGGTTTGACTGTCGATCAGTGCAAAGTCACACTAAAAACCATGTGGAGCCTGCAATGGGATTCGACTCACACATGCAGAGAACAATGGGTGGGCAGTGTCAAATTCATCTTCTGGAGTAACTTCTCTACAAAAGATTTTTTTGAAAAGCGTGCTTTTTTTTTTAAATCATCACGTTACATTGTCCATTGCAGCTCCAATAGGCCCCAAAATATGTTTTAAGTAAATCATTAGCTTTCAAGTGGAGTGAAATGGATCTAAGGAGCCACACAAAGTATCAATAAAACTTGGAGGTATGCAAAATCCTTCCATCTGTGACAATGGGAGCAGAGGAGCAGTAAGCCTTTTGAATTGCCTGAAGCACTCTGTCCAAGCACAAAGACTTCAGACAGCCATCGTAGAGCATTTCAATCAACACTCTCGTTCAGTCTTTTCAGCATTCCTCTCCGGCAATCTGCGCCTCTGTCTTTCTCGGGCTCACCCTCTTCGTTCTGTTCCACTCTCACCCTCTCTTAACTAGCTCTCTAATTCCTTGGCTTTTGGTCCTTTATTCTGTTCATCCTTTCCTGCGAAACCAGCAAAGTAATTCGTCTCCAGACAAATTGCCAATCAGCTCCGGACAAAGAGAAGAGAAAAGAGACTGGTCCTCAAAAGATCCCGTCGCTGTTTTGCTAAACGCTCGCTCAGGGGAGGAGGGGAATGGGAGACCGCGCTTAAACGTGTGTGCATGGGGGGGTGGTGTGTATAATACCGGTTTGTGGGGGTATTTGCAAGTGTAAGCAGGGGTGTGTATGTATGCTCATTAAGACGATGTGTGTCGTTGTCGCCACCTCCTGCCAGGGTTCACCTCCTTCTCTATGCGGAGGTTAACGACCTCACCGTCCAATCACATTCTCCTGTCAGGGCGCTGTCGCCATCAGCAACAGGTGGTCCAGCCAATTGGTATCCTGCTAAGCGGAAAAGTTGTTCGAGACAGACTTTGGGATGAAGAAGGAGTCGCTGAAGCAGACTGGACCGGACAGAATTGACGTCATTCACAATTAAATGTATATACACAGGCTCGCCATTAGGGTACTTAAACTTACTGACCCCCGTGGCATTATGTGAATTAAAGCGGCATGCAAAAATATCATGGATACACTTTTCAATGTGAGATTAAAAAATACAAAATGTCGATTCTATAATATATTAAAAAAAAAGTACAGTCATGCCTCGGTTTTCGAACGTCTCTGTTCTCGACCAAATCGGTTTTCCACCGAAAGTTTTTTATGCCTCAGATTACGACCAGAAATCGGTTCTCGACCAAACCGAGCGCACTTGAATGTTACACTTGACTCTTCCCGCCTTCCTTAGACAAGGAAGTGACGCTTCCTCGGGTAGACGAGGAAGTGACGCTTCCTCGTGTTGCTTTTCACTGTGAGCAGACGTGTTCAATAAAGATTTTTTTTTTTAAAGAGCGCTGGTTTCGGTTTCGAACACATCGGTTTTCGAGCAGCCTTCTGGAATGGATTATGGTCGAAAACTGAGCTATGACTGTAATCCAATTTTTCATTCATTATATAGTTATATTGATATTGTTGAATAAAACCCTTGCTTCAGTTCCCTGGGGTCAACCTTCGGGAAGAAAGAAATTGCTCCACAAATGAAGTCACTGATTCCCAAAACTCCTTCACAAAGAAAAAAATACAGTGAAACTCCTCTACAACGAAACCTACATGGGCGAAAATACCCTCTAGTGTGAAAAAAATCTTCATGCATTAACACAATTCCCATTCTCCTGCCCCCCATATAACGAAAAAAAAAACCTGTTGTGTTATACGAAATCTTTTTCTCTGCTCTTGCCTCGCGAAGAGATTCACTACAACGAAGTAGTTTTTTTCTTTCTACAGTGACTATATGAAGTGTCAAATAAGTGTGTGCTCGTACTTATGCACTATTGGAATAAAAATAAAGAGTATATATACGTTTGTGTGTGTGCGTGTACACATACGTTTGTGTGTGTGTGTGTTTACATCTGAGGTCAAATTTGCTACAGTGAAAAACCCCTTTTTGTGAAAAATGTCTTGCTGCAAACATGATTTTGTGGTAGAGGAGTTTCACTGTATACAATATTTCGAGCCGTAGTGTTATTTTCCATACCACTTATCCTATTTTTTTTTTTTTAAGTTAAGTGAATAACTGTTCGTTGGGTTCGACATGAAAAAAAAGTAGCTCGTAAAGGATGAATCACGGATAAGCAAGGGGTTCACTGTACTGGAAGGTTCCAGTTCAAAGGAGACGGCAATGGAACAGAGTTGGTGGACAGGGGTAAGAGGAGTAGGCAGACAAGTTTAATCGTCTCGTCAGTCTGTTATTGACCACAGCAGCTTTTTTCTCTCCTTCTTGGCTACAAGCTGTCCGTCACTGCGCCCACTAATTAAGCTGCAAACAGGCTCATAAAAAGGAGCAGGGTTTACAAAGGAGAAAGGATAAAAGCTGCATTAGTCTAGGCTGAGTGCTCCTGCCTCGTTAGAGGGAAGGAGAGGAGCAGCTCTGACATCTGTCTGATCATTAACTCACTTAGCTTGACGTGCCTGTAAATTTTGTCACCACCCCTCCTTTCGTCTTCTCTGATCCACTCATGTACTCATTCACAATTACATAGATCACTTATCCGCCGATCCTTCCTTGGAGTTGATTTTTTGCTTTCAAACCTGTCTGTCTTCTGCACATAACAGTTCTTATCAGTTTACTTTCAGCTCACATATCCAAAAGGGCCGAGACGCATGCACCTCAATGCCAGTGCCATTTTGAAAGACACAAAAGGGCCCGAGGGAGAAAGACAATAAGGTATCACTGTGACTACCGTGACATTGGATTTAACAGAACTCTATCCGCAGATGAGGTTGTTCCTTTTTACAAAATGTAATTTGGTACTGGTATTGACCTTTTGGACAATATATCGGAGTGTATAACGTCACGGTATAACCCAGCCGTGTCCGTAAAGGTTTTCATTTTTTGTTTAAAATAACTTACTCTAACCTCCTTCGCCTTCCACGGTCTTCTTTTGGACCAATTTTAAATTCATCCACTTGTCGTGTAGCAGCTGCTAGCAAGCACATAGCTAACCTCCGTATTTTTGTCTTCAATCCGGTGTGCGTGTTTGTAAACTTGTGTGAGAGGCTGACAGTGAGTAAACAAAAGTGTTGCTCGACCAAGCTGGACTTTATTACCTGACTGCTTAGCGCTAGAATTTCAGGGTTGAGAGGGTTACTTTAAAAATGTATTCCAATCAGTGGCAATCGGTCAATCACAGAACGACGACCAATCACCTTCACAAAAGTTAACAATTAGTTCTCAATCATATCTGAAAATATGAGTCAAACTTTCTTTTAGTCTCTTTACATTCAAAACGTAGACTTTAGCACTTTGATTTCTCTCCAATGCAAAATTTACAATGTACAGTACCAATTTGATAAATGACTGCAGGAAATGCGTTGAGAACCGCGACCACTCAAAACATACAATACTATTCTGTATATTTGTAACAGTCACAGATACAACAGTAAGATGAAAATTTCCCAAATGACTGACAGGACAATGTAGTTTAATTACCATTTGCTTTCATCGTTATTAACAGCAGAAATTGTGTCGTGTATGCGTAAAGTATCCGAATATTCAAATCAATTAAGTTTGCGTTTAACCATGGAGATTATTGTGTAAAAACATGTGCAATTAGACCGGGGGTTGGCAACACGCGGCTCCAGAGCCGCATGTGGCTCTTTAGCGACATCTAGTGGCTCCCTGGAGCTTTATAAAAATGTTTGAAAATGGAAAAAGATTTTGATAGTAGGCTGATATAGCTCGAATAGATATAGATACATGTTGCAGCTCCGAAAAAGGAGAGCTGTGGTGTTGGTTTTTTAAAATCGTACACTTTATTTATGCTTTTAATAGTCTCGACAAACAGACACGTCTGCGTCCAACTCCGTGCCTTCTCTCTTCTCGTTCGACTCGAGAGGCGTTCAAAGACAGCCTCCGAAAAATGGAAATTAACGAACACTTCACTGACACTAAAAAAAGCGAAACTAATACACCAAAAAAAAAAATCAAGCGAGGAAATTGCAAAATAAATTCTATGGGGGCGTTTGTGAACACACAACAAAGGAATGAAGAACATAAACAATTCTGAGACAGGCCAGTCTCCTACATATGTACAGACATATTTGTTTTTTTTTTGTTTTTTTTTTGTTCTACATGGCTCCTTCAACATTTTGGGTTGCCTGCCCCTGAATTAGACAAATGTGTATTTGAGGATTATCATGATATCATATATAATATATCACGTTTCAGTAAAATCTGTCATAAGTCTCAAACTATCGTTTTTTTCTGGATATCTTTTTTTTTTGTCTGTTGTCACAACACTGAACACATTACAGCTCACTTCAGTTTCTCTCTCTCTTTCTCTTTCTCTCTCTCTCTCTCTCACACACATACACACACACACACACACACACACACACACACACACTCTTAGGAAAACACCCTCCTAGACACATATTCACATGAAGTCTGCACAAACATTGCTCACTCTCAGTGGGTCTGTACCAAGATCAACAATGAATGTGACAAGACCAAGAATGTGTGTGCGTGTGTGCATGTGAGTGTGTGTGGATTTTCGAGGTGCTACCCAAGTTAGTGATGTTGAAGCACAATCCTCAATGTTTGGTCCACTACAAATATGCCACAATATACATCATTTGATGTGAAAGCCACAAAACGAGATCATTTCCCATCAAAATTAAACAATGTCACTCTCAGATTCCATCCCAATAAAAGTTACTCATTGTGCCATTAACCTAACCATGTGTCGCTCTGCCACTGCCTCACCCACTCGGATTTTCACTCCCTATAAGGTAAGAATCTTGTGATGTTGATTAGCAGGTCTATGAAGGATAAAGGCACCTTGACTGAAAGAGATTGTGTCTGGAAGTGGGAGCAGGGGTCTGGGTGAGTTTCCTGCAACTTTGTGCAATCGCAAAGCAGGAAGCCATACCCTTCCGTTGAACACACGTTTGCAAAAGACATGATACACCCTCACGAGCTTACTCTTGCTACATCAAAATCACACAGGGAAGTGAAAATAAGGCTAGTTACGGCAATATATTTGTTTTGTAATCTTCATGACAGTAAATCTGGGCATGGTTCTACGTGGCGCCAATATGAACACTGAAACCACACACTACATATGCATTATGAATCAAAGCACGAGTATGTGGACTCTACGGAACTGCCTGGATTTCTGCATAAATTGGTCATAAAATGAGGTCTGATGTTCATCTAAGTCTCAACAATGAATGCTCACAGACTTCTAATAACACACAATTATATTGGTTCATGCATTTATTGGACACACCATGTAAACATTTACAAGTGCGGGATGGAAAAAAGTATGGTATGTGGACCCCTGGGCTAATGACTTCTCTAAGCGCTAATCAGAGTCAGGAGTCAGCCAACCTTGAATCCAATCAATGTGACGAGATTGTAAGAGTTAGTGTAAACCTTTCCCTGCCCGATAAACACACACACACACGCCAGTTTTAAGATTTCATTGCATTACCCGAAATGAACCGTGCCTTGCACGAAAGAGCTCTCAGAATAACAATCAAGAATGGTTAACCGGAATTAAAGTGAAACGGGTCACAAACGTATCTCAAGAAGCCGTGATGTTCATCAAGCCATGGTAAGACAGATTGTCCACAAGTGGAAAAAGTTCATGGGCCTCATGTGCAAATACTTGTGTGGCGTTCATATTAAAATACGGCATACAACCAAATCCTCAAAAATGTCGCATCAAAAAAAAAAAAAAAAATCCAAATGCACGAATATCTGCGTACGCGCGAATCTAAGCACATTCCTTCTGCACATCCTCGATGATGAAATGTTGGCATACCAGAGCCCTTCCTTTCCACACCTGGATATAAATATGCAAATTTGCATAAACAGGCCTGAGGGTGGGAATGATCACTCTACCTGATCAGATAATCAGATTATCAAGTCATGAGTCACCAATGAAAAATGCGGCACTTCACAAGGTGTGAGCTAGAGACGCCTGTAAGCAAAGACGAGACCCGCAATACTGTTAATCAGACATCAGTTTCGGATTGCGGGTGCTTGAATTTGTTCAGTAGGCTGTTCAACTCAAATGGTGACCCAGATACAGTCAAACCTGGGTTTTCGTCCATAATCCGTTCCAGAAGGCTGTTCGAAAACCGAAATTGTTCGAAAACCGAAACCACACTCTTTTTAAAATAAAAATGTTTACTGAACACGTCTGCTCACAATGGAAAGCAACCCGAGGAAGCGTCACTTCCTCGTCTACCCGAGGAAGCATCACTTCCTCGTGTAAGGAAGGTGAGAGGAGTCAAATGGTGCATTCAAGTGCGCTCAGTTTGTTCGAGAACCGAAATTTGTTCGTCATCCGGGGCATAAAAATCTTGAAATTTTTGGTCGAGAACCGAGACGTCCGAAAACCGACTGTATTTAGATCAGGGGTCAGGGCTCTGCGCCACCAAAGGGCATCTGCTGTGCTTCGTATGCCACGCCATGGCCTGCCCGCCATTGCTTTTACGACTCGCCAATGGCTTGAAAGCAAGGAAAACATGCACACACCAGCCAAGTAGTCACACATTCCCACGGTAATTTCATTCACTCTTGATACACCCGAACGTGAGAATGGAAAGGTGCGTATGACCCGTTTTGCTCGTCGTTTAAGAACCGATTGAAATCTCTGACGCCATCCTAATAGTGGGAATTGTTTCCAAGGAACACACAATTGTGCAGTGTGCTCTTTATAAACAGAAAATACATTTCGTGAATTTATCACCAATAAATAACTGCGGGTTTCGAGAAATGCACACACGACCATGTGTGATTGCGTAAGCTGCTGGTTGTTGTAGTTTGCATGTATGTACAGTATTTGTGTGTGAGCGCGGGTGTGTGTGTGTGTGCGTGTGTGAGGGGAAATGAGCTAATTTGTCTGTGTATCCTGAGCATGTCCATACACGCTGCCGCTGCTGCCATAATGAGGAACACATTTGGTCTTCTATTACTTCCACATGTGGCACTGAGCAAGGAGGGCAGATGCTTGAATACGAAATGTGTTTATCCGCGCCAGCCTTTTTCCCCACATTTATTAATTGCACTTTATTTTCATTACTCTCGTGAATGATTCGGAGACAGTTCAACAAAGTTACAAGGTTCTGTCGATGGTACTGCTCAGAAGCAGGCTTGACTGATAAAAAGAAATTGACTTCAAAACCATTAGCACAGTGGGGGGACAGGCACCGCTTTCCAAATCATGGTTTTTTTTTTTGGTCTTATTTTGTTTTTTATCCAGATAGCTCCTCATAAAAGACACACGGCCTGGCACTTCAATGTTTGCTCGAGCCAATTATGTGCGAAATGGGTTCTGAAAGGGGCCTCTGACAGGTATTTATTTTGGCATCCTCAACTCCAGCCAATTCTCACTTCAACCATAAATAATGGTGCCATTTGACTTGTGGTTCTTCAAACTAAAACTATAACTTTAAAGAAAGTACTCTCTGCGGAGCTCACGTGCAGCCAAATAATAGCACAAATTTGGCCGTTGCTTTTGTACCATCTTACTATCCAAACGCATGTCATGGGATAAGAATGTTGAGTCTACCAACCCGAGAATATGGCTATGTTATCGTTCTTTAAAAAAAATAAATAAATAAATAAAAAAAGTAAAATTGTTCTTGCATTTAACATGTGGCCGACAAATTGGTCTCCAACAAGCAGTACAAACAACAGTGGAAAATGATTAACGATGCCATTTCAAGATCATATAGGGAGGCGGGAAAAATACACCGAAAAATGTGCCAACGACTTGAAGATATGGGAAGGTCCCATGGGTTGATTCTATTGGGGAGGCTGAGATGCATTTTGTGCTCGCCTCTCCACACTGACCTCCAAAGTCTTATCAGTCGTGTAATCAAAAGATCTATGAACTCTAAGCAAACAGGATTTCTATGGGAAATTGAATTCGCAATACATTAACCAGTGATAGGTCCATATTTCAAAAGTACGAGTCTCGGGACGTTCACATTACTGAAAGAGAATCCAGTTTTTTTTCATTGTTGTGTGAACGTGAAACAAAATATGCTAATGGTGGACTTAAAAAGTGACATTGGGCGTCATCCAAATATCTGGCCTAATTGTGTTGTTTATGTATGAGGATGTGGGGTAATTGTCATTTTGTTTGTCATTCTTCATGTTCATGTCAGCAGCAGTATCGATGGATCGTCATAAAAATTGCAAATTTTTCAAAAGAACTCTCCATATGAAAACCTTGCACTGATCAGCGGTAAAATCAGAAGATTTTTACAACAGATTTTTACCTACGTACAGAACTGGCCCGAGCCAGAAGCGAACCAATGGACTGCTTGGGGCCTCCTGGCCACTAGGGGACCCATCAAAATGTAGGAGGAGTTGTTTGCGTATTAATAAAATGTAGGCTAAATGCTAAAAACATAGCAATATTTTTCCCACAATGCCACGGGGTATTAATTTGTGCATGTGCACATCAATACCTAATGGTATTAGGAGTAAAATGCTATGTTTTTCGCATCTAGCCTACATTTTATTAATACGTTCAAACGTACGTTGCAAAACCATTTGAACGTGTTTGCAAATATGTTTACTAACTCTAACCGAAGCACAAGTCACTGCAAGACTCACCCCGCCCCCTCCCTGCCCTCACAAACACATGCGGGGTACAGCTGCAGCTGCACGGAGCAGCAATCGTATTCATTTACACTTAAATGAATAAACTGCTGGAGGGACTGAACGGGGGGCGAGTCAGATTTCTGATGGGGCGACAGCACCCCTGAGCTCCGGTGTAACGCCATGCATGTTCATTGTTCACGTGCTGCGACGGTGTGAGAATAGACCGCTGTCTCATGACCCACACGGTGGATGTTTTCCAAGACACGCCCTCAAACTGAATCACGATTAATTTAAGTGCGACATTCGTGTGATGTCAAATAGGAGAAATGTGTAACAGCGACAGACCAAAGAGTGGGAAAATCCTCCCCTGTTACTTCTTGGACGACAGATCTGCAAGCACTTCCAATTATGGCAAGCATGCACCGGGGCGCTGCCGACCTTGAACACCGCCCCGCGGAGAACACAAGGAAAACCAAATGCGGTGTGAAACGGCCTTAACATGGTGGGAGGGTGGCCCCAAATCAAATTCTGCTTGGGGACCCGTAAAGATCTGGACAAGCGGTGCATGCAAGAATCCAACTTGCTTCAGCTAAAATTCCAGCTTACTGTCAATCACATACTCAAACTGTTTAAGGTCGTTTGCATTTCTATCCATCCATATTCTGTACTGCTTATCCTCACTATGGTGGCGGATGTGCCGCAGTCTGTTCCGGCTCACTTTGGGAGTTTGTCTGCATTTAATAAATTATAATGACAGCTCTTGCAATGATGATTTGAATCTTTGCTTGTCAGTAAAACTGAGTAAATGAAGTTGATATTGTATGAGGCGGATGTACTTGTGTGAAATGGAGGAACTGATTAAAAATATGTGGTCATAAAATGTGTTTTCATTGTTTGTTCAACCATCAAGCATCAATATTGACTTTCAACGGCACGGCCAAAAATACTGAGAACAGTCAACAACGTTGTAACAGGCTGCCAATTCATAGGCGCCATCGTTACATGCAGGAGAACGTGGAGAATGGCCTGATGCTATTTAGTGTGTATATATAATTATCAAGTGGACTAAAATAGCTGGAGAGAGTTATGATCATGAAAATAAGTAAGCAGCACGGTGAAGGAGTGTGGCTGGCATGCCTTACAGTCGAGATATTTGGGTTCAAATGTCAACTAAATATCCACCTGTGTGTTTCTATCTCCATTTGTGTAGGTTTTTTTTCCCTTATACTCTGGCTTCCTGTAACTATCACAAAAAAAAATCCAAAACAAGTTTCTCAGGGGGCGGCCCGGCGGTCCAGTGGTTAGCGCGTCCACCACACAGTGCAGAGGTCGTAGGTTCGATCCCGGCTCCGGCCTCCCTGTGTGGAGTTCTCCCGAGGCATGCGTGGGTTTTCTCCGGGTACTCCGGTTTCCTCCCACATTCCAAAAACATGCATAGCAGGCTGATTGAACACTCCGAATTGTCCCTAGGTGTGAGTGTGAGTGCGGATGGTTGTTCGTCTCTGTGTGCCCTGCGATCGGCTGGCAACCGGTTCAGGGTGTCCCCCGCCTGCTGCCCGAAGAGAGCTGGGATAGGCTCCAGCACCCCACTGCGACCCTTGTGAGGATAAAGCGGATCAGAAAATGGATGGATGGATGGATGTTTCTTAGGTTAATTGAAGACTCAATTTTACCCATAGGTGTGAATGGGCGTGGGAACGATTGTTTTTCTCTCATCTGCACTGCGACTGACTGGTCCAGTCCAGGGTCTATTTAAGATTGCTCTATTTGATGCCCTATCTTGTGAACTGAATGACGGTCCTGGTAAAAAAAATAATAATACAGTCAAACCTCGGTTTTCGTCCATAATCCGTTCCAGAAGGCTGTCTGAAAACCGAAATTGTTCGAAAACCGAAACCACGCTCTTTAAAAATAAAAATGTTTACTGAACACGTCTGCTCACAATGGAAAGCAACACGAGGAAGCGTCACTTCCTCGTCTACCCGAGGAAGCGTCACTTCCTCGTGTAAGGAAGGCGAGAGGAGTCAAATGGTGCATTCATGTGTGCTCAGTTTGTTCGAGAACCGAAATTTGTTCGTCATCTGAAGCATAAAAAACTCAAAATCTTTGGTCGAAAACCGAATTGGACAAGAACCGAGACGTTTGAAAACCGAGGTTTGACTGTAATAATAAAAATCCCCTCAAGAGCTCTTCTCCCAGGCTTGGCACTCATAAGGCAGAAGTATACTCTCATCTCCTGGCTGATGTTGGTAAATTCTACTGTTCTGCCACTCAGCAGTATCCATAAGCACTGAAGTATGGGCCCTCACATTAAATCAGTTTTTACCCCGAGAAAATTAATTTGCTCCTGACAACACACAATAATAGCTGCACCACCAATATGTCGTGTTTGATAATCTACAATTCAAGATGAAAATATTTTTTTCGGGTATAAGGGCCCGTGCGGATTTTAACAAGAACTTTTTCACATCATGGAAGCAGGGGTTCCAGAATGAAGAAGGGAGAGAAGTAAAAGGAAATGAGAAGGGGTCGTTAAAGCACTCTAATGATGTGGTGATTGATGAGGGGCCCCAACTCTGACCCCACATTCGCACAAAGCCTGAGAAACAGAGCTGTGTTCAGTAAGTGTGTGTGTGTGTGTGTGTGTTGAATTGTGATCTGTGTTTCGGAATTTGGGCATTTTCAGAAAATCCAACGTCTGTTAACAAGGAGCAGCCGACATGGGGGAAACATGTTCAGCTGTCAATTTGTTGGGTTTTTTTTTTGCGGTTGATTTTATGGCCATGAGCTGAAGAGAAGTTTCTCTTTCAGCCCATGCTGCCCATGCAATGTACTGAACTGTCCAGAAAAGGCAAAAACAAGGTCTGAAAATGGCAACGGGCGTGCGTGCGTGCCTCAAGCGTACTTTCTGAGGCCCATCATCGACCGATGGTCAACCGGTGGCAAAAGACGTCAGTGATGTAAATCACAGTGAGACATGTTGAAGGTCTAATCCTCAAGCAAAATCCTTTACAGCCTTCCCAAAGTAAATATTCTCATTTCCTACATCAGATTCTCTGTTACTTAACCAAATGCTCACCATCGTTCAGTTGATGCCAGACTACGAGCAAGTAATACCAAATTACAAGAATTACTTTTTTTTTTTTGGTTTCATTTTGGCTACCCATATACAGAGAGACACACTTGAACAGACACACACAAGTGAGACACAGAAGCGGCCAAACTAAGTTAAATAAGGACCAGATGAAGCAGCCATGAGATACTACTGAAACACATGTTGACACACAGAAGCACAAACCGGTTCCTTTGATTCGGCTACAGCTGCGACCACAACTCAATTCTCTCTTCATTTTTATAATCCTCATCTCTCATTCATGCAACCGCAGCAGCGAACTGCAACACTCCTCCTTCGCTATGGGGCTGTAAACTGCACAAATATGTTTGCGCCATAGTAACACACATTTAAAGACTCTGTTTTTCCACTCGCCGTGTTTTTTTTTTCTTCACCTCCTCCCTTTTTTTTTTTAATTCTCCTTCTTCAGAATACACAAACTATCCTTTGTTGACAGAACTCAATGACCGACGCTCAGCAAAAGGGCAAAAGGATCAACTTTTTTTTTTATTGAGATAATACGATACAATATATCGTGTTTTTATATATTGCTTTCACAACAGCTGGAGCTGTAACAAGGCACTTTAAATGGAGAATAATTTGCTTCCCAGTCATGCCAGGTCATGAAACCCAAAGCGGCCGAGCCAAACCAACTGCAGTGGCGGCAGCATCAGATGCAGTTCAAGTCCAACTTGTTTCATGTTGAGCTGAATCACATCGGAGGTCTGCGTTTTCTCCCCACTGGTATTCCTCGTCCACTTTCAAGAAACATCTTTCTCTCTCTCTGCCAGACTCATTGAACTGCAGCCAGGTCATTTTTAAGAGCCTCCACCACTCGTCTCCAACAACATCGTTTGTCTCTCCTTTATGAGGGCCTTGCCTTGACCAGCCTTATTTCATGTTTAAGACAATATTTGTCCTGCAGCTTCTTGGCAGCTTCTGCACTCAGCTGCAACACCTCACTGAGGAGGAATTGTATCAACATGTGGACTTTGACCCGAAGATCATCGTTGATTTTTTTTTTTTTTTTACAGAGGGCTTTGCAATGTTTGTAACTTATATCATGAGCCACCCATCCAGATATTTTTTTTTAGCCCTTGTCGCGACTGCACCTGCTTTTAGCAGCCAGCCGCATTAAGTTTTTTTCATACTTTATGCATGTCATTTCTATGGTTAACTACACATTTCAAATCAGGTGTTTTGGTGAGGGTAAATTAAGGGCACGACAGACATATTATGGTTCAAATACAGTAATATTATAATACAGTGATCCCTCGCTATTTCGCGGTTTGTTTATCGCGGCTTCAGTGCATCGCGGATTTTTTCAAACATATTCATTAAAAAAAATACTTTTTTGGGGGGAAAATGTTTTTTTTCATGTACATGGAGTACAGTACTGTCTATGTTGCTCTATGTGACTCGCTGTTGTTTTGCTGACTTTCGCAGCTTCTCACGGACCGTTTGCGGACTTAAAAAAAATAATTGTTTTTTCTTTTTTTTATATATGTTAATTGCTCGCTACTTCACGGATTTTTGTTTATCGCGGGTGGTTTTGGTCCCCAATAACAGCGATCAATGAGGGATTACTGTAATATTATCATACAGTGATCCTCGCTATTTCGCAGTTCATTTATCGCGGCTTAAGTGCATCACGGATTTTTTCAACATATTCATAAAAAAAATATATATTTTTTTTTCTTATACATGTAGTACAGTACAGTACTGTATATGTTGCTCTATGTGACTTGCTGTTGTTTTGCTGACTTTCGCAGCTTCTCGCGGACCGTTTGCGGATTTTTTGCGGACTTAAAAAAAAAAGTATATGTTTACTGTATTTTGTTATTCATAAACTAACCTAACTTATACATGTTTAAATCTATTAGTATACAGCATTGAGTCATGTTAATTACGTCTACATGCATGTATACCATTAAATTTGACCTTATAAATATTATGTACATGTACCTATATGGAGGGGGGGGGGGTCGCTACTTTGTGGATTTTCGTTTATCGCGGGTGGTTTTGGTCCCCATTAACCTCGATAAACGAGAAATTACTGTATAACCAATTACCTCAGGTGATCGTAACTCGCTCATAGTCGGTACTTCGGACTTGTTCAGTGAACGCAGAAATCGAACGGGCACAGATGCGTGTACACATCACCGCACATCAGTATCCAGTCCTCCCCATCCCACCAAACGCCTTTCATCTGCTTAAGAAAACTCTTTTCCAAAACTCTGAGAACCCACAGACTAATTTGAGAGTACAACATTGTGGCTGTTACCACATTAACACATACTTGCGCACATCCTCAGACTCTCGCGGGAGGAAAACCTCACTTGCTCAATATCAAGCTCGCTCACTCACACGTTCACTCGCCAACGCAACATTCACACACACACACGCACACCCATTAAAATGACCATTCCCAACCACAATCACCAGGAGGTTTGTTGTCATGTTCAGAGAATGTATACGGATTAGATTGGGTGTTAGCTGCTTTCTAAGAGCAAAACGTTGATATGGCCGCATGTGGACATTGCCATCCAGCATATTCCCTGCTGCAAAATTGCATCACATGGTTGAAATAGAAACGTAAGGCCGAGGATGATAATGATAGGCTTTTCATCAAATGCCGCTACTTAAGCCAAACATCTTTCCGCACCAGGCCGCTCGATCCTGTGATGGCAAGAATCGGGCCAGTTCGTCCGCTGAGCACCACTGAGCATGTGAAGAGAGTCGATCACTTTATGGGTGGTTTTACTTGGAAATGATGTACAATAGCAGAGTCAAGACATGAGTACGTACAGTATGTGTGTCACTGATAGGTAACAGGTGGCCATCATCAGAAGAGTTGCAACAAGATTATTTTGCCCCCACAGCCACAAAAATGTATTGCATTGCTGTCTTGTTGCAGTTGAAAGACAACATTCAAGAACATTCATTCACAGGAACACTCCTCAGTGGATTACTACTTTAACAGAATTTATTACTACATGTTTATCTGGAAAATAAAAATCCAGAGAAGGTTACATTGATGAATGAATGAATAAAAATTTGGTCAAATGTGGTTTACAGCCACAGTGCGTCCTCACAGTATGTACCATTACATTTAAAAATAATGAAGGTTGTAAGAGCAGGCCAACTGAAAGCAGTGGACAAAAAAAAAGCTGTGACTGCAGATGCAGTGGCTGGATGACTCTGAAAGTTATATTACTTCCAGCATATACCGAGCAACTCAATGCAACTGAACTACAGTCAAACATCGGTTTTCGTCCATAATCCGTTCCAGAAGGCTGTTCGAAAACCGAAATTGTTTGAAAACCGAAACCACGCTCTTTTTTAAAATAAAAATGTTTACTGAACACGTCTGCTCACAATGGAAAGCAACACGAGGAAGCGTCACTTCCTCGTGTAAGGAAGGCGAGAGGAGTCAAATGGTGCATTCAAGTGCGCTCAGTTTGTTCGAGAACCGAAATTTGTTCGGCATCCGAGGCATAAAAAACGTGAAATTTTTGGTGAAAGACCGAATTGGTCGAGAACCAAGACGTTCGAAAACCGAGGTTTGACTGTATTCAGGTCTGTCACGCAGTCTGCGTGATTCTGCAGCTAGCTTTCATGCATTGTTGACTATTTGAAATGTGTTTTGGCAGAGATTCCACATCTCAAATCGCAAGTTATGTCTACCTACCTCCCTCCCGCTTTACCTCCCCTCAGCACGCCCGCGACCCTCATGAGGATAAGTGGATTCCAAAATGGATGGAAGGATAGATGGATGTACTTGTAAACAGAGGTCAGCATTCCATCAGAACTGATGGAAAGGCTGTCAATCCGTCGCAAATGGATCCCCGTTTTGATGACAAATGACGGGAAACTTTTAGACTTTTAAGTGTGCCATATAGTCGCAAAAACAGGGTACGTTGTACATTGTTAAAGGAAAGTTGGAGATCATGTATCACTCACTGAAAAAAAACAAGACAATAATATAAGAGTAAATATACCGTATATAGAAATATAAACCATATTTTAATATAAAGGGCCATTTAAGGATATTTGACTTTTTAGGTAACAACACTGGAGTGGACAGTGGATTGGATGAGAGACAAATATTTGTGCGGATGTGTTTATAGTTCAAATTCTTCGCTACAGTAACTGAAAAGCTTTCCGGGCCTCACAGGAAACCACACCGCTGGATGGAGACAGTTTGTTCATTGTTGTGATGTACAACACTGCAAATGTAAAACTAAGGACCTTTATCCTATAATGACCCATGATGATTAGGGAAGGGGATTCAGTCTCTTCCAGGAAACGCCTATCCAACAGGATACCTGCGGGTGCTGTAAACAGCAGTACACAGACACAGGCAGACAGACGGACAGACAGACAGACACACACACGCAGTTTGTCATAAATTGGCCTCAATGGAATTTTTACTTTTCCATGTGTTGGTGAGTGTGTGCAAATCCCTACCAAAAACGTTCCTTTCCAATTGTACTTGTGACTCCATGTGTGTGAGACTCAATGAGGTCATGAGAAGCAATTAACTGTGGCACTGCAGGCCTCGTTAGAGACCTGTTGATGGATTGGAAACATCCACGGGGTAGACAGAGTTAGTTGTACTCTACTCAACAGTCTTTGCTCTGGTCAACTCAAGTTTGGATGTGTGTCCGTACATTGCACGCCTTCTGCGGTTGGAAGTTCAGTATATTTGATTTCAGAGGTATGTTTCGGATCTATTTTGATCATTTGGCAGGATCCCTCTACTTTATGTTCACTCACAGAGACTGGAGTGTCTTGTACTCTCTGACCAGTTGGTAGGAACCACCCCCCCCCCCAAAAAAAGAAAGAACCCCCTTTTCTCTTCTCATGTTCCATGTCGCCCTCTTAATTGGACTCTTTTTTTTTTAAATCGGAACATGTTGCAGGCATAGGTTGTTTTTACTGGGTGGCTGTTAAGTGAGGAAGAGAGTTTGGACCAAGAAGCAGACAGGACACGGCAGTGAAAAAGTCAAAAGTAATAACAGAGAGCAGGGCTGGATGCAGAAGGCATGAAAGAAAACTTGACATCTGACAACTTGTTACTGAAAGACATTTGGCCATACGCAATCCTGTATGATAAAATAAAAGTGACAAAATGAAGGACCGTAGCAACTGACAACATCAAGGACCCAACCCAAAACACAACCACTCACAACAGTACCCCCCTCAGGGGGCACCACCTGCACAGCATATAAGCAAACTTCTCGTACAAGTCCCGGAGGAGGGAAAGGTCGAGGATGAGGGAGCTTGAGACTCGAGAATGTTCCCATTTGGAAGGAAGGCTGAGGGGGCCAGCGAAGACTGGCTTCAGGAAGAAAAAAAAAAGGGAGGGCGAGTCCGGCGGGTGGCCCAAACGCCGAGCACACGGCTCTTTAAATAGCCACACGGGAGGCCGCACTTGAGGGTAGGGCAGCTGCAGGGGTTGCGCCGCCAGAGCAGGATCGTGTAGCAGCCGCAGGACGTGCGCCACCAAAGCAGGGCCATGGGGACGACCTCACAGTCTCTCCAGCGCTTGAGAGTGACCCGCTGGCTGGAAGAGTCGTCGTCCGCCTGAACGCCAGTGGAGGGCCATCCCATGATTGGTCATGGCTGCCTAACGGTCCATGCGGTGGTGGGGCGAGCGAGCCTGTAGCGGGGTGCGGAGGCCGCTCGTGGTGGTGGTTTCAGTTACTCACCTCAGGGAGTCGTTCCGCAGGCGTACGGGGACAAAGGACACTGAGTCATACGAACGATTACACCGATGCAGGAAACCCCAATTCTGTCAGTGCTTACTTACTCCATCATTTTTTTTAACCCAGGAGAACCCAAGAACCCTTTTCATCTTTGGAAAATGATGAATTATACATTAAATGACTGCTATATGTTCACTGAACACCAAAATATATGTTTTTTTTCAAATACTTAATGCTTTAATCCCAATTAGGGCCAAAGTTGACCCTTTGGGATTCAAGGGTAGCATTTGAGCAGCAGAATTTATAGGGGCCAAATTTGACCCCGTGGGTTCTCCAGGGTACAATCACTGGCAGGTCCAGATCCCTGAATCTTTGTGACTTTGGTGCGGAATAACTTCCCAACCTCAATTCCATCAAACACCTTTATGATGAACTGGAATATCATTCGTGACCACCAAACTTTTTCTGCCTTCGCCCTCTGCTCAGAAGGCAGTCTAATTTATATAACACATTTCATACAGAAGTCAACTCAATGTGCTTCACGCAACCAAAACCAAAACTCCTAAAAACATTGACAAACAGCTAAAGTACTGGAATGTAAAATCAGCCGGGGAGTATTCTTCTGGTGAGAAGGTCTGAGGAGGTGGAATTGCGAACGGTGGCCGAAAAGAGTCGAAACGAATTCGTCGAGGATGCCGTGTGATCCACATTTTGATCCACGTTGACTGTGATGCATCCTCGTATATGTACTCTCTTTGTCTGGAAATGCGATGCCTGAGTTTATTCTCCAAACTACGTGGGTGTTTAGGCGTGGTGAGGTTTCTGAGCGTGCGCTCAGTGGCGACGTTATACAAACATCTCATTATCTTCGGATTTAGCAGGGACAGCCACCGAAACATTGTCACCATATCACCTCTGCTCAGACCAATTGCGCTTTCACTTGCGTGCCATGTGTGTCATCTTTGTGTCACGCTTGCCACTTACACAATCAGCAGTGGTTGAGGAATATGTTTATCCCGGTTTTGGTTTTTGTCTCACTCAACGCGCACACATGCACAGACTGTCAGACAAATGGACCTTGCTGACGACCCAGGCAGATTTGGACAAGATGGGTTTTCTGTTTGAATGCTCAGTCAAACCGCAAGCCACAATTACACTTGTCCGTGTCTGTCTGACTGCAGCTGAGATGGAGTCCTTGGTTTTTCATTGGGCTGGGAGCTACGACATGGTCATGTGACCACTAGGGTCCGTGTTCAGTTGCATTCACATTAGCATTTTGTCGGAGCCAACTTCAGGGAACGTTTTGTTCTTGGTCTGGAAATAACCAATGTTAATTTATGTTTGACTTTTTTTTTCAAATTGTCCGAATGATGGATGTGTTGCGAAATGGGCTTTGATGACTTGATTATAGCTCGTCCTTCATTATTGAAAATACTCTTGATGATGTCTAAGTACTATTCATTTGCGTAGAGGAGCTTCATGGCAATGGTGAAACAAAAAAAAAATGTTGCTTGTATGTACTGATGCTATTTGTATGTTTCCCTTGTATTTATTAACTTGGTGTCACACACAAAAGGAGGCACCCTGGAATGATGGATGATGGATGATACAGTCGACTCCTACTAGAATTTCTTGCAATCATTCTTTTATTTATCTTTTTTAGGCAAACCTGTGACTGGTACTTCATAGTTAACAGCCTTCACAACCAGACCTCTGGCAAGCCTTTGAAACACAAATCTTCTGGTGTGCGTAATATTTGCTTGCAAATCTGGAAAGGAATGCAAAAAATGGCGATAGCTCTGGTGATTAATTCTTCGTAAATCTCCGGGTTTGAAAACGTACCGCATGAATTTGGAACCCTGACATTCATAGTACCCTGAACTTAATCAGTATCTCTTGTTATCAAAATAAGACCTCATTTTGTACAAACTTGTTGGAAGTTAAAAAAAAAAAAATCCAAAAATATTAAGTCGTTATTCACTTACCACAGAGACAATAGCACAAAAAAAAAAAAAAAAGCAAAATGACTGAGCGGTCTCTTGGTCTGGAGCTCTGAGTTTGGTTTTCTCAAAGGAGAACACCAGACAAATGATTTACAGAGCAGATGGTCATAAAAAAATGCTTATTTCCCCTTTAGGTCCCTAAAAAAATGGCCAAGAATGAAATTGAGCGTTTGTGTTACTGTGAAGTTTACTTTCTGAGGTTTGAGATCCGGACAGTCGGAATTAGGACATATTTGTTAATTAAACAAGGTTTGGAGTGGACAGCACTGATTGACATGCAGCAGTGAGAGGCTTTGAAGACCAAGGTTATTTTTAACTTGCAATCTAATGACTGATTGGCTTAACGTTTACATGATGTGCTCACTTTGATGAACTGTTAAGCAAAGGCCCAGAGGCCACACATGTAAAAGTCATTGTGCTGTTCCTTGTACCTTCATTCCTTTTATATTACTCATCTGTTCTTTTTGCATTCCTTCTTGCTGTATTTTATTTTTTCTCCTTTTCTTTTGGTCTTTTTGTGTGTGTGTGTGTGTGGGGTGTGGGGTGGTCCAGTAGCACTATGCGTAACTGGCAATGTAATTAAATGCTCTACAGAGGCCTGGAGAGAATAAAGTGGCAGCAGAGAGAGAAATGGTACATTTATTGAAATCGTTTTTTTGTGTGTGTGAACAGCTATTCTTTTCCCTTCTTTCCACCCTCAACGCGGAAAGTGTATTACTGGCTTCTAATAGTGTGACTGAATGCACATCTGCTAACCTTCTAAGCTGAAACTTATACACCATTTGACGTGTACGACTTTATACAGTTACCGGCATCCAAGATTTATGGTTCCGTCTTATGTTGTAAACACACTGCAGTCTGTGTGTGGTGGAGGATGTGGTGTTCTGTATTTGTTTGTCTTACTAAGTGTTACGACAACCACAGACCACAGTGTAGCCATTTTGTCTGTCCGTCATTTGGCAGGAAGCCCGTAGTTAACGTCAACATAAGATGTGTGTGTGTGTGTTTGTGTCTTTGTCAGACTCATTTTTAGTAGTTAGGACAGTTTGAGGAAGTGAGACTCACTTTTACATACGGCGACAAATATAGCTGTTTAACTATAAAAGTGAAGACATTTATTGGTCCAGTGAAACTCCTCTACAACGAAATCATGTTTGCAGCAAGACATTTTTCACAACAGGGGGTTTTTCACTGTAGCAAATTTGAAACAGGACTTTCCTGTTTCAAATGTGCTACAGGAATGGTGTTAAATGCATGAAGACTTTTTCACACTCGGGGGGTATTTTCACCCATGTAGATTTCGTTGTAGAGGAGTTTTACTGTACGGGACGTATTGTTGATGGTGGGTAGTTGTACAAGTAGGACTCACTCTGTCACGAAATTTAAGGAAGATGGAGAGTGGCAGTTGAAGTGGTCATACTAAAAGAAATAAATAGAAAGATAAATAAATAAATAAATAACTGGATTCCAGTCTGCCAGGCCACATGCAATTTGGTAGCAGGCCACACATAGACACTGAACATACGACATTTTATCGATCGACGACGTTTCATTCTCCTGCTTCGTCCACTTGCGGACCATGGATTCGTTCATCTTAAATTGTCTCACGGCTGCTCGATTGCCACGTTCCTCTGCGCAACTGATCTCTTGATGTTTGAACCGTGCTTCGTGTGCGTGTCTCATCAAAGGTGCCATTTTCCAGCGTCCGAAATAGTTTTTGCCCAATGCACGCACCGGCATTATATCCACCGCGTCCTCTTTCACGCCCACCCTTCCCCTTTAACGTCCGCACGCCATCCTCATTCACAGATTTTGGAAATTGGTGCGATTTAAGCAAGATGGATCTCTGCTATTCTGCTGCACCACAGCATGGGACAAGATCAGTCAATATCAGTCAAGCATTCTAATAAGTGGACACTGAACATAAGAGAGACCCCTTATTCTTACAGTTGTGAGTCAGATGGTGAAATATTGTGACAGCTTCAATCCGTTTGGTGGCTGCTGATAGGTCACAGAAGGCATTCATGCCTTCAAACTGAAATACGAGTGTATTTCTTATGACGATACGCTTGCGTGTGTTATGGTGAGGCTCAATATTCCCACGGCAGGGACAGTGTTGACTTTTCCTCCAGAGACATGAGTTCTATTTCAGGGAGCGGAGCAACGGGATGGAGAAGAAACAGGTGCCAAGGAAGTTAGCACGAAATATGAATAACAAACTGAAGGGAGAAATGGGTTCAGTGCTGAGTTCAGTGCAAAGACAAAACGGAAAACTTTTATGAAGAAATACTGTGCCAGACTGTCCTTCTCGTGTATCTGTTCCCATTGCCCAAGTTTGATTTATTTCCATTTTGGAATTAAACACTTTGTGTGTGCATCCGATCCAAATGTTTCTGTGTTTCGGAGCGAATCAAGGTAAATAAGTCTGAATCACTTTCGCAAACCAGACGGCCAAAAATAAAACAAGTAAAAGTGTGATATCATATTGCACTCGTACATGCTCACACTGAGCTCGGTGTTCTGTTCCAAAATACACAAAGTCAATTCGACTTGATGAGTGAGATTTAAGAAATCATTGACTGTTTGATACTTTGGGCTCTATTATAAGCCGCATTAAGAGCGGCACGTCATTTTTGTGCCAGTGCGAGCCCCTTTGCTCCTGTTTAGGAATTTGGTTCATCTCTCTGCGTCATGCTGGACTTTCTGGCCTACCAAGGACATTTCCTTTGACATGCGCCGGGCGCATCGGACATTCTGGTAGCAGAAATTAATTTATGCTTTACGGCTGCTAGAACCCCAGCTACGTTTTTGGCATGGGTAGACAAACTTTCCAAGTAACCACTTCCCAGATCTGTGATCTTCCCAGCCAACCATGGAAGTCTGTTTCCTGATAAATATCATTTGCACACTTCGATTCCCTGCCTGGACTCGAGCAAATCAACTTCTTCTTCCGCCATGATTAGTGTACTTATTGCACACCGCATTGTAGGGAAGGAGGGAAGCCCCTTCCTCTGGAAGTGAATTAAGTCACGCCCACAGCTGCACAAAACGCTCCAGCACACCCGCACCCCTTGCGAGCAAAAACTGGTTCAGATAATGGATTGAGGGACGGAAATACAGTCAAACCTCGGTTTTCGTCCATAATGCGTTCCAGAAGGATGTTCGAAAACCGAAATTGAAGCGTCACTTCCTCGTGTAAGGAAGGCGGGAGGAGTCAAATGGTGCATTCAAGTGTGCTCAGTTTGTTCGAGAACCGAAATTTGTTCATCATCTGAGGCATAAAAAACTCAAAATTTTGGGTCGAAAACCGAATTGGACGAGAACCGAGACTTTCGAAAACCGAGGTTTGACTGTGTACTTAAATAGGCCTACTTTTTCCATTGCCCTTTGAACTTTTCAGTCACCAAAACATTGACTTTGCATGCCGTTGGTTCACTTTAAACAGGTAAACTCTAGCTGTTAGCTCATTTGAGTTGCGGTAACTCGAAATTTTGAGTTAAAGCAATTCAAAATTTCGAGTTACAGCAACTCAAAATTTCAAGTTACTGCAACTCAAAATAAGGAAGGCGAGAGGAGTCAAATGGTGCATTTAAGTGTGCTCAGTTTGTTCGAGAACTGAAATTTTTCGTCATCCGAGGCATAAAAAACTCAACATTTTTGGTGAAAGCCGAATTGGTCGAGACCCGAGACGTTCGAAAACCGAGGTTTCACTGTACGTTGCTTTGGTGTTAGCTTTATATTTAATATATCTGACAGATGAGCAATCATTTCCTTTTCCCCTACAAGTGGAAAAGCACGGTGTGCAGAGTTCTTTAGTTTTTGGAGGGTCTTCTCATATCCAAAGAGTAGGTCTTGAAAATTACAGTAGATTAACACGACACTTGAACTGAATTACTCAGCTAAATAGCAAAGATGCTGAAAGGCGGCGTAATAAGGCTTCCATCTTGGAATCTGTACAGCGTCATAATTGAAGATGTTTTTTTTCTCTTTTTTTTAATGAGATCAGATTACCACAAGACAGAGGCATCTGCACGTGGTCAGATGATTTCATGCTGAATGAATCATGAGCATAATCAGGATCTAAATCTGATTGTGACCAATTTTAAATGATACAGTGACGGCTGCCAAAGAAAGACAAACCACTAGCAGCAAGATGCTGGAAACGCAATTACCTTACCGAGCGTACTTACAGGAAGTGACCTTTGTCCTCATGTATCCTGAATATTTGTCTTTCAATCATCAGAGGAAGCAGCCATGAGCTGGTGGTGCGGATAGAAAAGTATCTTTTGTGTTTCATTTGTGGCCCAAATTCACACGTACACAACCAATCAGTAAGGGAATTCTTTCTTTGTTTCTTTCTTTCAGTCTTACTGTCTGTCAGAGTGTGCACATCTGTCCACTTCCCAATTGGGCTGCTACCACCTGCTCATGAGATTTTCCGAGAAAGAAAAATCATCTGCCCTAGGCAGTGAGAGAGCAGTGTGGA
Source organism: Hippocampus abdominalis (assembly GCA_018466805.1). Lineage (NCBI taxonomy): Eukaryota > Metazoa > Chordata > Actinopteri > Syngnathiformes > Syngnathidae > Hippocampus > Hippocampus abdominalis. The sequence continues at coordinate 6,556,626 of CM031703.1, forward strand.
GTTACAGACGAGCAGGGTTACAGGGGTTAACTTACCAACAAGAGGCCCATTTACAGACATGGACAGGAACCATCTATCAGCACTCTGCTGCCTGACACCGCACAGGGTCGCCTTAGGCTGAAGCTACGGCTCCAAAAAGTACCCCGAATTAGAAATGAATAGGCTATCCTTATGCATGGTAAAATGTTTTTTTACCATGCATAGGATTTAGTTCACATGATGTGCTTGGAAAATTCTTCATGGTCGAGTGAAAAAGCTACAATCTTGAATTCATAAACAACTGTTCTGTTTTGGTGAAAAACAATGTGGTGTGTGTCTCTCTGATCTAGTCGACTGAATTCATAATGAGAGAGTGATACGTTTCTCCCATGACCCCCACTTTATATACATACACATCCATCCATCCATTTTCTGATCCGCTTATCCTCAAGGTGTGCTGGAGCCTATCCCAGCTGGCTTCGGGCAGTAGGCAGGGGGGGGGGGGGGGGACACCCTGAACCGGTTGCCAGACAATCACAGGATACACATACAGACATACAAACATTCGCACTCAAACGCACGCCGAGGGATAATTTAGAGTGTTCCATTAACCTGCCATGCATGTTTTTGGAATGTGGGAGGAAACCGGAGTACCCGGAGAAAACCCACGCAGGCACGGGGAGAACATGCAAACTTCACACAGGAAGCCCGGAGCCAGAATCGAACCCTGCACCTCGACACTGTGAGGCCGACGCACTAACCAGTCAACCACCGGGCCACCTGTATATATACTGTCATGTTTCGGTTTTGGGACCAACAGGTGGCACTGTGGGGCTTTTCCCTGCAGCTGCACACCTGTTGGTCGTTAGGCAATTATGGCTTTAAAAAGACTCACAGCCCGACCACTCATTGTCGGGTCATTGTTTGCTTGTTAGCTGCTGTCAGGTTTTTTTGTCATGTTTAGGTCATGTTTGTTCCGTTCGTGTTTTGTTTAGTGATAGTTTTTGCTTCAGTCATGGTTTTGTTTGATACTTTGGATTTGTTTTGGTTGTTAGCACTTTGTTGGTTATGGATTCAGTTTTCTCTGTGTTTTATTAAATACAATTCGTCAAGTTCACCCTGCTCCTCTCTCCTGCCTGCTTTTTGGGGTCCACCACCACTTCGCAAACGTGACATATACAGTGTGTGTATATATATATATATATATTTATTTATTTATTTATTTAATCTGGCAGTTTTATCATCTGAACAAGGGTCTTAATATGGATTAAATTCAATTTTCCACATTCACAAAACGAGCACAAAAACAACATATGGTTCAAGGAAAAAGAGGAAAAAAACTATTCGGACATGCCAGTGGCACTTCTGTCACTTTCCTGCGTCCTAACTTCTGAGAAAAAGTTATTGACAATCTGAGAGTTAGTGATCATCTCCCCAGTGCGACATTCTTATTGATACTTTGGCGTAAATTATCATTTTGTTTTGGTTTGGTTTGTTTCACTGTGGTTTGCAGCATGTGCATGTGCTTGCAAGGTAACCTGAACCTGATCTGCCACATGAGACAGAACACCTGCAAAACTCTTTTCTGTCAAACTCCCAATATAACATGTCACACACACACACACACACACACACACAAACTTTTATACTGTCTAGCCTACAATACAAATTTGAACATTTCATAGAAAGCAGTGCACCTACACTTTGCTTCCTATAGGCAGGTCTGTCACTTATACATACTCACACCATTCCGAGGCGTTGGCAGGCCTATTAATACCACACTTGAAGGACTGGGCTTTGGGCCATGAGATGCTATGTGGTGTCTGATACACGCTTGGGTTTTTTTTTTTTCTGTCCTCGGAGTGCTTAAACGGAAAGGCTAGAGTGTTAAAATCTCTACATCTAAAGCTGATTCACTTAAAATGATCAAAACTTATTTATTTATTTTTGTTTGTTTTTTTACCAGACTTACTCAGTGACATATTTGTGAGACATATTTATATACTGTATTGTGAAACATTTTTATGAATTCTGAAACAAATTCTCATTTGGCAATACAAAATTACTCTGTAAAATGCAACTGACAAGAGAAAAAAAACGAATTAAAAAACATGAGACAGTAAATTTAATTAAAGAGAAGGCTACTTACTTTTTCTTGTTTTGTTTTTTTTTACAATGTGTAAATCAGATATCTTGAAATGGGCAAATACAGTGTTTTTGTGGAAAACAGGTTTGTGCGTCAGCCCATTTCTCCATCGGTCGTTTGGCTCGAAACTTAACAGAACAAGCAGGAGAACTCTGATTTATTTTGAAAAAATGGTTTTCATTTTCAAAGTGGATATGCAGACTTTTTATAGAGGGTTACTGTTGCAGTCTACAACCGATTTACCATTGTCAAGAGCGGGGGTCTAAAACGTTTTCCATCTCTCCCCCCCTGCTGCAACACACCCCAATTCAAATGATCAGGATCGTTTTCAGGCGTCTGCCGAGCTTCCTGGTGAGCTGATCTTTTGAATCTGGTGTGTTGCCGCAGTAAGAGATGGAAAATATGTCGGAAAGCGACCCTTTTTTTTGTTTGAGACAAGTTTTGGATTGGGACATTTCACTATTACGATTGTAAATTGTATTATTCTTTCATGAATTTTGGTTTTGACATCTGCGAATGTGTCATTTCCAATGTTGAATTCCTGAATGTTTTTGGCATTCGAGAAAGTGCTTTTGGCACTGCATTTTGTTTATACTACTCAGCCACCATAGCTTTATTGTTTAAAAAGACAATGAGTAAGACATCAATCTGAAATTGTCAAATCAATTAGTCATATTGGAGCAAAACTTGGATGAACGGGGGACTGAATAGCAAAAATCGAAACCAGCTGGGAGCAGTTGATAATAAATAAAGCACACTTTCACAAAGTCATCATCAAGATGTTGAAGTTCACACAGAAAAAAAAACCATGGCTGTTATTGGAGAAAAGTGTGAGATGTATCATTTGAAAATACACTCTATTTTCATTTGGCCCAAAGCAGTGGAAAGTACAGTAGCTTTCCAGATCCGCAAAATAAATAAACCGCACAAATCTTAAAGTGTACGATGTCCGTAGTGCTGCTATCTCGTCCACTCTGGTGCTTGAAATGTTTACCCATTCCCTTCATTAATAACAGGACCAGATGTTATAACAGATGATTAGTTTCGAATGACATGCCATTCATGCGAACCTACCATCAATGCTTCCATCAGCGGCCCCAAAAGTGCCCGACGGAAAATCCGAAACGCGCCTTCTTCCCACATTAAGCGTTTGACACATTTTCACGCCATATTTACAGAGTGCCATACATTGCCCACTGCATGCAGTCACAATCGATTACCAAGTCGACGTAATCATAATATTTAAGATGCGTTGCAACTAGCCAAGTGTGGTCAGACTGATACGATGCGTTCCATCATCTGATTGCTCATTTGCTTTGTTCATGCTCAAAAGTAACATAGTCAGAAAAGGTTGTTGTCATGCCATTGTCGCACAGCTCACAATTGGTATAAATTCACAAAGCTCATTCTAAGTGTGTATGGCTGAAAGGTGGACCCATTATATGTGCACATCAGTGGCGGATGGCTGGTCTGTCAAAGAGGGGAAGCTCAATTTTGGCCGCCATCATAAAATGTGTCCGTTTATTCATACGAGAATTCTACTCTCCGTTCCTTTTCAAGAAAATGATCTGTGACCCTGTCATACCAACAAGGCGTCTTTCCCAGGGACTTAATTAGTGTCCTACAACTACAGGAACTACAATAAAACCCACCAGAAATAAAAGATTACCGTAATTTCTGGACTATAGACCGCACCAGATGTGGCCCGTGGGCCGTACCATGCCTAGATGTACCGTATTTTTCGGATTATACGTCGCTCCCGATTATAAATCGCACCAGCCACAAAAAATGCATTATAAGTCGCACTGGAGTATAAGTCACACTTTTGGGGGAAATTTATTTGACAAAATCCAACACCAAAAACATACCGTAATTTCCGGACTATAGAGCGCACCTGATTATAAGCCGCACCACTACATTTTTAAAGGAAAAAAACATTTTGTACACACATAAGCCGCACCCGTCTATAAGCCGCAGGTGCCCATATTGTTACATGAGATATTTACAAAGAAAGACGGTACACAGGCGGCCGTTAAAAAAGTCTTTTAATAGGCCGCTTCATTAAATAAGCCGCAGAGTTGAAAGCGTGTGACAAAAGTCGCGGCTTATAGTCCGGAAATTACGGTAATTTATCGCTAGTTGTTTACAACAAAGATGATTAGGAGACGTCTGCAGCTCAACTCAGAAACAGAATGCGAATTGGAAAAATTGCTCACACGGATGCCTCCACTAAAAGGTCGGTGATTGGCTCATTTTGATGTCAATCAAACTGGCACACAGGCTCAGACAGATCATCCAATCTGATGCCAGAAAAGCCCGGCGTCCGGTACCCTTCTCTCACTGACATCCAGTCCCAGAGACGCCGAGCGTCCGTGGGGGCGGGACAAAAACCAGCTTGTATCCAATGACTCGTCTCCGTTCAACGCATTGGGACAACCTACCCTGAACTCTCGAGACGCTCGGCGTCCGGGCAGTAGAGGCTCTGCGGATGCTCGGCGTCCACCGTTTCAAAAGTTGAGCACGTTGTAGCGCATATTTAGTCAATGTACACACAATGACATTTACATTCATATATTTGATCACTTATTCTTTGACATTTTAGGGGAAGCTGAGCTTCCCTTGCAAGTCCGAGAGCAATCGCCACTGGTGCACAGTCCAAAACCGTTTTTTTTTAACTTTAGACACAATACTATTTGCAGCCTCCTAAGATTTCAACCGAGTAACTGAATTTACAGGTGGAATATGTCTGAAGTATGCAAATCAGGCAGAACCATCATCGAATGAACAGTTTTTTTTTTTTTTTTTGCAGTCGCTCCCCAAAGTCCCCATCACTCTTCACTGCTTGTTTCATGCTAGAATGGGTGAAACCTTCTCCCTGGGTGCCACAACCAAACAATACCTGTCCCGTATGTGCCTTCATTGCAATGCAAAACGGATTTGTAGCGCTTCGGCATCAGTGAAGCACCTACTTTCAGTAACAATGTCAGAGCCATTTGGGAAGTGATGGGCCCTTTTAGAATGGGACTCAATCTAGATCCCGTTTGAAATTTAAAATACTAATTTAAATATGAAATCAACCTCTTACTCTTGAATGCTTAACCACTGAAATTCAGTTTCTGATGTCGCTGTGACAAAATCAGTCATGCTTCATCTCATGTTCGAATTTCAGAGGGGAAACTCGAGCAAAGGAAACAAGGAGGCGAGGGAGTGAGAAAAGGAGTGTCCGATTTTTTTTTTTTTTTTTTTCTAATGGGCCCCGCCCGCTGGCTAAGGGTTGGTCAGAGAAAGCGAAATAGGTCGCAAGGATTGGTTGGCTGTGAAGTAGACGGACTGAATCGTCTCTCCACAAACAGACACAATAAAGTTCGAAGCCGGTCTCCTGGAGCCTTGGAGGCGCAAGAGCTGGTCGCTGAATCTGCGCCTTTTTTTTTTTCACGGAATCTACAAGGAAGAGATGATTTGTTTTTTTTTGGCCTGCAGGGGCATGTGCAGTTTTTGTTTTTTTTAGGTGAACAGGTTTTTATATTCGTTTCGGCTTTCTCTCTGGACGTATGCAGCATCTATTAAACAATTGGATAAGGTGACCGTCCACCAGGGACTAAACCCGGGCGCGTTGGACTGTTCGGACTGTTTCCAAGGCGAAGTTTTTTTTTAAAAAGGAATAAGATTGCAAAAGACGGCGACTTTGTTTTGGAGTGAGCATGCAGGGGGTTATGGTGTCGCTCACTCGGCCAGTCGTGCTCCTCCTGTTCGGACTGCTCGCTCCGCCGTGCGTGGTGCGCGGCTTCGGCGATGAAGTGGAGGAGATGACCTGCGACCCCATCCGGATCAGCATGTGCCAGGGTTTGGGATACAACGTCACCAAAATGCCCAATCTGGTCGGCAACGTGCTCCAGTCTGACGCCGAACTGCAGCTGACCACGTTTACGCCGCTCATCCAGTACGGCTGCTCCAGCCAGCTCAAGGTACGGCACACATGTGTGGACCTCGCGTCCAAGTGTGTATTTATAAACAGACCGCAACAGAATGGTTACACACACACAATTTGGGATGGAGAGTCAAATAGCCAATGCTGGGTCCAGACTGTCTGCAAACCTGTGCGTGCGTGTGTGGATGGATGGATGGATGGATGGATGGAGGAAAGGGAGCGCATGACAACATAAAACTGCCAGCAGTAAAAGTATTCACGTTGATAGTACCACGACGAGGAAGTGCTGCAGTGTGAGCTGGAAAGTTCATGTCGGTCTAATGTGCAATGTAATACCAATTCAGCCTCCTCTGCCAACCATCCTCCTCAGCGGTCTACACCGAATCAGTGATTCCCAATCAAGTCAGGAAACAGTTTACTTAATTAACCCCGAAACAGTTCAAATGGATTGGGTACATGTCGTGTATCTTTGTTTATCTATTTCTGCAGTGAGGGTTGGGGAGGCACTGACTGAAATCCTCAATTTTCAGGGCGTGAAATTACAGTTTGTAGCATCGCACTGCGATTTTTACGATAAAATTGTCACGTTGGCGAGGTGGTGGTGGACCCCAAAAAGCAGGCGAGAGGGAGGAGCAGGGTGTATTTGAAGAAGTGTATTGAAAAAACACAAAACTCAATCCTAAAACAAAGTCCAAAGTATCAAACAAAAATCATGACTCAAGATAAAACATAACAATGACCGAAACATGACAAACAAACCTGACAGCAGCTAACAAGCAAACAATGACCCGACACGGAGTGGTCGGGCATCAAGTCCTTTAAAGTGGCACTAATTACACAATGACCAACAGGTGTGCAGCTGCAGGCGGAGCCCTACAGTGCCACCTGTTGGTCACAACCAGATCCATAACAAAAATGATCAAAATAGATTAAGAACGACACCAAAATCATCATCGAGCGGACAAACCTCAGCCTCACCTGCCTCCCCTGACTGCACGCCACTGTATTTCTGTGACTGACACATAGTGACAAGCAGGACAATTCATGTTTTTCCACCAATTGTCATTCATGCTACCGAATTTTAACGTTTGTGTTCAACTAAATCGGCACAGATTTCAGCGTAATATATATGGTTGTATATGTGCAGTATACTGTACATCAAACTGTATTTGTGATGTGTATCTTTTATTCTATTTCCATATTAGAAAATGCAATCCTACTATGACATCTTGGAGATGACAACGTTTGCAGTTTTAGGCATGTTGTCAATTTTATTTAATCTTTGGTCAGGAATTGTTGCAGGCATGTTATTTAAAAAAAAAATTTTTTTTTTAAAGAACTTGAACGGCTTGGTATGGACAGGTGTTTGGACGAAGGGCAAAACTGCTTTGAATGTGCCACAGTAAGCAAAGTGCTTCAAAAGACATTTGTGCTCAGTGTGTGAGGCAGACAGACAGACAGACAGAACAAGAACTGCAGACTCCACAGTCCTGCCCTGCTCCTGCACCAAAATTGCCCTGTAAGATTAGCCGACAACCCCTCCTACACGCAGAGGAGGGAGGAAAGGTGAAAGGGAAACCATATCCCCGAACATTTGATCTAATGGGAGGCTTCCTGGCAAATAACCAGGGCAGCTTCAGGCACTGAAGTAGTTTACTAACAGTCAGGGAAAACACCCTCGACATTTCTCTGCCATCATTGCATTCAAACTACGTCAAACGTCAGCAATGGTTGAAGCGCAAACAATTGTAAACAACAAATTGAATGTAGACTCCATTAAAATGACATTTTTTACCCCCGGACAAGAAGATAAAAGGCCTTCAGAAATACTAAAAACTTTTTGGATCCCTCAAGGAGTCACATCATGACCACCTGAAATTTTAAAATGCAACTCCATTCTTGAAAATGTTTTTGAAACCCAGACTTATAGCTCTATTTCAAAACAGTTGCCATGGCACGGGAAATTGAGCCTTAGATTAAGGGGGATTACGGAGCATTATGAGGCTCATGCCCCTTGTGTTTACTCCTTGGGCTGTTTGTTTGTTTGTTTGTTTTTTTGAAGACGCAGAGTTGTGTGTCTAACCTTGAAGTAGGTTGAGTTTGGCTCTGGTTTCTTGACTCAGTTTGTGCTATTATAAGTGGAAATGTTGACCTGCTGTGAGTAGACGTGTCGCAATGGTTTCAGATGATGCAATGGGGGTGCAGAGTGAATATCAAAACAAGGCCATAGGAGTGTTCATACCGCCATTTATGGTCATAGCAGATTTACTTTCTTTGTCAAACTTGGAATTTATTTTATTGGAGGAAAATTCCACAATACAGCAATCCCTCGTTTATCGCGGTCAATGGGGACCAAAACCACCCGCGATAAACGAAAATCCGCGAAGTAGCAACCAATTAATATATACAGGTAAAAAAAAAAAAAAAAATAAATAAATAAATTAAAGTCCGCAAAATGTCCGCAAATGGTCCGCGAGAAGCTGCAAAACAACTGCGAGCTTCTCGCGGACCGTTTGCGGACTTTTTGCGGACTTAAAAATAAAAAAAATAAAAAACATTTAATATGTTTGAAAAAATCCGCGATGCACCGAAGCCGCGATAAACAAACCGCGAAATAGCGAGGGATCACTGTATCACAATATTCACTTGTGTGTGCAATTTGGAAATTCTTTGCTGCATTCCTTGGATTAGTTGTAGGATGATCCTTGATACCCAATCTCTAAGTGTAACTAGCAATTTGTCTTTTTCTCTAGTTCTTCCTGTGCTCAGTCTATGTGCCAATGTGCACGGACAAAGTGCCAATTCCTATTGGACCATGTGGCAGCATGTGTTTGTCTGTCAAGAGAAAATGCCTGCCAGTGCTTCATGAGTTTGGTTTCATTTGGCCAGAGGTGAGTCAACAACCTTCACATATACTGCAGATACTTAAATCAAAGTGTCTGTGCTCCTGGAGAAAGTGAAATGAGGAGCCTCCCTTTTTTTTCTCACTTTCCCGTATTATATATATATTTTTTTCCATTTTGTTCCCGATACAGGTGCTCAACTGCAGCCTTTTCCCGCCTCAGAATGACCACAACCATATGTGCATGGAGGGTCCAGGGGATGAGGATCCGCCGTATTACCGCCATCCTCCGCACCAGGAGGAGTGTCAGGCCTTGGGATCTGCACCCGACCAGTACACATGGCTGAAGCAGACGGATAGCTGTGCACTCCAGTGCGGCTATGACAGCGGGCTCTACAGGCGCGGGGCCAAAGTGTTCACGGATGCCTGGATGGCGGTGTGGGCTGTGCTCTGCTTCCTTTCCACCACTTTAACGGTCCTGACCTTTCTGTTGGATTCCCAACGATTCTCCTACCCGGAGAGGCCCATCATCTTCCTGTCCATGTGCTGCAATTTGTACAGTGTTGCCTACTTGGTAAGTCAGTTTGGTGTGTATAGCTTTACTTCCTCTTTTTGACTTCAGTGTAGAAGCAGTGCAGTGCTATGCCAATTCTAAGAATATTGTTCAATTCAATGACCTCTCCTGAAACACCTCAGCCGAGCGCAAAGCATTCGCACATATGTTATTCGACACCATTTAGCTTCATTTAATTTTTTTCCTCACTTTTTGGATGTGCTTATACTTCCACATTTGTGATTCTGACCGTTCCAGCTTTGACCTACAGTAGTACCTCGACTTACGAACGTCTCTTCATATGAAATTTTCAAGTTACGAAACGCCCCAACAGGAAAATATTGCCGCTTATTACGAAAGAAATTTCAAAATACGAAAGATAAAAATACAGAGTTTCCTGAACACAACATACTTATAGCTGCTCTGCCATTGGCTACTACCGAGCATCATCCTGGCATCCCATTGGCTAAGAGGTACTTCTACCAAATATGTGTCTGTGTGAAGATAGATAGATAGATATTTGTCGATGGAGCGTCTTCGTCATTCGTCTCTCGGGCCATGAGGTGTTCCTGTGAATTAGCCAGAAAAAGTGTTTACCAGTTGGGGGATCGCACACTCTGCTGATGTTTGCCTTGGAAATTTTCGAAGGATAGTCAAAAGCCGACAAAAGCAAATGTCCTTGGATCAGTTCTTTACAAAACGCCAGGCAAAAGCCACTTCTAAGAGAGAAGATGAACAAAAGAGGGCAAAAAAATGATGAGGAGCAGTTAAATGTTAATTATTGACCATCATTTTGATTCTTTATTCTTTGTTTTTTTACATTATACACAACTCTCATTTATTGTGCAATAATCTAATTGTAACATGTATTTGTTACATATTTTGATGCCTTTTTATGCTTTCTAAAACGTTTATGTCTGAATTTTGGGGGGCTTGGAACGGATTAGGGCATTTACATGGAAAACGCGTCTCTATTTACAAATTTTCATCCCCTGTGATGTGTTTGGTAATTTCATTGGTCAGATGTGAAAAGACTATGGATAAATCTGCTGGCGGCTTGAAGATCGTCAGTAAAATTTCATAGTCACATTCAAATCCGCAGGGTTCATAGAGTTTGAAAAAAAAGTCGCAGTTTGTAATCCGGAAAGTACGCTAATTTAGTTAGCATTTTTTCTGTGTTCTTCCCATTAACTTCAGGAAGTTGACATGATCCTAAGAGAATTTAATTTGGCCATAATTGTAGAAACATTTAGAACGAAATTCATTTCCAATTCAATAATGTATTTCTATCTCCCTTTCAGGTCCGGTTGACTCTGGGTCGGGAACGTGTGTCATGTGACCTGGATGCCACCGAAGTTCCTATTCTAGTGCAGGAAGGACTGAAGAGCACCGGCTGTGCCATCGTCTTTCTCCTGCTCTACTTCTTTGGCATGGCCTCCTCTCTCTGGTTAGTGGACGCGTGCATACCACCTCTTGTTGAACAACAATTGGAACATAAGTTTAAAATCTTGCCATCCTCTCCCCATAACCCCTGCACATCATGGATGAATTCACTCGTATAAAAATCTACCACTGCACTGAGGCCACTTCTCACAATCTTGTTGTTTGGCGATTGAAAAACACAGCTCAAAGTCTTTCTCTTGGATTTTGCCCTTGATTTCCCCTTTCCAGGAAAAGCAAACCCAAAGGATTTATTCTGGCCGTAAATATGACACCACCATCTGTTGTGTAACCCTTTACTATCTGCCGCCACAAAGAGCAACACAGAACGGGCCGTCGCTGTATTTACACTGTAAGAAGATTTGAATCGTGCATTGTTTCGTTTTTCTCATCTTGTCAATCCAGGTGGGTGATCCTGACCCTGACATGGTTCTTGGCTGCAGGATTAAAGTGGGGCCATGAGGCGATTGAAATGCACAGCTCCTACTTCCACATAGCGGCTTGGGCCATCCCAGCTGTTAAAACCATTGTCATTCTGATAATGAGATTGGTGGATGCTGACGATCTGACCGGCCTGTGCTATGTTGGCAACCTGCAGCAGGAGGCGCTCACGGGCTTTGTCGTGGCGCCGCTAGCGACCTACCTTCTTATAGGTAATTCAAACCTTGCCTACAATGAAGAATTTCATGACACGCTGCGTTTGCTTGCTCTAATTAGTTAGCGGGTGTCTCATTCTTGCAGTCTCTCCCCTTTCCCCGTTCCTAAAAAACATGGGGGTGAACGGCCGAGTCCGTTTGAACATGGTTGCGAACCAAAACAAGCGCCTACTGAAGCATATCACTCGGATGAATTCAAGTGCGGGGACTCTCCGTATCTTGAAAAAACAAGTTCCATCGTCATGATGAGCCAACTGACATTCCAGTATTGTCTATCATATGCATTTAATTTTTAACGCCAGTTTTACCGATTACAATATACAGTCAAACCTCTGTTTTTGAACATCTCGGTTCTCGACCCATTCGGTTTTCGACCAAAAATTTCGAGTTTTTTATGCCTCGGATGACGAACAAATTTCGGTTCTCGAACAAACTGAGCGCACTTGAATGCACCGTTTGACTCCTCCCGCCTTCCTTACACGAGGAAGTGACGCTTCCTCGGGTAGACGAGGAAGTGATGCTTCCTCGTGTTGCTTTCCATTGTGAGCAGACGTGTTCAGTAAACATTTTTATTTTAAAACGAGCGTAGTTTCGGTTTTCGGACAATTTCGGTTTTCGAACAGCCTTCTGAACGGATTACGGATGAAAACCGAGGTTTGACTGTAACAAAATCTTTGTTCAAAGGTGAATTTGTCGAAACCCAGGGTATCCAAAGTTATTGACACAAAACGATTAATTTAATGTCTTCTACGTTGTTCTGCAGGTACGCTATTCATCTGCGCTGGTCTCGTAGCGCTTTTCAAGATCCGCTCCAATTTGCAGAAAGATGGCGCCAAGACAGACAAGCTTGAGCGTTTAATGGTGAAGATCGGAGTGTTTTCCGTTCTCTACACGGTTCCAGCATCCACCGTGATTGGCTGTTACCTCTACCAACTTTCCCACTGGGAGGACTTCAAAGCCACCACGCAAGACTCGTACGTTGCATCGGAGATGCTTCGAATCTTCATGTCGCTGCTCGTGGGCATCACCTCGGGCATGTGGATCTGGTCAGCCAAGACCCTGCACACGTGGCAACGCTGCTCCGCCCGCTTAATCAAGGACAGTAGGGTGGGTCGAGGAGGCAAACGAGGACCGGGCAATGGTTGGATTAAACCGGGGAGAGGCAACGAGACAGTGGTGTGAGGAGAAAGAATCCATAGGTCCGGACTTGCTTCTTGAGCTCACTGACGCTCACCCTGACAAAAGGAGGATGTCATACAAACCACTGGATGTGAACGACGCTGGAAAATGTCTCAGAGTCCACACACGCGTGTCGATCTCCGTGTCTCCCACCGTGGTTAATATTTCCTTTAAGTGTTGGAGTTCGGCGAGAAGGGTGGACGGGTTCAAAAACGAGCAGCAACAGTAGCCCCGTGAACTCTCTTAAGACATTTTCCAGTTCGGAGAGAGCTGGAAAATGGAGGAGTATTAAAGACATAGCAGGCAGCATTGAAACATTAACGTGAAAATTGGACACAAAATAAGCTGTGTGGTGCCACGTCTACCTCTGCCTCAATTTTCTGCTCAGCGCCAGAGACTGAACTGCTGGGTAGAATAATCCCTCGACCTTCAAGGCCTGCGTTGATGAGTCCGTGTGCAGATGGTATTCCGATACCGGCGGAGGTTTCCCCAAAGAGCCTGGTGTCTTTCTATATAAAACGGAATGGGAAATGGAAAAGACATACCAGACCAAAAGTGTGTCAAATGGCCTTACATTTCTAAAGTGTTTACATTTCAACAAGGGTTAGGGTCCGTGCCTGCCACAAGTGCATTAATTTAAAGAGCAGACTGATTCATCAAAACTCACCAGCACAGATATCCTTTTTGTACCGAAGATGCTGCAATAAGAACACCATCGAACATCAATTACATGATGACTCCAATGAATGAGACGTAACCGCAATATGTAAACATGACAATGGGTTGAGTTGTGCATGTATTGAAATTCGGAGTATGACATTTGTGACAAAAGGCGGGGGGGGGAATACATTTGCGGAGTACAGTAATCCCTCGTTCATCGCGGGGGTTACGTTCCAAAAAGAACCAGTGATAAGTGAAATCCGTGAAGTAGTGAAACGTTTTTTTTTTTTACAGTTATTACACAATAATTAACTATATATGCAATGAAATCAAAGACCAGACCCTGTTTTAAGGCCCAATTACAAAAAAAAAAATGTTTTCAACAAATATCTACAGTGAAACTCCTCTACAATGAAATCTACATGGGTGAAAATATCCCCTAGTGTGAAAAAATCTTCATGCATTAACACCATGCCCACTTTCCTGTTTCAAATTTGCTACAGTGAAAAACCCCCTGTTGTGAAAAACTTCTTGCTGCAAACATGATTTCGTTGTAGAGGAGTTTCACTGTATAATCGTTTTGGAAATACTGTACTGTTGACACACGGCCCTGCCGACGTGTTCTGATTTAAAGGGTTAAAAGCATTAAAAAACTGCACCAAAAAAAATCAGTGAAGCCGCGGAAAGTGAACCCCGTTAGAGCGGGGGATTACTGTAATTAGTTATGACATTTTCCCAGGAGAGATTTGGTTAGAAAGCTGTTGTCTTGAAGGCGAACGACATTAAATTACATTTCACTAAGTGGCCATTATGAAGCCAATCGCTTGCATACGAAAAACTAAAGTTAAGTTGCTTATGGGGCAATTCGTTTGTGGGAAGCTCGGCCTGATCGGGTAGAAAGCTCTCATCTTTTCGGAGCCAATGGGTTCAATCTCTTGGGAGCTGTATGTGCTCATAGGTTAATGAGCAGTCCAGGAAATGAAAGCTGTGCCTTTTCCAAACATCAGCCAGAATTCAACCTTATTAGAAAATCGCTTGCCAAAAGACACAAAGTTCAATACAAAATAGCTGTTGCAAACGCATGCCCTCATGCAAGCTATGCATTGAAACACAGATCCAAATCCGAATGCCATAGTGATCTCATTTAGGGAAAAATACAGTATCATCAAATATCAGTTAACCGAATCATCCTTAAAGTTCCATAAAGACATTAGAGAAACAACTTGTTCCAGTGACGTGTGTCAGGACTGCACCGTGGCCATCCTGGACAATCAACCCACTCCTCGGGGGAAAAAAAATGCATTTGAGAATTGAAAAGTATCACAATCACCATGCGTTAGTGCAGCATTCATCAATGTACACACGCTTAGTGTGTTTGCACGACAATCTAACGAAGCACTTGCGTTTCAGCGAGTCTCGGAATGTATTTTTGTAATGTGTGTCAGTCACATTTAGTGCTCGTACAAGCGCAGAGTCAAACGTGGGGAATTTCAAGTGAAAAATGGGCCTATGATACAAGCATTCAGCGTTTCATGCGAAACTAGATCGCCCCTCACGTGCGTTTTGAGGTAAAGCTGCAGAAGTAGGTGAAGATATCGGTTGACAGACTTATGTTGTGTCTCGGCCTACCGAGGGAAATGAGACCTTGTAGATATTGCTAAATATTGTGGTGAACCTGAGACGCCCCCCGGAGCAGCCACCAGTGGTCCTCCAACGCGGCATACCTTGGCACCCTGATTAGATTTCCAAAGTCAAACAAACATTGCATTGAGCTAAAGTGAATTAAGCAAAGCTCTGACCACCATCCGCCTGAGCTAATGCAGTTTCCCTTTTCTCATAACGTTTGGCGGCCACCTCCCTTATGACCGCACCGTGCCTCCCATGATGTTTCAAACAATAACAGAGTAGTTAAGTTACTCTGACACGGGCCACATTAAAAAATAAAAATAAAAAATCACTGGCAATAAGATGTGTAAATGTTGAGATGCCCAGATATGAGTCAATGTTGGTTTTAGTTGAACATTGTGGGTCTTAGCCTATAAGATCGAAGAAGTCTGGAGAGTTGATCAGTGTATTATAGGAAAAATGTTAATTTATCCTTGTAAAAAGAGATAGAATTTTAAAAAACCCGTTTTTGTTATTTAAATGACACTTTTGTATCAGAAGACGAATAAAAAAAAGCTTTGGTTACCAAAAGGGTATGTTTTCAGTGTGTGTGTGTGTGTGTGTGTGTGTCTTCATGTGCGTATATCGCAGCAAATTGACAGCATTAAAAAGTTCTTGGGTTCGTGATACCATTTGATGATGTCATCGTGTAAGTGACTGGAGTGCATTAATTCAGAGTGAGTGTTACACACGCACTCACACTTACACTTGTACACGTCACCGGAGTTGAACAATGCTGCCACCTCCTGTCCGATGAGAAACCAAGAAAATCCTTCCATCCATTTTCCGATCCGCTTTATCCTAACAAGGGTTGCGGGCGTGCTGGAGCTTATCCCAGTTGTCTTCGGGCAGTAAGCGGGGGACACCCTGAACTGGTTGCCAGCCAATCGCAGGGCACACACAGACTAACAACCATCCGCGCTCACACTCACACCTAGGGACAATTTGGAGCGTTCAATCAGCCTGCTATGCATGTTTTTGGAATGTGGGAGGAAACCGAAGTACCCGGAGAAAACCCACGCAGGTCCGGGGAGAACATGCAAAGTCCACACAGGAAGGAATCGAACACTGCACCTCTGCATTGTGAGACGGGTGTGCTAACCAGTCGCCCACCGGACCGCCCCCAAGAAAATCTGAAACTTTAAATACAATTTCAATAAATACTCTTGGTGTAAATGCGTGGATGGTGTTGATATAAAATGTAAATATTTATTTGATCCCCCCTTGTGTTTGGAACTTTGCTCCCATAAAAAGAAATCATCAGTCATCGATTTTTAAGGCTGTTTATCGATGCCAGGGCAACCAAACAGTGGCTATAGAAGAATCAGTGAGTGGTCTTAAGACCTCGAGCAAATAGAAAACCAGAAAAGGGAGCCAAGCACGTAAGTTTTTAAGCAGCAGCCGAGAAACTTGAAAAAAAAGATTCTTCAGGTGGAGTCGGCTAAAATCCCTCCGGAGCTGTGAGCAAACCATGGTGACCAACTCCAACACTTGTTTTTGTCATCAAGGGTTTCTAGTCTTAACGGATCGTTTGCTTGGGAATCAAATACAGTCAAACCTCGGTTTTCGAACGTCTCTGTTCTCGACCAAATCGATTTTCGACCAAAAATTTTTTATGCCTCGGATGACGACCGAATTTCGGTTCTCGAACAAACTGAGCGCACTTGAATGCACCACTTGACTCCTCTCGCCTTCCTTACACGTCTGTTCCATTGTGAACAGACGTGTTCAATAAAGATTTTTTTTTTTTAAAGAGCGTGGTTTCGGTTTTCGAACGGCCTTCTGGAACGGATTATGGTCGAAAACCGAGGTATGACTGTATTTATTACGATCAGTAGAATGTGTGACATTTGATTACTTTTATGTTGTGTGTTTGGTATGCATTTTTGACATACATTCTGTCTATTGTTTGTGCGTGTGTGTGTGTGTGTGTGTGTGTGTGTGTGAAAATAACTGGATGCTCTAAATTGCCGGCCTATCATTCAAATCGCACGAGTGCAGAAGGTTTTGTTTGGCATGTAATTTAGCTGTAACCCAGCTATCCACTAGATTAGCTCCTTAGGTGTGTGTTACTGGGAGTGCTGGCGAGGGTTTTCCAGAAATCTGGGTTTGTAGCTTGGATTACCTTCCTGTAATTTACTATGGCTGAATGAGTGTTTGTTTAAGGGCTCCCTCAAAAGCCTGAGGTAAGTGACAAGCATCTACTGCTCTATTGTTTCCAGATGTGGCTCCGCTCTTACACACCACCACAAGAAAGTAAAAGCATGTTCAAACAAACACGATATGGATAAGGAATTTTTCTTGTTCCCGAAGAAAATGTTAAATACTCTTGTCATTCACACATTCAAACAAAGCCGGTTTATAGAGACTAGAGGAATACATCACTCGGCTGGCTCACAGTAAACCACAACAAGAGCTCAATGCTAAATTTCCAACAAATTCCCATGTCTGACTCTAGTGGGTCACTCTTGCAGGGACGCTTGGACAACCACCAAAGACCCAAATTTTAATAGTTAAAGTATTAGGGTCAATTTCTCGCTGAAAAGCTCAATTTTGTTGTTGTTTTTTTGTTGTTGTAATGAGACATAGACAGGCTGAGATGGAAAAATGTCAGGCTCCAATAGTGGGCGGGGCAATCTATGGCCAAAATCATCTCAAAAAGTCCTACAGATCACTGCAGATTCTTTTACTGCACACATAATTTTTACACATAGACCTATTATATAAGGGCCAATGTTCAGCCCATCCAAGTGTGCTCTTAAACAACTGCAGTATAACTAAGAGAAAACTGAAAGAACGCTTGAATTAATGGAAGAAAAACGACTAATTGACAGAAAATGGACAGACGCTCAGTGGTGATTTCAAAGTAAAAGTAATGTTCAAAATAAAAGAGAATGAGATGGAGAAAAAGCAACATCCACAAGGACGCTCTCACACACACACACACACACACGCACGCACACTTGCACACTCTCACGCACACACACACGCCGGTACACTAGTTGCGCAATATACTGTCATCGGTACAAAAGGCAGAGTTAAATCTCCAGATGTGCCACTAGATGTCAGTCTTCACCCATCATAGACGGCTGCGTAATCTGGCTCACCAGTTCTGTCAGGTTTACATATTACTTTCGCACTGTTATATAAATAGACTGGTGTATTTTCTGCCGCCATTATTTAGGTATTGGATTTGACCTTTCTTTCCAATTGGGTTCACCATCACCCTGCCCCCTCTCCACTTCAGGGAGGAGGGGGAAGGGCAAACAGAGGAAGCGGCAGTCAAAACAGGCCAACATGCAGTTCAACTAAATCGGAGTACAGTGTTCCCTCGTTTATCGCGGCGGTTACGTTCCAAAAAGAACCATTGATAAGTGAAATCCGTGAAGTCGTGAACTTTATTTTTTTTTTACAGTTATTATACAATACTTAACTATATATACAATGAAATCAGTCCCAATTACAACCCCCCCCCCCCAACTTTTTCAACAAATAACTATAATTGTTTTTGGAAATACTGTACTGTCGACACACGGTGCCGCCGTCGCGTTCTGATTTAAAGGGTTAAAAGCATTTAAAAACTGCCCCAAAAAAATCCGTGAAACAGCGAAGCCGCGGAAAGTGAACCACATTAGAGCGAGGGATCACTGTATACAAACGAGTCTCTAGTTGGGTTTCAAACATTTCAACTGAGGTAGCGGCTTTTTTTTTCCATGGGTAAGGCATTCTTGAGCATTAGAGCCCAAATTGAAAATGCTCTAGATTAGATTGGTGTTTTTGTTCATTCACGTTACAGTTATGGTGTACAGTCAGAAGCTTGATTGGTTCCTGGAATACAGATGAGACACTTACCTAAAGCCTGTGATCCAGGCCAATTTGCATTTTTCTTGTTAGCACTGCCGCATCGACCAGGAAGCGACTGTCACACATCAAACACTGGGAATCCGGCCAAAAACAGGTCGAGCAAAAATTACAAAGAGTGTGGTACTCCATTGAAAAAAAAAAAAAAAGTGATTTCCTTTTAACGAGACATTTTGCAAGACCCCTTTTTGTTCTTCCATGACTATGCCCAATTGCACAAAACAATATCTAAAAAGGATTACTTTGATGAGTTTTGTTTGGAAAATGAACTCCAAGATGACCAGGACGCCATCGAACATGTTTAGGATGGATGACAACAGAGAATAGGCTTATAATTTCACAGAGGCAGTTCAGGAAAAAAAAGCATTGTGTGTTTTTAAACAGCACTGGCATCTTGCAATCAGACAATTAGCAGCATCCATCCATATATTTTGCGATCCGCTTTATCCTCACAAAGGTCGGGGGGCGGTTTTGTGGATTGATTTTTGGAGCAGTGTAATGATCACGGCAGAGAAAGCCATTTAGCTTTCTGATGATGCTATGCTATCGTTGCTGAATCATTGATTTGCTGTCTATGATTCCATCTTCAAAGACGGTTGCAGTCAAAGTGCAATATGTTGGTACCAATAAGGGTTTGGGCGAAGAAATAAACTACACATTTCATACTTTTATTGAGTTTGAATCCTCTGAGTGAAAGCGCTAGCAGAGAATGCAATAAAACAAAACAAAAAAATGAACAGAACAATATTGGATTGACATCAGAGTCCTTTTTGGAAGCAATATTGATGTGAATATTTGTCACAGCATTTACACAAATATCTGAGAAGACACATTGGCTTTTACAGAGGATGAGCGACCTCGTATTCACTTGGGCGTGTGACCGGTTTTATTTTACGGCAATTTAGTCTGCAAAATCATTTTAAAAATGTCAGATGATGCTTTAATATGCGCCTACACTCAAAAAAACTGGTGTTAAATTGACTGCATTTTATTGTGTCATTCGGTTGCATGAAATAAAATCATCTGGACCCAGATACATTTTTAACCCCCATGCAGTAAGTATCCCAAAATTGGACATTTCGGACACTTTGAACGATTTTGGACTGTTGGACAAATGGACACCACTGACAAAACAGTGAAAAATATTGCCAATTCCCACTGAACATTTTGAGGGGTTGAAAGTGAAAAAAAATTACAAGTGAAAAAAGTTGTTGCACATTGGAAGAGGGACATTTTTGGGACGTAATACCCTTCATGCAGAATCTGTTTTTCTCCACACGTTTCTGTTTTCCAACTTTGCTCTTCAAACTGTCTTCAGTCGCATATGTTGCTTTGAGTGTTTGTCAATACCCCGGCAGAGATTGCGTCCACCTGACAGTGGACAGAAAGCACGGGCTGAAGAGCCATTCAAAATGTTCCAGTTGGACCCAGCATCCTACTTTTTAATCCAAACCGATAATTGAATTGGAGCACACAACTACGCTCAAAGAAGATTAAATGCCCCTCACACTGTCATACCCTGAATGCTAGTCAAACAGTTTCAGATGGGAAAAATACTCATTTTTTTGAACGATGAAAATAAAATATTGCTTTTGAAGTCCAAAATGTAGAAAGCAGCGTGACAGTGACAGCCACTTATCAAAACCAATCACGCCTTCTGCTGTGCCTTTGATATCTCTTGCCTTTTGGAACAATGGCATTGTTGTGTAATGAAATGCTACCAGGGCCAGTTCTGAGCATCAGCATAAATTATTATGTAATAGGGCATTCATATATAATGGATGAACATGTCCTTGCTTTTAATCACAGGCCATATAGTGATGGCTATGCAAACATTTTTGGCAGTTCAAGGCCACTGTGAGCTTTGATATTTCATGACCATAAATGTGTGTCTATATGTGTGTGTGTGTGTGTGTGTGTGTGTGTGTGTGTGTGTGTGTGTGTGTGTGTGTGTGTGTGTGTGTGTGTGTGTGTGTGTGTGTGTGTGTATGCTATTTGTAAAGGGAAGTTGCAGAAGCAGGTGGCGTGCACATGAGCATCTGCCAGCCTCTGGCACTCTATCAAAGGCAACGTGACGAGGACAGTCCCGAGAAAGACATGAAAGTGAGACGAGAGGGGGTTCATGTTGCAAAGCGTATGATTAGCATGGGGGAGGCACATGTTCTCTGAGGGGGGGGTGAATGGTCACACGTCCTGTTGCGTCAGCTATTGCAGTATTCCCCCGCATCCCCCAAGGGTTCCTGCAGACAGATGTGTAGTGAGGGTGCAAAGGCATGCGGGTATTATGAGGGACCCACACTTTCCGGTAATGATATTCTCCTTGCTCCTTCAGCAGCAGCACTTCCAAATAGAAATGGATGCTGCGACGATGGCACCTCAAACTTTTCCACAGTCCACCAGCCGACTAGAAACATGGCCTTTTACAGAAATGAAGAATTATTTTGAGCTCATGAAGACATGAGCCTGTTCCCGCTAGCATTTACCGTATTGGCCCCGAATATAAGACGGCCCTGATTATAAGACGACCGCCTCTTTTTTTAAGACTCAAGTTTGAAAAAAGACTTTTTGAACACCAAATTAATTTTGATACAGAAAATAATTACAGTACATCTGAAACAAATGATTCTAACAACATATTTGAGAGAAAAGGCATGTTATTTTGCCTCACAATGGAAAGCAACACGAGGAAGCGTCACTTCCTCGTCTAACCGAGGAAGCGTCACTTCCTTGTGTAAGGAAGGCGAGAGGAGTCAAATGGTGCATTCAAGTGCGCTCAGTTTGTTCGAGAACCGAAATTTGTTCGTCATCCGAGGCATAAAAAACTCAACATTTTTGGTCGAAAACCAAATTGGGCGAGAACCGAGACATTCGAAAACCGAGGTTTGGCTGTACTTTGATATCTTGTGCTTTTACCCGACTTTATTTGAGTTAGTTTTCGAGTTAGTTTCTCCAGTGTATTCCTGTTTGCATTTTTGTTAAATACATTTTGGTCAGCCACCCTGCTCCTCCCTGCTTTTTGGGGTCCTCCAACTACCACCATGCAAAACATTACACCCAGAATACATTGGCCTTTATGATGTGTTTTTTTTTTTTTTTTTAAATAACAGGTGTCCTTATAAGTTTGATGGAGGTTGTAATCAGGTAGCATTTGGTAGGTTTCCATTTTGCAGCACGTTCCTGACAGCATTCATAAATGACATATGTATTTTGTCTACATTCTAATAAATGTGGATAGATGAGTCGGGTTTTCGGGCTCAGGTGCGGTTACACTTTCCTCCAGCATTCTCTTTCTCTCTCAGACATGCAGTTCATTGCTACCAAAGCTATAAATCATGAGTGTGGGTGTTTGTGTGCGCATACTGGTGTTTGTTTGAGAGTGAAAAAGACCTTTTGAAGGTGAGGAGTAAAGCAAAGGTGGAGGAACAGAGGGGAGAGGTGAGACAAACAAAGCTATAATTTCTGGCGCGGTGGGTTACTGGAATATGAACACAATCACATTTTAATGCTCTTTCTTTGGGAAAAATGAGCAAATTACATTACACAACCGATGTAATTTTATTGTTGCAAATGAAAAGCTGCCAATTAAAAAAAACAAACAAGAATAGTCGTAATTCAATTCATAATCTTAATTCAACTAATAATCTTTATTTAGGCATGTGAATAAGAGGATTTTGTTTGGATTCTCACTCTGCTTACGTGAGCCGGTTTCCATCTCCGAGTATATATTTCTGAACACACAGTGTACGGCATGGTTGAAATGTCCTCATTTGGTCATTTTTACAAGATCATCAGAAAAACATGATCATGCTATGATCACTGAGCTACGTGTTTTTTTATTTGTGCAAAATACAATCTTTTTTTTTTTTAGGCGTGTTCTTGATCGTACACGTCAGCTGACTGGTTGGGAATGTAAACCTGGCGCCAGACTGTTACACAATGGACCTTAGAAAGAGATTTAAGATGTTTACAATGATGTGGGTCACATTTCTTGAACTTGCATGTGATGCATTGATCATATAGCCATAATCTACTCCCTGTGCTTCTGATACTTAATCTTCGATGTCATGAGCACGAGATGTTGACTTTGGAATTAAACTGGTGCTTTCAAACTAGATGAGCTTTTGGGAATTTACTTTGGTGTTTTGTGGCTTTTTAAGCCATGTCAGTGTTTTGTTTTGTTTTGTTTTTCTGTGAATTAGTCTTGAATAAAAACAAAAGCCTCCATGAATATTGCAAATGCCTGATTAGGTTAAGCAGCCTCAGTTTTGATTCCTAAAATGGTAAGAATTCCTTTGAATGCTCAGATGCATGTAAAATTAGAGGGAACATAAGTTCTGATATAGAAAGGATTGAAAAGGGATAGGTGTTAGTAGGTGAGTTGCTCGGTTTGTTTGTTTTGGTCTTAGTAACCCAACCGAAATAGAAACGGTATTCAAACCATTGATACAGACTCACAAGGACACAAGCAGGCACCAACAGTTGAGCGAGAGAGAGAGAGAGAGAGAGATGTAGGATTCTGGGACAGCCGAAAGAGCTCTTGCAGAAAAGACGACTTCCTCTGTTGCCATGACAACTGCCTCCATGCAAGCGCTCGCTGGGTCTCATGCTCTCATCACTACTTGCACCCACGCACACACACACACACACACACACACACACAAAATTGAGAGACATGCTGAAACTCCCACACTGCCTGGCAACTTACCTCTCGTCCACCCACTCACTTTCTCTCGCTCTTTCCACATCCCGCCCATCTTTCGATACATGATTTGTTTGGCACAGTTATGTGACATGTAAAACATAAGGCAACATTTACACATATACAGTATGCTACTTGCGTTTTAAAATGCAATCCATTTCTCTTTTGCGCGTTTCTGATGTCTAGATTTTTGCACATTTTGCTTGTGCGTGTCATAAAAGTGAAATCGCAAATGCCCAGTGGGAATAATTTGACTTTAAGAATATAACAAACGGCACAAGGTCACATGGCGATGCAAATTGCATTCACACATTGTTGTGTACACATCCACAGTTTGCACATGAGGGAATTAGGGCATGTAGCCTTTTGCCCGGCAAGCCAGGGAGTCTGCAAACTTTATGTGAACACAGCACCCACCAAAACAAACACACACAGCCATGACCCAAAAGAACCACAGCTCGGGGATGAAGCAAGCCACTCCCAAACAGTGACAAGCTATCTGGAAAGTGACAAATTATTTTTTTTTTAAACCCAACAAAAAAAAACACGGAGACATAAATCCATACCTGTCAACCGTGGCTAATAGCTGCCCTTATAAATGATTACGATTCCCCTTACAAAGCAACAAAAACCCGTACAACGGTTTACCGCGTATGCGCACATCATGCTTTATCAATCCGACCGTACGAAGCGATGAAAAAAAAAATACGATTGAGGATTACTTTTGCTGGTTTGCCGTGACAATAGTAGCGATCGACGACGGCATTGTCGTTGGCTACCAGCAGGTGAGACGATCCGGATTTGAGCCAAAATGGTCTTTGTGAGATCGGTTCACAATTGGGGGGTTTTTTTCGTATAAAAGTTGTAATACGCCGTACATGATTTGAAAAAAAACGTATAAAATACGGGGAATGTTTTGACGGGTATGTTTTAAATCACGACCACATTTCCTACTATTTGTTCCAGTCTTAATTTTTGACATAAATGAACTCCAGTGTGACATTAATTGGGCAAGATGTTATACCAGAAGACATTTTGCACCGCAACGGGAAAAACGGCATTTGCCGTAAATATTACGATATGGTCTTAAAACCCGTGTGCTGCAGTCGATATGAATAAGTTTAAATAACGCAACATACAATTTTTAAAAAATTGTAAAAGTATTATTCCTTAATATTTATTTTACTTTCAACCACTCGAGATGTTCAGTGGCATCAGCGCTATACATACACATATAGTTCTTATTTTTTCTCTTTGTATTTTTGCCCTCTATGGACATTAAAAGCCGTACTGTGCTATGACCAAAACATAAAAATATATCTAGATCTATAAAACATGAATTGGAATATTTCATATCACACAATTAGGCTTTGTCTTTGATTCAAAGATGACAAAACGCAAAAATTGTAGAAATTGTAGCACAAGGGTTATTGTTCCCAAACTGCACCGATGTGGACGTAATACTGCTGTCCGAGGCATGAATCCCAGAAACGTCAGAGATGTTGAGCGGGGTTTATCAAAGTGTGGTCTGTGGACTCGTGGTGGTCACTGAAAAGCCCCAAGTGGTCTATTTTACACCTATAGTACTCATATTTGCCTTTAAAATCAATTTTACGGATGCAAGGGGTGCCTGACATCTTGAACGCAGAACCCTCTGCGTTCAAGATGTCAGGCTTCAGAAGCAATCAGATGAAAATCGAGTGAGCCGGTGTGCTAAAACGAATTCTAATCATCCACATTGTTTTTGCTTTCCTGTGTTGGTGGATCTTCAAAGTAGACAGATTCCCCCGTGGGCACTCAAAAGCAACCAGCATCTCTCAACTCTCATTCCGTGAGTTGACATTGATGATCATTGAGCCACAATGCGGTCTTGTACGCACACCACCTGTGCAAATAGCAAACAACCACACAGGAGATTCAGGTTGCTCTGCAGCTATGAGACGAAAATGTTGAACAGGTTTGCAGTGACGTAATCGCAAAAGTGACACGGCGACTGGCTCACTAAGGTGAATGTCAAAGAACTGCTGATGCTGTTAAACCATACATACATACAGTCAAACCTCGGTTTTCGAACGTCTCGGTTCTCGACCAATTCGGTTTTCGACCAAATATTTGGAGTTTTTTATGCCTCGGATGACGAACAAATTTCGGTTCTCGAACAAACTGAGCGCACTTGAATGCACCATTTGACTCCTCTCGCCTTCCTTACACGAGGAACTGACGCCTCCTCGTCTTGCTTTCCATTGTGAGCAGACGTGTTCAGTAAACATTTTTATTTTAAAAAGAGCGTGGTTTCGGTTTTCGAGCAATTTTGGTTTTCGAACAGCCAAAGTGTCCGAAATTGGACATTTCGGACACTTTGGACGATTTTGGACTGTTGGACAAATGGACACCACAGACAAAACAGTGAAAAATAACTCCACGAAGCTGAAATTTTGCATAGGATGTATATCCATGTCTTGGCCAATTCCCACTGAACATTTTGAGGGGTTGAAAGTGAGAAAAAATCAAAAGTGAAAAAAGTTGTTGCACATTGGAAGAGGGACATTTTTGGGACGCAATACCCTTCATGCAGCCGCTTAAAAATACTGCATGAGGGTTAAAAAGAATCCATTCACCTGTTTGGAACACGAGTGATAAACGACAGCATTAAAAATCAAACTTAGTCACGGCGCGGCTTCTGCGTGCAAACACAAATGACAGCCGAGTCGTTCTGAGAAATGCAGCTGTGCGTTTCAAAGAAGTCCGTAAAACAGCCTGTGTGTGCGAGGCTTTACGTGAGCATGAAGTCACATGCTGCTTAAGGAGTCTTGTGATTTAAATTCCATGTTCAGACGCCTCCTGTATTCTCTCTTGTCTCACTGTCTTGTCTGTTGAGGTTTGTTGCTTAGGAGACCAGATGAGAACAGAGAAATTAATCCGGGAAATCCTCTCATAACGTGCAAGTGTGCCTCACTTGTGTGTGCGCGCCTGTTTGAGGGTTTGGCTTTTGACATGTTGCTGAAGAAAATTACTATCACAACTCACGTGAAAGCGATTCGCTGTTGCTTCTTTGTACCCTTATGTTGCCTCCACCGGGCAGGTGGTGAAAGGTGAAGATAGCGAGCGGTTTCAGCTGTTTTGTGTGTCGGCCTATCTCACCTGTTTTTGTGGTGAACGGAAGGAACGTACTATTTTTAGTTTGTGTCAGCAGCAGACACTATTTAGGTACATTGTTGTACAGAAGTCGATGGTTTGAATCCAGGCGCCAGCCTTCCTATGTGGAGTTGTGCATATTCTCCCTGTGCCTGTGTGGGTTTTCTCCGGGTATTCCGCTTTCCGTCCACATTCCAGAAACAGGCGTGGTAGGTTAATAGAACACTCGAAAGATTTTGAAATGGTTATTTTTAGGTAAAAATTGCTTTAATGGTGATCATATGAATACAAAAATATACTCGAAATAAAGAGACAGGCAGACAGGAAAGTTGTGGTTTATTCTTGGTGAGAACTGAACACATCTTTGGTTACATAATTTGTCGGTATGTACAGTACAGTATTTACACAGCGAGAGATCGGCG
This sequence comes from Hippocampus abdominalis, assembly GCA_018466805.1. Taxonomy (NCBI): domain Eukaryota; kingdom Metazoa; phylum Chordata; class Actinopteri; order Syngnathiformes; family Syngnathidae; genus Hippocampus; species Hippocampus abdominalis. Next base: position 6,583,791 of record CM031703.1, read on the forward strand.
GTTCCCGCTCAGTGTTTGTCTCTATATGTGCCCTGCGACTGACTGGCGACCAGTTCAGGGTGTAGCCTGCCTTCCGCCTGAAGTCAGTTGGGATTGGCTCCGGCAACTCCCCACGATGCCTGTTCAGGATAAGCGGTGTTGAAAATGGATGGATGGATATACCGTATATATGAAACCAGCAGGTCCAAATAAAAATACATTTAATATGCTTATTTTGCAACAATGTGTTTGTTATTACATTTTGGAAGCATGTTCAAATCTATCTTAAGTATAAAAATACTATACATGTTTTCATATCCTCTAATTGCATTTATAAATAAACTATTTAGTAAGCATGAATATTACATTTTGAAAAGAATATTGTAATTACACGGTTTTTTTTTGGGGGGGGGGGTTGATGAACGATTATGTGAGAATATACTATGTGATTAGGCCTGTGCACATAAATTTTGGAAATATTTTTAAATTTGTCCAAAGTATAAAAATATTATACTGGTTAATGTTTTCATATCCTCTGCTCTTGTATTTATAAATAAAATAATTGGGAAGCATGAAATTTACATTTTCAACAAACATGTGTTGTACCCGTGCCTGCGTGGGTTTTCTCCGGGTATTCCGGATTCCTCCCACTTTCTAAAAACATGCATGGTAGGTTAAAAGACCACTTCAAATTGTCTCTAGGTGTGATTGTAAGTTTGAATTGTCGTTTGTCTTTGTGTGCCCTGCGATTGTCTGGCATTATCAGGGTGTCGCCCACCTACTGCCCGAAGACGGCTCCAGCACGCCACAGTCGGTTGATGTGGAAACGTATCCAAGCGTACACGTTGGTGTGCGCTCGGGTATGTTTTCAAAACAGAGGCTTGGTAAAGCACTTTGGACAAAATATGGTGTCGATCAGCGGTGTCAAACTCATTTTTGTCACTGGCCACGGAGGGCTGTTCTGACTGTTTACCCACATAAAATGTATGATCACCTTATATTGTCACATATACACAACGAATTGATGGGTAAATAGTTTTGAAATCAAAAGCCAGTAAATTGTTTGTTCAACTATTTTTTCAATTTATTTTAAAGGATGGATTGGTCATTTTAATTATTATTTATTTATTTTTATTTTTGCAATATTGCATATCGAACTGTAACAAGACAATTTGCAAGACACAAAGTCGACGCGCATGATTTGCCTCCATGGCCCACAAAATGTCGCGGGATCTGGAACATGGGCCTCGATTTTTACATCTGTGGTGTAGATAAAGTGCTAAATAAGTATACCCCATTGACCAAATTGGACTTTTTTTTGGGGGGGGGGGGGCAATGATGTGTTTTTATCAAAAGTACAATTAGTAAACCTCTTTGAGTTGATTTGGAACTCGCTAGTTGAACAAAACCCCAACGCTCTGGCTATGAGTCCGAGATCGACTTATTTTCAACTGCAGTTTTGTTTTTTTTGCGGAGGAGAGCTGCTTGGCATAATTGCAAAGGACATAAAGAACACTCTCTGTTTGTAGTCAGTAGAAAACGGACACAAAAGAGAAGACATTTTTTTTTTTTAAATGAGTGAAGCAAACCAAAGAGTGGGCGAGAGACTGCGATGCAAAGGTCATAAGGAGTGACAGCCAACATGTATTGAAGATCTGAACCTTGAACAGAGATATTCCCCCTCTGAACATGTTCGTAGACTAATCGCATCTCCATGGTTACAGAAGTTGGAGTGCTAAAGATGCGGGGGACCTTGTTTTTGACAGGAACACGCATCCTCGTCTATTGTTCTCAACCTTTTCTTCCGTCCGCTCATTCCTTCGGCTCTTGCCTTCTTCCTCGAGCCAAAACGAACCGTCGCAGGAGAAAAACATCCCCCCCCTAAAAATCAACAAGCTCTACCTCTGCACACGGTCCAACTCTGCGCGGAATGACATACACAAGGACGCCCACGCGTCGAGAGCCATTACTGCGATCGAAAGCAGGAGGTGCATGTCCCGCCTTTGTCCGTCTCTAATTGGGGGGTGATGGTGTCGTGGACCTCCGACTGCAGCATGTCGTTCTCACTGGTAATGATGTGTTTCACCAAGCAGTTGGCCGCCTCGTCAATGTTGATGTTTTCCTAAGCGTGAAAATAGAAAGATGGGGGAAATGACACAATATCAATGCAAAATAATTGAATTGAAAAATGTTTTCCTGCACTATGTTTGGCTTACCATGTGTACAGCGGGCATTTGTCTCCATGCTAAGTACAGCTTAGCCTTTGCCTGTTTTTAATTTCTAAAGTGAAGGTATCGCTATATTATGACATACTGAAATATATTTATATTAGGACTATGCTTCGTAGGATCTCATTAGATTGCGCAGATGTGCCAACTGTTGCGGGTGTCAAAGCGTGTGCATGTCTACGTGCATGTCTTGTTCTATTTTCCTCCCTTCCCACCTGGCTGTGACATTCCCGCAGCCCTTCACTCATGACACGCGAGGCCTTTAAGGTTGGGTCATTGTGTCGCTTCGAGTCACACATGCCACACAAGTCAACATTTTTTGTCTAGAGTCAACATGATTCCTAGCTTCCCGAGAAGATATTTGAGCAGAAGACATTGATCACTGGGTGACGAAATAAATCAAACTGCCTTGTCTTATACTCTTATATACCGTATTGGCCCGAATATAAGACGGCCCTGATTATAAGACGACCCCCCTCTTTTTCAAGACTCAAGTTTGAAAAAAGACTTTTTGAACACCAAATTAATTTTGATACAGAAAATAATTACAGTACATCTGAAAAAAAATATTCTAACAATATATTTGAAAGAAAAAGCTTGTTATTTTGCCTCATACAAATCTTAATATCTGAACATTTAAATATGTAACCTAAAGTCGTAAATGAATGGCTTCTGGTTTTTGAAATGTAAATGACATCATAACTTCAGCTGCCGGTTAACCTGGCCTATCTTCGAGCCACTTTTCTCCAGATTGTCGCTACGTTTCTCTATTTTTCTGTTATCTTTTCGATTATTTTCTTCTCTTTTCTTTCTTACCGCTATTTTTTATTTTTCTTCTTCGTGGCAGGGGTTCGCTTTGGCCTGAGGAGTCAAATTCAGCATTTGCTTCAATGGTATCTGGCGCCATCTCGTGTCGTGAATGGGTATATTGTCTAGACCCCAAATATAAGACGACCCCAACTTTTTTCAATGCAAAAAACACTGTCTTATATTCGGGTCAATACGTCAATTAGTTCGGGTAGTACAGCTAGAGTACATTGATGGGAGTCAGCTACTACCAGCCTCTGATCGATTATAATGTAACTTGGCAACGGCACAGCAGAGGTCCATGAATGATCCTCTTTTAACATGCAACTGAAGAGTTGACTGGAATAACTAATAACAACTGAATGAATGCATAGAGGAGTATAATGCACTACCTTTGTCCCTAGCGACCCGATTAACCTCCTTAGAGATCGAATCTGCACAAAAACATTATTTGTGGGAACTAAAATGGACTTGACGTTAACCCTTAGGGCCCTATTTCTGTATTGAGAAGTCTAGCGCAAGGTGAGGTCTAACTGCGCGTATGGATGAAGTTTTCAGCCAGGTTATACATACTGTAGATGTATTATTACTTGTAAAAATAGAAGTAAAAATTTTAGTTTTTGTTAATGACAATGTCACTTACTGTTAATTATTAGTCTGAATTTCTTGAAACTTTTATTGGAAGCTTGGCTTTTTCATCTGATTTGTAGTTCATCTGTTATTGTATTTCATTCACAAATGTCATCATTTGACAATAAAGTTGTATTTGACTTGACTTGGCAGTAGTTCAGTTTGGCTTAAAAACTAAAATATTTTATTTTCTATGTAACAATGAGAGTGAAACTGCAGAACTCCCAAAGCACACACTTCTGCGAGATATTACAATGTTACAGTTTTTCAAAAGGGCAGTTTGTAAGGGGCTATTGAATTTGAGGCAGATTTAGACCATTTATACCCGCCCGTTGCAGGTGAATAGCAAGTGTGTGTGTGTGTGTGTGTGTTTTACCTTAGCAGATGTCTCAAACCATCCCACAAAGCCATTCTCCTGGCAGAACTGCTCCATCTTTATTCCATTATTGGTGAGTACATCCCGTCCCTGGTCACATTTGTTCGCCAGGAGCACCGTGGCCACATGGTTCCCATTGGCCAGTGTCACTTTGGAGTCTAAGTCCTCCTTCCATTTGGTGACTGCCTCGAAGGAGGCGGGCCTTGTCACGTCAAACACAATGAAGGCGCCCATTGCCTCGCGGTAATATACACGGGTCATGTTGCCAAATCTCTCTTGACCTATAAAAGACAGGCACACACGGATACAGTGTGCGCACATAATCAGTATGCGCACAGAGACGTTTTGGATCAGTGTCAGCTTGGAACGGATTATGGCATTTACATGGGAAACGCGTCCCTACTCACGAAATTTTCTAGTCAAGAAATTTCTTCCAGAACCAATTAATTTCGTAAGTAGAGGTATCACGGTAATTGCTTGATATTTTTTTTATCAATTAAAGTGGAAGAATGTCAAAGAGGCTCTTGTCTTGCATCCTTCCCATTTTCTGTATGTGAAAAATTTTTTCGAAAGGAAGATCCCGCCAAAGTGAAGGACCTCATTACAATGAGATCTCACTAGTACTTTTGCAACTAATTGAGTAAACTTCTAAAAGGCTTGGCAGAATGTTTACAGTTCTTTCTAAAAGGGCCACAATAAACACTCTCGGAACAAACGGGCTGGCCCTCAAATCTGGCTCACATGAGGCACAGACACATGACTGCTTGTGCTTAGTGGAGAAAGCGCAGCGCAGAACTGTGAGCAGCAGGCAACTTCAGCGACTCTCACATGAGATGATCCTGCGATTGGAATGTTTGGTTCTGCCATCATTCATTATCTGAACAACTCAAATCAAACATCAAGAACCAAGGACTTCACTATTTGATTGTGTTCGTATTATTGTACCGGTAATCGTTAGAGAGCTGCTGTGTGGAAAAACGAAAATGAAGAGGTCAAAGCAAGATTTAACATTTGAAAGAAAAATAATAGGACCGAAATCAAGCATTGAAATTGACAAACATTGTTTGACACTTTCTTAGTATCTCATTGGAGATTTGTTGGCATAAACTGATAACTTTGCAGAGGAGATAAATTGTTGATTTTTCTTTTTTTCTCTCCACACAGGAGATGCCACTCATGTGTGAAACAACTGCAAACATGCAAGGGGAGAGAAACGGTCACATGTTTCCATCACATGTGCAGCATGCTTCCAGAAACAGTAATGTCATTTGCGAATGCTGTACTATAAGGAGGGAAAAAGCTTCAGCAAAAACTCCCCAATCCGAGCAGGCCGCTTGTGGTTTAACATCGATTTAATTCGAAATAAAACTCTCCTCCGAGCAATACTGTCATGGTTGATGAAAAAGGGGGAAAAAAACCTTCTTGTGGTCCTCCACAAAAACCCAACAACAATTACAGTATTCACATAAATTCCGCCCTTTGGTTTGTTAACCCCCATGCAGTAATTATCCCAAAATTGGACATTTCGGACACTTTGGACGATTTGGGACTGTTGGACAAATGGACACCACAGACAAAACAGTGAAAAATAGCTCCATGAAGCTGAAATTTTGCATAGGATGTATATCTATGTCTTGGCCAATTCCCACTGAACATTTTGAGGGGTTGAAAGTGAAAAAAAATTAAAAGTGAAAAAAGTTGTTGCACATTGGAAGAGGGACATTTTTGGGACGTAATACCCTTCATGCAACCGCTTAAAAATACTGCATGAGGGTTAATATCATTAGTCAAGTTATTTTACGTAAGCATGCTTGCAAATCTTTTATGGCACTTTATCAGATATTCAATTTCTAAGATTATACAATCTAAACCATGTTATTTCTAACAGCACCCGGAGCATGTTGAAAAGTAGCCACGAGAAACTACTAAAGTGGCCGAGTGGTACCTGCGATATCCCACAGCTGGAGGCGCACAGTCTCCTGGTCCAAGTTGAGCACTTTGAGGGCAAAGTCGACACCGATGGTGGCTCTGTAGTTTGGGCTAAAGTTGTGATGCACATAGCGTTTGATGATGCTGGTCTTGCCCACGCCCAGGTCTCCTATAACCAAGATTTTGTAGAGGTGTTCTTTGGCATGGTTGTTCTGCATGGTGGGCGAGGAGGGCGAGGGCCAAGCATGAATCCACTGGAGTGGAAGCGGCCACGGGACGAAGAAGTGAGGCGGAGGGTTGGGAGTGAGCTTGTAAGGAAAAGGGGAGGTGAACTTGGAATGATCCAGTTTCTGTGTGTGTGTGTGTGTGTGTTGGGTGGGGCTGGGAATGAGCTATTGGGTAGGAACAACCTTGTGACTGACACTGAGGGGTGGCCTGGGTGGTTTCATGGCCCGCAGCATATGAAAACAGAAAAGCGCAGCAGCCACGGATCGCTCAACCCGCATTGTGTTTTATTGTTTTTGTTCCTGATTGTAAAGTGTCCTTGGGTGTCTTGAAAGGCGCTTAGAAATCAAATATATTATTATTATTATATTATATCGATGGTTCTTCGAAAATAAGGTCCTGCAGAATGTTCACACGCTGATCCACTTCGGAAATCAATAAAAAATGTTTTGCCTTTACAGTCAAATACTATAAAAGACTTTTTTTTTTTTTTTAACTCACTGAGATATGTGCTGTCATCTGTCTGTGAGTGGCGGCCCGGCCCGGCGGTCCAGTGGTTAGCGCGTGGACCTCACAGGCACGGGGGGGAGAACATGCGAACTCCACGCAGGGGGGGGAGGGGCGGATCCTGGAATTGAACCCTGCATCTCTGTACTATGAGACGGATGTGCTAACCAGTGGACACTGTGCCCCCAGTACACAATCAAACACAACAAAATATACACACATATTACCGTACAACATATTATAAGTGACACATGCATAACAATACTGTGCCATTTGTTCATTTCCCCCCATAACTTATCACGTATTTCTAATTTGCTTCAGAGGCAAATAATAATAAGTCATAAGTATAACAATAAGTTTAAACTTTGCGTAACAGCCTGGTCAGCTGTTCAATCTGAAGGTCAGAAGTAGCCACAAGATGCAATTTAACTGGTAAACAGAGTGGGTGGGGGAAATAATCGGCATTAATTAAAGTGTTGCTGTAATTTGTCATTAGCCGTTTGATTAACATCACAACATTGTGTATTAAAAAAAAAAAAAAAAGTGTTTTAATGTGAATGTTTTGACAGCGAGGCTTGTGTTCATTATGATCTCCCTTTATTATTATGAAAAGCAGTTTAACACTGATTCACTGACATCAGAACAGCCAGTGCGCTTCCCTGAGATAAACAAGGCCCTGATTGGCAGATAATACAAAGTAACCTCACATGACCAACATAATTACAACCTCACATCTGTTGGTACAACCCACACAAACGCGACACAATCATTAAGGAGATATCGCTGCATTTGAAATGCGTTTTTAAAATCATAACCGACTTGTAAAGGTGTTCTCCACAAGTGGAGACTGAAACTAAAATCTAACCAGCATACTTGCGATTTCCAGTTTGCGATACTGTTTCGTCATTAAACTGTCAAACTACACATGCACTGCACGAGAGCTCACTGACAGGGCATCATAAAAAAAATTTTAAAAGCCTCTAGAGTTTGGGGATGGGCTTGGCTGCAACTGCGATGCTTTCGATGGAACACTCATCGCTTCCCCGGCGGATTCTGAAATAGCCCCCCTCTCCCCAGCTGGTGCCCCAGCTATTCTTGACAACCCAGTACTTCTGGCCAGTCATGTGACAGTGGCCGTAGCCCACCAGCAGCACGGCGTGGTTGGTCAGCTCGAAGGGGTTGAAGGAGTCCAAGATTCCCGTGTGGTGGTAGATGCCCTCCTTGTAGTACATGAAGTCTGGGTACACCTGCAAAGGAAGTGATAATGTATCACTGCATTTCATATCCTCTGACGCTCACTTCATGACAATTGTAGTTGGAACTGTAAGGAGAACAAGAATACAGTGATCCCTCGCTATTTCGCGGTTCGTGTATCGCGGCTTCGGTGCATCGCGGATTTTTATTTTATTTTTGTTTTTTTTAAGTCTGCAAAAATCAGTGTCCAAGTGTTGTTTAGATGCGTGCTAGTGTGTGTGTGTGTGTGTGTGTGCGTGTGTGGTGCCGCTCTGCTCAAGCGAGAAGGCCCACGTGGGGCAATGGTCGCTACTTCACGGATTTTCGTTTATCTCGGGTGGTTTTGGTCCCCATTAACGGCGATAAACGAGGGATTACTGTACTGGTAGTTTTTACCTCAAAGGACACTGCCATAGGGCCATTCTGAACCAGTTCCAGTATCATGGCTTCCTCACTGCAGCCACCATAAAGTCCTCCCACGTAGCTGTACTCCGCTACGTAAGCGCGGCCGCAGTTTTTAGGTATGCCGCAGGGAGTGTTCTTTCCAACGTACGGAAAACAGGACTCATCCACAATACCGAAATCCTGGACGTACTTTCCAATCAGGTACGGAAAGCCGCCATCGCAACCTGAAAAATGAGAGAGGAAGAAATAGTTGAGAGCTTAGTTGGGTCAAAGATGAGACGTTTAATAATAACTGCCCAGAGGAAATACAAAACAAGAACACAGCCAATCCTAGCAAACCCCAAGTAATTAGATTAATCTGCTTGTGTCCACAAAACTGCATCCACTAAGTTCACGACATTAGCTTTAGCAATTATGAACATAATACAGTCAAACCTCGGTTATCAAACGTCTCTGTTCTCGATCAATTCGGTTTTCGACCAACATTTTTGAGTTTTTTTATGCCTCGGATGACGAACAAATTTCGGTTCTTGAACAAACTGAGCGCACTTGAATGCACCATTTGACTCCTCTCGCCTTCCTTACAAAAGGAAGTGACGCTTCCTTGGGTAGACGAGGAAGTGACGCTTCCTCGTGTTGCTTTCCATTGTGAGCAGACGTGTTTAGTACACACATTTTTATTTTAAAAAGAGCTTGGTTTCAGTTTTCGAACAATTTTGATTTTCGAACAGCCTTCTGGAACGGATTATGGACGAAAGCCGAGGTTTGACTGTATTGCAGTGGTGCTTTGTCTTAGGCAATGCTGTTTTGGAACTGTAACCTGTGAAACAGTTCCCATACCTTGGGAAAATTCAGAGCAGGAGACCACTTGTTGGGGGCTGAGTATGGGAGCCTCACTGTTGTTAGTTAGGATTCGGATGCGAGCCTCTAACATTCCCATGGAGGCGAAGGAGTAGCAGCTACCGCATGAACCTAGAGAAAAAAAATGTTTTGTTTGTTTTTTGTTCGAAATAAATGCCTTTAAAGATTATTGCCTGGCATACCGCAAGAAATCAACTTTTGTGAGATGAATTAGGGTACAAACCTAGAACACCGGCGAACCCCAAGGAATAAATTGGGACGATCCGTGAGAATATAATTAACTCATTCACTCCCAAAGACGTTTTTACACGTCTTTTCAGACTTGGTCCAGAATTGGCTGGTACTGAATGAGTTAACTTGCCAGTCAATCGCAGGGCACACAGAGACAAATACTCAACCTATCCACACACACACATTTACACACAAGGAAAATTTAGAGTCTTCAGTGAACGCATCGCGCATATGTTGTGTGTGGGAGAAGGTCGTAGCACCCAGAGAAATGACACGCAAACACAGAGAGAACATAGAGAGAACAGGAGCGGAGCCCAGATTCGAAACCCCAAACCTCAGAACTGAGTTCCCCATGTTGCAGAGTCGACACCTTTTACCGACAAAAATAAGAAACGAGCTTTTCATAATGAAATAGCTGGCAGAAGAAAAAAAAAATGAGGCCAAAGCAATCGCTGCAGTGAAACGTAACACCACAAACGGGATGTTATGAAACATTCCATTTCCTTTGTGAATCGAAGCAAAGCGTCAATGAGGAGCCACCTGACTTGACAGGCTCGGGCGCTGCAGTACAACACCGTAGCTTAGAGGGGGTTTTCTAGTCAAACACTCCAGCCCTCTCCAGATCCTAAAGCACAGCCCTGCAGAGTTGCTCTCAGGCACTCCAACCACTCGGCGCGCTTAATCCCACCACTCACTCACACACCAGGCTGAGCAGAAAGACAAGAAAGCGCCCAGACGAGTCAGGCCTGCCAGGAGGGAGGGCGAGCAAGCTGCTGCTCAGCGTCGGGGGCTAGCCATGCTGTGCACGTCTTTGTGCAAGATTTCATCCGATCAAACATATCTTCTCCTACTTCATTATTTCCAGACCTGCGGTAACGGAATGTTATTTTAGTCATATTTCGAACATGAACGATGTACGTACGTGCTTAGTATTTAAGAGAGTTAAGTCGAGTGAATGTTACCTTGGTTTCGCACAGGGCTGATAAAGTTGATGCCATCTACGTTCCTCCAGTCCCAGTGCTGTGGTAGAGCTGCTGCCGACTTGCTTGCTTGAGTTGATACGGGTGTAAGGCGAACATGGCTGAAGCACGGCAAAAAAACAAAAAAACAAAACAGGGTGTCACAATAGTCACTAGTACAGTCAAACCTCGGTTTTCGAACGTCTCAGTTCTCATCCAATTCGGTTTTCGACCAAAAATTTTGAGTTTTTTATGCTTCAGATGACGAACAAATTTCGGTTCTCAAACAAACTGAGCGCACTTGAATGCACCATTTGACTCCTCCCGCCTTCCTTACACGAGGAAGTGACGCTTCCTCGTGTTGCTTTCCATTGTGAGCAGACGTGTTCAATAAACATTTTTATTTTAAAAAGAGCTTGGTTTCGGTTTTCGATCAATTTCGGTTTTCAAACAGCCTTCTGGAACGGATTATGGACGAAAACTGAGGTTTGACTGTATACACTTCCTTTTTTTCCATTTCTTCTCAGGTCTCATTTGGACAGACGCGATTATATCAGCGTTTGACAGCTGATGCTGTTTAGCATCTCATTCCCTTGCCGCACCCCCGGCCAAACTATGAAAAAAAACTGCGACATATAGTCCGCAAAATACGGTACTCTAAATTTATGAGGTCGGCGGGTTAGAGGACAAAATTTGCGCCAAACAACTTCTGGTACAGCAAAATTGTTTAGTGCACCGCTGTTAATAGTCTCCCGATACAACACAAGGGGCATGGTGGATTTTTTATTTTTATTTTTTAAATCTTTTTAATTTGCTTTTAATCGCAAATTAAAAGGATTTTGGAAAAGTCCTGGTCAAAATCTGCATCGACAGTGTTGGTTGTTTTCAACTGTGTATGATAAGATTGTAAAAAAAAAAAAACTCACAGTGGAATATGGGAGGCGGGTCCTCCTGCCCTGTAGTGCAGGTCCTGCAGCGTGTACGTCTTGTATTCCGGGTAGGACACAGCCTTCCAAGAGTTCTGGGCTGAGTTAATGGACTCAATGACACCCTGGTTTGGTGTAAAAAGCCTGTTGAGGAGCCTAAGGTGACGAGACAAATGTCAGGGCCTGTACTGCTGTAAGCGCTCGGCTCTTATGAAACGAAGCAGCAATGCCAAAGTCATCTGAGTCTCGATTGTGTCATTTGATCATATCTTAAGTTCAAAGCACAGGTTTGACATTGCAACTCGAACAAAAATCCTCTTCAAAGTAAAACTCGCCAATGGCCCATGAGACATAAAAGATCCATATTCTTTCCTCGAGAACGCGCATGAATGCACGACTGACAAAAGGGAAAAGTGCTTCTGATTTATTGTACAACAATAAACGGCACCACACAGTTAACGGTGAAGCATGGGGGGGTGGGGGAGATGATTTTACAAAATCTTTACAGCTCTGCTGCACACTCGCCGAAGGAAATTTGACATTAATCATGCACGGGGCTAAATGGAAGACTTCAAATGCAGTTGAACAATGAGCGTAAACATTTATTGACATTTGGGAAGGAAAAAGGCGCCCTCGGATTTTACTTATGTTTTATAGTACAGGCAACATTTGTATTTTTTTTTTTAATGCGGAATAGGGAAAACGTTCTTAACTCATTCACTCCCAAAGACGTTTTTAAACGTCTTTTCAGACTTGGCCCAGAAGTGGCTGGTACTGAATGAGTTAAAAGGAACACAGAGTGCATTGCGCACGAAAAAACTAGGCGGCCGCTGTGTATCAAATGACGCTGTAAACGAACACGATTTTTTTTTCCCTTACAAGAAATGATGATATATTTCGATCAATGTGTTTTAATAGTAGAGGCCAGTGGTTGTTCTTTGAGATCTGTTTTGTCATCATGGTTGGGGTTCCCTTAAAAGTGATAACGGGTCAAAGGATTGAAAAAAAAAAAACCGTAAGAAAAATTATTGATATGTGTCGAATACTGCCGTGACGTGACAACAGTCACTTGTGGACACAGGCGTGGTGAGAAAATGATTATCATCTGCAGTTACTGATAATGATTTTGGGGATTAAGATTTCCAGATTGCCGCTTGTGTTGAAAGTGGCACTGTGAGTATAAAAGTGGTTGCAAAGGTGAACTACATTAAATGTGGATTAATGTTCTTATCAATTACAGTGAATGTGTTCGTGTGATTCACTGATTAGATATGAATCCTCAAAAAGGACTTTAAGGACTTTACCTAGCTGAGGAAATTAGAGAATAGGTTATAATGTTGGAGTAGGTCAATATAGGTTTCATTGTGTGTCATTTGAGGTTTTGTAAAAATAACATTTACCTGGAGCTCAAGACTGGTTTATGGTGAACCTGTGGTGGGATTGGGTTCACTTTCTTGCCAACAAAACACCCCCAGTTGTTTCCCAAGACATCATGCACCCATCCTGGCAGGGTATGGTCACAATAACTGGTCACCTTCTGGCCCTCTTCGGTGTACTAAAAATAAAAGAGAAGAAAACATTCAAAAACGGTGCACAAAGAGTGACGTTTAAATCATGTCATCGCGACATGTGCAATTTTTTGTTGACGTTATCGATATTGCTCCGTATTCACGTTCTCCGTTTTTCGTAAGTGGCTTGCCTGTGTTTATTATTAATCTCAGTTTTGGTATATCAAGATTGGGTCGACTTGTCCTTCTGGTGACAAGTTATTTTCGTTTGGTTTCGCTCGTCTTCTCCCTGGTGTGTCTACCAGCGTCAGCTTTGCGCCACTTTTTCCTGTAAATATATACAGTGTACATATTTTTTGTATACCTTTAGTTGAGTTTACGTTTGTCGAGTCCGATTCTGTTCCTGAACGTTCTGGAACCATAACACAGACTAGGAGGAAGTTAAACAATCTTTTTTTTTTTTTTAAGTCAAAGGAGACACAATGTTTCCTCTATAAATGTGTCATGTGTCATGTGAGAGAAAGCAGAAACATTAATCTGTAGTCTGGTTGGTGAATGAGGACGATGAATATTTGGGGGGGAAAAATTATTGAAATATTAGGCTGAATTTACAGTGTAAGTGACACAAATCCAAATTTTGTATCTCAATTCACATATGCGTCCGGGATACAGCATAAAAATAAGAATAAATGTTGAAAAATAACATAAGACAACACCATAACAAAACATCCCATTAGAATGACACAATGTATTTTTGCTTACCTTAAAGTATGCAAACCATTTATAGCCGTTGATGACTACTTCAAAGCCCTGGTTGTAGATTAGGGTGAAGTAGCCTCTGTTTCCCAGCTTGTCTATGGCCACAGACAGCTTCTCAAGGGTCACCGTCACCACGCTCTTACCTGTTGCTGAAAAGGACAAGGAGAAGTGTCTACTGGCTAGCTGAAAACATCACCCTTGTCTTTAGACAACTGCTATTAGGGCATTCGTTCCATCCATATATTTTCTATACCATGGGGTACACCCTGGACTGTACTGTGTCGTGTCTTTTATTGCTATCTATCTATCCATTTTTTGAACCGCTTTATCCTCACAAGGGTCACGGGGCGTGCTGGAGCCTCTCCCAGCCATCTTCAGGGGACACCCTGAACTGTTTGCCAGCCAATCGCAGGGCACACAGAGACAAAACAACCATCCACACTCACACTCACACCTTAGGACAATTTAGAGCAGAGGTATCAAACTCATTTTTGTCGTGGGCCACATTTTAGTTACCGTTTCCCTTGGAGGGCCGCTATGACTGAAACCAAATAAAAGAAGTAAATGATAACGATTTATTCAACTATTGTTGAATTTACTGTAATGATGGGTTTGGTTACAAGAAAATGGTTACAATATGTCCTATTTATTACCTATGACAATTTTAAATTTCGGTACAGATTTTAGCAAGCATCATGGAAGTTAGCATGTTTGATTTGACGTGGCGGGCCAGATCTGGCACCCGGGCCTTGGGTTTGACACCAGTGATTTAGAGTGTTCAGTCAGCCTGTCATGCATGTTTTTGGAATATGGGACGAAACTGGAGTACCCGGAGGAAACCCACGCAGGCACGGGGCGAACATGCAAACGCCACACCCGCTACCTCTGCACTATGAGGTCGATGCGCTAAACACTGGACCACCGGGCCGCCCTAGAAATATATCTCGACAGTTGTAACTCCCCCACTGTTGTACTCCCAATACTTGAGCCATAATTGTGAAAACGTATGTCGCCTACTTTCAGCGGAACAGTTGAGGGTCTTGTCGTGGCCCCCGCTGGACACCTGGAAAACCCACGTCCCCAGCAGGTCCTCGTAGCTGCAGTTGGCCGGGGTGTCCCCCCAACAAACCCCAGTACAAATCACGAACACATACGCCAGGACACCACTCAACCTCATCTTGACACAAATACAAAGCTGGGCAATTGCACTTCTTCCTGCCCCCCTTGACTTTGCAGCATTACCTAATTTTAGTAGGGCACAACTTTTTCCACAAAAACAAAGACGACCTCAATCGCCAAGATAACTCATGGTACGTACACGGAAGTAGCTAGCAACCGAGATACAGTATTTTAAACACCTAAAGTTCCATGGAACGAAAGTTTATGCTTCTATCGTCGACTAACGAAGATTTTTAAGTGGAGTCTGTCGGCTGTTCTTCATTATTGCTTAATTTTTGCTTCACTCGTTACGAATTGCAACAGCTACAGCTAATGTAAGTAAGGAGGTAATTGTCTTGCTTCAAAAATGTTCTTTGTGATGGCGCTTCGTTTCGTTTTCACCCTCACGTGACCATAACTACTGCGCAGGCGTACAAATGAAAGCACGTTACAAAAACAGTCACGGTCGGTTAATTAACCCTTTCATGCACTCTGTAACGTGTAACCTGATGATATGATATATCTGATGTGACCTGGGTCGTACTTTGCCCTCCCATGAGTCTTCAATTGGCCAATAATATATGTTTTTGGAATGCATCATTAATTGCAGAGAAATTTTATTTCCGAAACAACGATTGCCTCCATTCAATAATCGGTTGATGTGATCACCCTGCTTGAGTTCTACTTGACAAGGTGACACTAACAGCAAAGAGGGTGTTAGTGTTTGTTTGTACAACTGCACAGTCTATCCACCCAAATCTGTGAGCAATGCAATGGTGAACAGCAAGCACTTTCGATTCATGAACACGTGGGAGCAGCCACTTCACCCTTGTGTTACGTCCTCATTTAGATGAAGTGCTTTCACAATCACTTACGTCCGACCAGACCCGTACACCTACGCACTTCAGAATGCCGTTCATACTATAGGGAAGGCCATATTTCTTTGTGCAAAGCAAAGGTTGCCTCTCACTGTTTATGACGCTGCCATGACACACTTTCTCCACACAGATGCAGGTATATGAACGTGTGAGTCACTGTGAATCCACACATTTGCATCATTAACGAGCAAGCTTTAGATATACTATACTGTGTTTGAACACATCTTAAGCAGATGTGAAACTGCGCTTGGAGAGACAGTGAAAACACATATTAGAGCTTGATTAGAAACTGCAACAGCATCAAATCAATAAACACTGCCTATAGAACACACACACACACACACACACACACACACACATCACTGAGGACTAATGAATTACATATTGACTCAGTTCTAGCTAAACCCATCAGTGAGTGAGTGTATAGCTAATGTGCATGTTTATTCGCTTGCTCTCTAACATTTCTGGCCAGAATAGGCATGTAAAAAAAAGCCAGCTTTACATCAATTTAGGAGTGAAACAAGTCCCAGAGAAATGTGTGTGCCTTGCTTAAAAATTTTTTTAAAAATTACAGTATAATAAAGTCAGTGTGCACTGTCAGGAATAAGTATTTAAGCCAAAAAATCTCGTGCAACTTTTTTGCACCAGCACTAAAAAGTTGCACCAATTTTTTGACTGCATCACATTCACACAGTTGCCAACCGAGAGAACGTTATTTCCTGAAGAATTGATCTGAATTTCCATATTAAAAAAACAAAACTGTCAGGAACATGAACATGTGTCCCGCTCATTGTCCAACGTGTGTCTATTGTCCAGCAGTGAGTTTGCACGTTACGTCTCGTTGGACCCAGCACAGAGGTCTTTTCACCTCATATGTGTTTTTCCAAGCTAGACTAGTCAGTTGCCAACTGTCAAGCCGCACGTGTAAAATTTAACGAAGCCTCCTTTAATTTTTGGGTTGGAGGAATATTTTGGACAGGCGACGTGCTTTGATTCTAAATGTCAGGTTTGTTGTGAGTTGCGCAGAAGTGCAGAATGACTCAACGACGGCACAACGCGAAGACACTTTTATTCTCTGAGAAAACCATTTCATGTCTGTTGTATTATAGAACAATCTAAAGCAAGTTAGCCTCTAAAAATGTCAAATATGCTTGAAGCGCACACCTTACGCACTCAAGACCGGTACGAATCAATTCCCTGCTTCTACAAAGCACTTAGAAATGTACTGTCATTTTCATATCGCTATGACCGTATCGTCTCAACAGTTCACACTTTACAAATCCAAGGAGATATATGAAATAGATAACTAAATACAGTATTGAATTACAAATCCATCTTGCAGTTTCACAGACATATAGCATACATTCTAGAGTTCTGTCATCAGAAGAAAAAAAATAAAATAAAAATGACAAAGCTTCAAAAACATTGCGAAAAATGAATCCTCGGAATATCAAATGGCCAACGGTGAACAAACAATGCAAGATTTCTTTCAATGAACAATAGATTGAAGTTCGTTTTTGTACATGTACGTCAAGTTAATCGCGGATGAAAATAAATACAGTCAAACCTCGGTTTTTGAACGTCTCGGTTTTCAACCAAAAATTTTTTATGCCTCGGATGACGAACAAATTTCGGTTCTCGAACAAACTGAGCGCACTTGAATGCACCATTTGACTCCTCTCGCCTTCCTTACACGAGGAAGTGACGCTTCCTCGTGTTGCTTTCCATTGTGAGCAGACGTGTCCAGTAAACATTTTTATTATACAAAGAGCGTGTTTCAGTTTTTGAACAATTTCGGTTTTCAAACAGCCTTCTGGAACGGATTATGGACGAAAACCGAGGTTTGACTGTAATAAAGTCCATGATTTTTTCACAGAAGTTGGTTTGTAGATCTGGCTCCAATTCACAATTTCACAAAAAGAAACAGCACTTGAAATGGGGCTTGGCGGGGGGGAGGGGGGGGTTGCTCAAAGTTGGCACCATGTGGGTAACTTAATCTTAAAAACACATCGATAAAACAGAACACCAGTCTGAGGATACGCACTTGACACTTTGACTATATGCTTTCTGAACATCCAATAGCAGAGAGCAGTTATTATTACCATTTGTTTCATTAACAGTCATTTGGTCCAGTGATGAGTACATGCAATCACTTTCCGCGCAATTAAGCAATCGGTATGACTTTTATTTATTTCTTCAAGTAACCAACCATTATTCCCACTGAATCAAAACTAAGCCCAAACTGGAAAAATGGAAACATAACAAAGTCACGTTATTGAAATGGAAATATGCTTTGCTGCTCCCTCCGCATTCCCACGTTAGCGTTGCAGAGAAAGAGAAATACGCAAGACATTTACGCTGAAGAGAATGGAAATAAATGCCTTGACTACCTGTGATGAAGAAGATCCGCTCCAGTGAGCGGCAACGTGCAAACGTCGCTTTCTGAAGGCAACATTCATATTCTGATTGGTAGTTCTACTGTCAAACAACAAGAATCTCATCACAACTGAAAGCGCACAAATGATTGGAGGTTATGCAAAGCAATAACTACTTAGCGTCTATTTGACGACATGGATATTCCTTTCCCATTAGCTGTGATTTCACATCTTCCAGTGCTTGTTATACCTTAAACAGAGACATTCGATTCCAAAGTACAGCGGCACCTCTGGTTATAAACACGTTTACGAACAGATCCTTTCAAGCACCACATTTTCAGAGATAAACGACCCCCGCATTTAAAATTTGAGAAACATTTTGGCATTGATGAGTCGTGGTTTTGAACATCAATGACTCCATGCATCACACACTGCATGTATTCTTGGTTTATTACATCAACATCGGAGGTCCATGCCATCAAAAGATTTGGACAATCTGGCTAACTCTCCGCACATTAGCATATTAGCATGTTGCAAGAAATCTGGGCCAAGGGTACTAAAAGACAGGGAAGGTTGAGGAATACTCTGGTATTTCTTTCCAATAAAATGGTTTCACTTATTCCTATATTTGACCGGATTTATTTTCGTCACACACCCTTAAAACTACGGTGATTATAACTTAATGCACTTCCATTCATTTACCGTTGATATGCAAATGTTTCAGGTTGCCAAGAAGGTCAGAGAAGGAATCAAAATCATAAGATTCCATTGTATAAAAGAAAAATTCACTCAGGAGATCTGCCTGCTCCGTATATTAAAACGATGACCTGCACTTCACCTCTCGCAACTCCATAAGGTACTTTATATGAGACTTTAATTGATAATAATAACATATATATAAGCTACATTCCAAAAATGCAATTAAGAGATCTTCAGTCAGTTGAAATGCAAAGTAATTGTCAGCAGCCGGACCCGTATTCTGTACACAAAACGTTAGGCATGTTTAAGACAAGCAGGCTTCACCACCTCTGCCCTGGATTGCACTCGGCCTCCGTCTTGTACGCAGCCTCTACGGACTTAATATTCAGCACCGGCAGGTCTTTCTGTGTTCAGTCTTTTCCCTGCACTTCCAATTAAATGCCTCTCTGCACACAAAAATCCTTGGATCAGTCATAGTGAAATACTGCTAGAACATAAATACGTGGGAAGCAATTCTTTCGGTCAATTTCTGCATGAAAAAAAATATATCGTAAAGAAAGGTAATTTAGCGTCGAATCGGGATGGACCCCAACTTGACTGAGGTGTGGTGATTTGATGTCATACAACAGACAGACTTAAAATATACAGTAATCCCTCGTTTATCGCTTTTAATGGGGACCAAAACCACCCGCGATAAACGAAAATCCGTGAAGTAGCGACCAATTAACATATATATATATTTTTTAAATGCCCCACGTGGGCCTTTGCGCTTGAGCAGAGCGCACTAACACACACGCGCACACACACACGCACACACACACACAGGCCAGCGATCGTGCAGCGTGCAGCAGACGTGTTTATGATTAGTCAATTAAGGATGATTAGACAATTAAGGATGGAAGAGACCTGCTTTTGTTCTTATAAGCCTCCTCTCACTCTGTCTCTCTCTCTCTCTCTCTCTCTCAGCCACACACACACACACACACACACACACACACACACACACACACACACACACACACACACACACACACACACACACACACAGGCCAGCAATCGCGCAGCGTGCAGCAGACGTGTTTATGATTCGTCAATTAAGGATGATTAGACAATTAAGGATGGAAGAGACCTGCTTTTGTTCTTATAAGCCTCCTCTCACTCTCTCTCTCTCAGCCACACACACACACACACACACACACACACACACACACACGCACACGCACACGAGCAGCATCGTAAACAACACTTAGACACTGATTAAAGATCAAAGAGTAACCCGTGTGATAAGACAGAAAGAAGATAGACAGCCAATCAACATGGCTTTAAATCTTGTCAGCCCCCCCCCCCACCCCCTCACCCTACATGTACTGTATGTGTTGCTCTATGTGACTCACTGTTGTTTCGCTGACTTTCGCTGCTTCTCGAGGGACAGTTTGCGGACTTTTTTTAATGAATATATTTGAACAAATCCGCGATGCACCGAAGCCGCGAGAAACGAACCGCGAAATAGCGAGGGATCACTGTACTTTTTTGAGCTATAATGTGGCATGTATTGTACATTTTGTCCCTCTCCGATGTTCCACGTGGCCTATTATAAAAGTGGAGGAACTATCATTATAATTACAATTAGAATACAACCTGCATTGTTTGCTTTTTAAACAGTGTCGTAGATAAAACCAGATCACGCTCCTTCCTGATCACCATCAACGATTGGTCTAAAAGCAAACCGTTTAAGATTACATAACCTGGGGATTGTTTTGCCGTGATCAGCAGATGAGTGCTTTTGGATTAAAAGTACGTATACGGATTATCAATGCAATTCTTTGGAGTGCAATTCAAAAGCTAAGTCGTGCTACAGGTTTTTTGGCGACACATCATCGGCGCATCATATGTTGAGATAGCGCTTTTCAATCAAAGGAAATTTGATTTGCTTCCAAAATGATTATCCTTTCATGAATTGTTATTTTCTTTCTGTTCAGTCATGTGATTTTTTTTTTCCAATATAGCTGATGTCACAGCACAGAGTCCCTGTAGGAAATGAGATGTGTGCATTGATCCTGACACAGTTCCACCCGGGGGGGGTTGGGGGGACCATGCACTCATTTCAGCCCTCTCGCCTAGCACATAATGAACACACTCAGTGTCAGTAACATGTAAACCCGCTCCTCCCAAATAATCGCCACATCAAGCACAGGCTAATTGTTGGGTCATGGTCTGTCTCGGCATAGAGAAGACGGACCGCAATTTATAATAATGATGATGATGAGCACAGACTGAAATGAATGGTTCTGGTTTTTCTTTGATTCACTTTCAAATTATCTCCAAAAACCAACAATAATATTTCTCGTCTAAATAAATGTCGCTTTTACTCAAAGTACAATTCCAGCAATTCTGTCCCGAACCAATGCCATCCAAGCAGACACAATAAAATGTCTTTCTCACACACACACACAGGTATTAGAGAATATGAGATTAGGAATACACAACTGGTTGTTTCACCTTGAGCAGTTTTCCAAAAAGAAAAGGGCACGCGTGCTCCTTAGCAAACTACCCCCAGAGAATGCAGAACTAAGTACTGTGTTTCTTAAAGGTGATTAGAAACCCCATTTACGGGTACAATTGACTATGAAAAGAACAGAACAATCAAATTTAACATCTCAAAATACAACAGGAAGACAAACCTCATTTTTTTGTTTTGTTTTTTATGAAACCGCGTATTTATTAACAAAGCGTGTTAAGTTAGCCCCGCCCCCAAAACCTTTTGGCACAATAATCATATTAAATAAATGAGGGAAAAGTGGTTACGATTGCACGACTGTCCGTGTTTTTACGTCATGCGTTGAGTTTATTATTTTATTTTATGTTA
Organism: Hippocampus abdominalis; assembly: GCA_018466805.1. NCBI lineage: Eukaryota > Metazoa > Chordata > Actinopteri > Syngnathiformes > Syngnathidae > Hippocampus > Hippocampus abdominalis. Next base: position 6,605,330 of record CM031703.1, read on the forward strand.
ACTGTTTTGTCAAGCGCTTTGTTACAGCTGCAGCTGTTGTGAAAGCGCGACATCAATCAGGATGCGATGTATTGTAAATGAAATCTAAATTGGAATGTTAACCGACACATTCAGAGTGGTAGCACAGTTTCTGGGGCAATACAGTTGTCATGACTGTTTGTCTTTTGTCGATGTTGCAAATGATCGTAAAAGTTATATTTGACACTTTCTTTCCAAGTACGGTTCGTTCATGTGTAGCATGATGGAAACGGGTAGGACACAAAGCTAGCCTTGCTCGTGGAAATTGCAAACAGATTCTCCCCGTTTCTGTAAAACAACACATAATCAATTTCGTTGAATGCAAAGAGAAATGTGAATATTTTTTAAAAAACTCATCTGAACTCATCTCAACTAAATGTTATCATTAATTCATGATTATTAATCGCATCGGTGTCTCTAAGTGTGTGGTTTTTTTTTAATGTAAGGTTGCCAGGCAACAAGAAGAGAATTTATATACAGTGCTGGTACTTGCCTGTGTAAACGTGGTAGCAAGCATTTCATTTAATATGTTTGTAATTTAGCATTGACCAAAATGTGTGACAAAAAATAATTTGATTTTATTTGTTTTTAAATATATGTACAGTCAAACCTCGGTTTTCGAGCGTTTCGGTTCTCGTCCAATTCGGTTTTCGACCAAATATTTCGCGTTTTTTTATGCCCCGGATGACGAACAAATTTCGGTTCCCGAACAAACTGAGCGCACTTGAATGCACCATTTGACTCCTCCCGCCTTCCTTACACGAGGAAGTGACGCCTCCTCGGGTCGCTTTCCATTGTGAGCTAGACGTGTTCAGTAAACATTTTTATTTTAAAAAGAGCGTGGTTTTGGTGTTTTCGAACAATTTCGGTTTTCGAACAGCCTTCTGGAACGGATTTATGGACGAAAACCGAGGTTTGACTGTATAATTGGCCTCAAGTGCTTTCTACGAACTTGCACGCGGCAGAGAGGAGAATTTATCAAAGCTCTGCGACGGCCACGAGGGAATAATTTCAAGTTTGCACCTGTGCCGCAGACTGACAGAAGCTAATGATGTGAACTCCCCCCCCCCCCCCCCCCCCAAGAGATGGAAGTGAATCTAATGAATTCTGTCAAATATTATGAAGGAGAGTGACAGTGGTACGCCGCTGTCACATGACATGGAAATTCTCGATGAGACTGACATCAAGCGTAACGTCGCTATAAACCAGTGAGTTCAGATTTGAGCAAATAACCAACAAGAGTCGATGTAGTCAAACTATTCCCTTCAAACCCTTCAAGAATCAAGTTCAACAGAGTAACAGTTTTGACGGCTAATATAAATGTCATGTAAAGATGCTTTTGTGCTAAGCAACGATAAAGTTATGCAACCCCCGCAACTTGAGAAATATTTACAAGTTTTACTTCTGGTGTGCGTCTCCACACACACAGACTGTGCGTGTTTGACTGCAGTGCAGCAGATTCATTGTACAGTTTTTATGTGCCCTTTGGGAGCTTTTCGTTGGTCCGCAAGCTTTGCCCCCCCCCCCCCCCCCGTTTCTCCTTAAGACAAATAAAACGCACTCATGGAGGTATACGTACAGTACATAGACACGGACCACGGGCGCACAATCGCTAGCTCTAATTAGCTGACAGCCATGTTAGCGTAAAGGCCACAATCTAAACCTAAGACATATTTTTCCAACCGCAGATTTGCCTTGTGGCCAATTTCCTTTCGGATGTAAGGAACATCACGATGAAAATATGAATCTCACTGCACGTTTTCACATCGTCGTGGGGGATGAACGGATTCCAGTCGATCCGTCCATTTTTTTTCCTCTCCCTCTGTGTCATTTCTGCCTCACAGCGAAGAGGAACTCAGGCTGTAGTTTCTGAGATTTAGTCTCCTGTACCTGGGCGAAGGAGGTGACGGGGGAGGGTGGGAGGGCACCGGGGGGAGACAAAGATCTATATCAGACGCAGCCGAGCTACTACTTGATGCCAGGGAGTCTCGGAAGGGCGACGGGGGAGTCAAAGCAATAAGCTCCTCCTCCAATTCCACCCTCCCCAGTGGCGAGTCCATGAGGCAGGTGACCAAGCCACATCGCATGGGGGAAAGGGAAGGGGAGGACTGGGGGTGAGGAGGCGGGAGAGGGTAAGGCGGATGCGGAAGGGGGACGGGATGAATGGGGCAGCCAACCTGGCGGCCCGAGATCGGCTCGGCGAGGGGGTGGGGCTGGACATCAGCGTAGGTGGTGACGATAGGAGGGGTGTGGATCTCACGAGGAAGAAGATAGGGGTCGGCGGGGTGTGGCGCCGGTGGCGAGTGTTTGTGCGCGTGGGGGTGCGTAGGGGAGGAGAGCAGCATCATGGTGTTGAGCTCGCTGATGTTGGCCGTAAAGCGGTTCACCACGCAGCTGATCTGATCCATCAGGTTGCTCTGGCACGCCACCGGACGACCCTCCAAGATGATCAGGCGACCGTCGCACCCGGCCACGCCCGAGCCACCACTGACCTGGCCGTAACTGCTGCTGCTGCTGCTGCTGCTGCTGCAAGTGCTGCTGGGATACGTAGCGCCGCTTGCTATCTGAGGCTCCTCCTCCAAAGCGGCGGCGAGTCTCTGGCTCACCGTACTGATCGGGGAGGGCGTTTGCGGTTGATACGTGAGGGAGTACCTCTCCTCTGCTTCAGATAGGTCGTAGAGGTTCTTGTCGGCGCCGGTGTCGCTTTGAGAGGGCAGGGAGGAAATGGAGGGGAGGGAAGGGAGGGGCATGTGCGGAGGGAGGTCGGCTCCTCCACAGTAGCGCTCCTCAGATGTCTTGGAGAAGGGCTTGATGACCGCCGTCTGATTGTTCTCCTTCTTCTTGATGTGGAAGGACAGACGCTGCCACAAGTGGTTCCCGTGGGAACTGTTGCGCTCCGTCTGGGCCCAAGACACCGACTTACCGTTTGAGCTGCAAAACAAGATCGATTTAAGATTATAAAGTACTCTGGGGGGGGGGGGGGGGGGTAGTTCCACAGGGGGGGAGACAGTGAAAGCAACACAGTGTGTCTAAAGCTGGGGTGTCAAACGCATTTCATATTGTGGGCCGCATACGGCCTCGGTCAATGTCAAGTGGGCCAGACCATTAAAATTATATACCATAGCATGCTATAAATAACCAAAATATCACCTTTGTTTTGATATAGCGAAGCACAAGAACATGAGGAAAATGTTGAAATGTACTTACATTTCATTTACCGAACATTTCCTGAAACACCTTAGATTTCCTTCGACAAATGTGCAATTTACTTTTATCATTCACATACAGTCAAACCTCGGTTTTCGAACGTCTCTGTTCGCGACCAAAAATGTTTTTTATGCCTCGGATGACGAACAAATTTCGGTTCTCGAACAAACTGATCGCACTTGAATGCACCATTTGACTCCTCTCGCCTTCCTTACACGAGGAAGTGACGCCTCCTCGTGTTGCTTTCCATTGTGAGCAGACGTGTTCAGTAAACATTTTTATTTTACAAAGAGCGTGGTTTCGGTTTTCGAACAATTTCGGTTTTCAAACAGCCTTCTGGAATGGATTATGGACGAAAACCGAGGTTTGACTGTATATGCAGTGCAACTAATCCCACTGATTGTACAAAGGCACAAAACTTGAACAATTAGTATTTAAAAATATAGTCATGCATTTTAAGATGAAACGAGATTTATAAAGAAAGGATTTTTTTTAAAACCATTTACACATGAGCATATGAAATCTAAATGTAACCCTCGCCTACACTTTTACAAACTAAAGAGAAAACAGTGTGCCCCCTAGCGGATTATACATGAATTGCATCTTACTAAAAATATTAATTCTGCGTCTTGTATGCATTTTTTCATTTTTAAATTATCCCGCGGGCCTGATCGAACCCCCTCGGGGGGCCGGTTCCGGCCCGCGGGCCGTACGTTTGACACCCCTGGTCGACAGCAAATATAGAGTAAGTTGCAATCGATTAAAAAAACCCGCCTAGTAAGCAAACCGAGCTCTTAATAAAAATAATAATAATTCAATGTCAGTGTGGGTTTTTTTTTTAGAAAGAATCTTCACGCCCTCTCATCTCTTGGCTTTCTGCCTGTACAAGGTCTACCTGACTGCATCTCAAAGTCCCCATCCCAGCACAGAGGCACATCGCCATGATGATTTCCACCAACAACTGTAAAAAAAAAAAGAGGACCCAAATTGATGAAGATGTACAGGGGGACTGACTGGAAAAAAAAAACGAGTGGGAAGCGCTCCTGACATTTCTCATCAGAGCATGATCGAAATCTTTGCTTGGCAAGCCGTCTGAGTTGATGTAAGCGGCTGACAATTGCGACTGCTCTCATTTGCTGGCCTTTGCAGTGGCCGTCCGTCATTGACTTTGTGTATTTGATCCTTTGCTTATTGCTTTAGATGGCTTGAAGACGTTTATTTTTCTCCCTCTCTCTTCATTCTATTCATCTCTTTCTGAATGGACTCTGATTTTGCTCCCAGATTTTCACCCTTTCTTCCCTACCGCTGTCTTTGCGATGTCCCCATTAGCCAATAGTCGGCAGTCCATGGGTCAAAAGAACAATCGAGCCCGGGGGGGGGCTTCTGTAAATCCATCTTTCAGGTGACTCAGAGACACACACGCACGCACACACACACACACACACACACACACACACACACACACACACACACACGCCCACCTGAGAGTCTCTGCAGTGGAGCCTTTGCGTTTCCACAGGTGAACCAGACTGGAGGAGCGGCTAGCAGCTGAGGATGATTTGCCATCGCCGACATGCATGCGCACCACTGTACTGGTCGTAAAGGCACTGCGCACGTTTCGCTCTGGTTTGGCCAGAATGATGTACACCTTTGATGACAAAGTAAAATATATATATTACACCCGAATTGAGATTCAACCCTCTTGATGTGGTGAAGATTTCAATTCATTCTATGATGCAAAATCCAAATAAGGATTCACATTGTGCCTGTTCAGGGGCCGGTACAAGAAATGTATTTGAAACAGCTTTGTTTTGAATTCATTGTTTTTTTACATTAATTCGACAGAAGAGGAAAATCGTTTTTTTTACTTACGCTCAAGTGTAAAAATTGGTCTATCCTGATATTTGTGGCGATGCAAGCCTCACTGCACTAGCTCTGGAATTTGGTTCATCTCCCTGCACCATGCTGGGCGTTCCCACCTTACTGAGAGTGTTTCCTTTGACACGCGCCGGGCGCACCTGACAATTTGTTGCCTGAAAATAGACTAAACTTTACACCTGCTGGATCTCTGTCTAAGTATTGGCGCAGGTAGTTCAACACAATTTTGATTGGTTTGATCGAGGTGCGGGCAGACAGATTCAGAGCTCCGTGGGCATGTGGATGTTAACGCGACACAAATTGTTATCCACTATTATTGTCAAGTCTCATGCACAGGAGGTATTTGGCGAGCACTAATCAAAGGTTGCATTATTCACAAAGTAATCAAGTTCATTATTTGATAGTATGAGTGTGTGATCCCTTATAATCACCACACCAAATGGTTAATATGCTGCTGTATTTTACAAAAGGTGCCATGAAAAATGGATATAAACTTGCTGTATTCAGTACATCTAAATCGCCACACCATGCCATAGTCACTATAATCCAAACTTAAATTGGTTTCTGAAGCATCATCAGAGTGAAGGGATATTTAGACTTTTTATTACTATGTTACTATCCAAAAATTACTATTGATCCTCACCAATGTCGCCAACCAATCCTTTTTTTGGGTGGGCCTTTATTTAACCAGGTGAGAACCATTTGTCATTATTAATAAGAGATCTACAATAGATACAGTATCCATGTATTATGGGGAGAAGTCTACTGGTATTGCGAGTGGGATTAATGGACAATAATGGAGTATAGCAGACAAACACTGTAACTGCAAAAAAAGGTGCAGCAAATGTGTCAGAAGTTACTCGGAAACTTACCTTTGGTGCAAACATGCAGCAAAGGGCCACTGTGGCGCTGAGGCTGACACTGAAGCACATGGTGATTATTTTGTAATTGGAGCCAAAGTAGATGGGAACAAAGGCCAGCCATATGATGCAGGTGGTGTACATGGTGAAGGCAATGTACTTGGCCTCGTTGAAATTAGCAGGAACGTTGCGGGTCTTGAGGAGAGACACAAGATAAACAAATAAGAATAAATAGCAATAGAAATTGTTATCACGAGGTTGATTTTGCCTTATTTGAGCCACGTTTATTGCGTCAAGATAATCATTATACACCAGGTGTAATAGCGATCAAGCGCAGCCCAGGGCACCGAATGGTTTGGTGGAGTTTGTTGTACTTTCTACTGTTTATTTGGTTCTTCTGCTTTCAACGTCTGGAGAAAATGGATGGCTATAGGCTACAAATCAAATATCGAGTTTAATTTTCATGTGGAAAGAAATAAATCACACTTCCCTTTATTGGTCGTGGTTAAACACCCAACGGCATTCTTTTAATCGGGCTATGTGAGTTTTCAAACACATCATATCTTAAATCTGATTTTTTTTGGTCACAAGTTAGATGTGTGAAATGTTTACCATTGCACAAAATCGTATTTCATCCTAAATTATCGGAAGGCAGCCAAGTCATTCAAAATGTTAGTCAACTGCTACAATATGGAGGAGAAAGGAGGACCAGGTCTTACCTTGAAGGCATAGAAGGTACAGCTGAGAATGAGCAGGCCATTGTATCCCAGAGGAGCAACCACACCCAAGTTAGTGGTGTTGCATATGAGGTTGACTTGACGGATGCTAGGGTAGTCATGGATCACCTGTGTGGACGGATGAAACCAGGAAGCTCTTTTGATGTACACATGGGAAGTTTTTTTTTTCCCAAGCTTTCATGAAAACTCATTCACTCCCAAAGACGTTTTTAAACGTCTTTTCAGACTTGGTCCAGAATTGGCTGGTATTGAATGAGTTAAATTACTTTGACGCAGGAAGAGAAACTACAGAACATGTCAGAACAACAATCCCGTCGTCCAAAACAAATAACAACAACAAAATAATCATTTAGTTATGCTGTTTACCGAAGACAAAAAATAAGTAGAGATCAACATTTTAGATTTCATTTCCAGGTACAGTCAAACCTCGGTTTTCGAACGTCTCGGTTCTCGACCAAAAATTTCCAAGGCAAACATCAGCATAGTGAGCAATCCCCCAACTAATTCACAGTTACGTAAAACACCTCGTGACCCGAGGGACGAATGACGAAGACGCTGCATAGACAAATATCTATCTATCTATCTATCTTCACACATAGACACATATTTGGTAGAAGTACCTCTTAGCCAATGGGATGCCAGGATGATGCTCGGTAGTAGCCAATGGCAGAGCAGCTATATGTATGTTGTGTTCAGGAAATTTTTATTTTGAAAGTTATTTCGTAATAAGCGTCAATATTTTCCTGTTGGGGCGTTTCGTACCTTGAAAATTTCATATGAAGAGGTGTTCGTAAGTCGAGGTACAGTCAAACCTCGGATTTCGAACGTCTCGGTTCTCGACCAATTCGGTTTTCGACCAAAGATTTCAAGGTTTTTATGCCTCGGATGACGAACAAATTTCGGTTCTCGAACAAACTGAGCGCACTTGAATGCAGCATTTGACTCCTCTCGCCTTCCTTACACGAGGAAGTGACGCTTCCTCGGGTAGACGAGGAAGTGACGCTTCCTCGTGTTGCTTTCCATTGTGAGCAGACGTGTTCAATAAACATATTTATTTTAAAAAGAGCGCAATTTCGGTTTTCGAACAATTTCGGTTTTTGAACAGCCTTCTGGAACGGATTATGGACGAAAACCGAGGTTTGACTGTATTTACATCCAGATGTGATACACAATAACATTGGTTTGAACCAACCAAGCAAAAGCATTGGAATATCTGACTATTACACCAATTCTTCCCAATACCGATGTTATTTGTGTGGACACTGCCGTGTGTGGTAATGCATGTGTCAAGACTTCAGACAACTATTGACAAGAAGAAGAAAAAAAAAAACCACGGGAAGCAAACACACTGACCTGGGGTGGCTCCATGAGGAAGAGCGCTACAATGATGCCGAGCTGTAACAGTATGAGCAGGAAGGCAATGATGAGCTGGGCGCAGGCAGACATGAATCGAGGCTTCTTTGTACAAATCTTCTTCTTGCTCCCTGCCAGGATCCGTGCAATGCGGTTGGTCTAGAAGCAGGATGCAAAGATTGATCATCAGGTCCTTTTTAAGATTATGCCCACTCCGTTATCACGATTTTGGCGGCGTTTTATTTATTACTGCCCGGCTACATGATCTAGCTGTACCATTCACATCCTTTTGTATTGTAGACCAAATCGCAACCAAGGCGAGGAAGCACAGTCCAAGGGTGTAATAGCAGAGCGCTTCTCGAATCCTCACCTTGGTGACCAAAGCAGAGTAGCTCATAGCGGGTGACAGGCCAATTCCCAGGCGTTGGAGGTAGCAATGGATGACATGTGGTTTGGCGATGAGGCTGAAGGTACACAGGTACCCCAGGCAGATACCTGCCAGAATTATATAGCAGAGCTCCCTGCTGGAGGATTTCACCACAGGAGTGTCCCTGAACCTAAACAGGATATATAACAAAGGCAATTCCACGAATCAGAATGCTTTGCCATGCACACGTAACGCACAGCTATTCAGAAGATGATGGATGTTGGTGGAGAACATTTTCTATAGATTTTATTGGTAAGTTTTCTGTCATCATACAACAAATTAGAGTTACAGTCAAACCTCGGTTTTCGAACGTCTCGGTTCTCGCCCAATTCGGTTTTCGACCAAAAATTTCGATTTTTTTATGCCTCGGATGACGAACTTATTTTGGTTCTCGAACAAACTGAGCGCACTTGAATGCACCATTTGACTCCTCTCACCTTCCTTACATGAGGAAGTGACACTTCTTCGGGTAGACGAGGAAGTGACGCTTCCTCGCGTTGCTTTCCATTGTGAGCAGACGTGTTCAATACATTTTTATTTTAAAAAGAGCGTGGTTTCAATTTTCAAACAATTTTGGTTTTCGAACAGCCTTCTGGAACAGATTATGGACGAAAACCGAGGTTTGACTGTACATCTTTAAATTAATGGAATGTTCACTGAGTACTGGATATTTTGTCAAGAGATACTGTATGTGTTACCTAATGAAGACGGCGGTGACAAAGAATGTCGCCATGAGCCCAAGGCAGGCAAAGACCACAGCAGCAATGGGTTCGGGGTCCCCCCATCGTAAGTACTCCACCGGAATTGGATCACATCCTGGTTAAAGATGGAAACCCATTTGTTTAGCATCAATTCAGAAGGAAGTTTAATAGGCAACGTTTAAGAGATGTGTGGAATTCTAAGGAATTCAAAAGGAAGGGTTTGGAGGGATACGTCAATACCGCATAAGATTTAAAACTTCAAATGCAGACAAACTCTGGGACTCTGGAACTTTACTGACCAGAGAAGCACCTCAAAGCCCAAAACTAATCCTCTCTTTCTGCTTATTTCACTCTCTCTGCCCACCGCTTCTGTTAGTCTCCATTGATCTCCTTTTCTCTCCCATTCTCTGCCCCAATTTGAATTTGAAGTCACTTTTCTCAACTGTATTTTCTTGTTTTGTTCTTGATTCTATCCAAAATTCTCTTATGTGGTTTTAATGCTTTTCACAGCCACCACAGAGCAGCAGCTGCCTGTCATAAACTCTCTGAATTGGCGTTACATCTTTGCCTCTTCTGCTCTTCATTTCCTAAAATTCTTGTGTGCGTGTGTGTGTGTGTGTGTGTATGTGTGTGTGTGTTTCTTGTGCAAGTGCATGTTTTCAATGCTCCCATAAGACAGTCTCGCTTTTCACAATAAAACATGATGGTTGAAAGTTGCACTTTTTTTTTTCTTTTACTGTTTTGGACAATCTTCTCCACTTGCAACTTTCCTGTTTTGAAGAGAGCGGCAGGAGGGTGTGCGGAGAAAGAAAATAATAATTTGGATTTACTTCGTTTGAACATAAACATCATTTGCACATGATTGCACAGTGTTAAACTGACATGTTGTTTTTGATTATTTACCAGTTCCAAAATTTTTTTTAGGAGTTTCTCCAAAAACACACTGGAGCAGTAACTCCTCTGAGCTTGGCAGTTGACGCCAAATTTTGGCTTTGCACAAGGCGCAGGTGTGCTGTCGTGGCTCAGCCAGTTTTCCTCAACTGAGTGGGCGCGTAGCAATTACGGAGGGACCGGGTACTTGAATAATAAGTGAAGAATGGACTTCACAATGATGCCGAATTTAAATCCGCTTCTTTTGCAGGCCTTTGCCTTTCAAAGGCAATTTTGCGTGCAAACGACAAACTATGTACAGGAAATGTCCAACTTAAAGCATGTCAGAGACTGATTTTGACCTATGTTATGCAAAAAAAAAGCAGTAGGGAATTTTTTTATTTTGATGGCATGGAACCTTTAAGAGCCACACTTATCTCTTGTAATGTAGCTAGATGAGGTAACCTACATATAAATTATATACAGTTCCACCTTGGGCACAATAATGTGGCCAGTGAATACATAGTGTGGCACAATGGAGGAGCACAAAACCCCCTAATGACACCATCCTTTGTGTTTATCTTTCATTTTGTGTAATAGGCCTGCTCCACTAAGTGAGGAGGCTTCTGTCTCTGCCATTGAGGCTCAATTTGAATTTTCAGCAGGATTCTATTCATGTTTTAATCATTGCACGGCAAGCAGCATAATGAGCCGCTGAAAGAATAACAAGGCAATATTCATTCGCTTCGAAAGCGGTGGAGTAGAAATACATTTGCACCGCAGCAGAAATATGTTTGCATTGAGAGGTGCTCTTAATGGAGAAGAATTAAAACACCGGTGATCACGCCGGGCAGCACTGGAGGGTGGCAAATATAGAATAATATGAAAACATTGCTCGCTGCGCCAGGAATAAACACCCCCCCCCCCATAAACCTCATCAATAATAATAAAAGAATACATTTTATTTATAGGCACCTTTCAGGGCACTCAAGGTCACAATACAACATCATTAAAAATAAGCAGCTCGGATAATGGGTGGATGGATGTTACATCTGCAACATTATGAAATATAAAATACAGTTAAACAAGGAGACTAACCTGTGAGGTCATAAGTGGGCCAGGAGCCCAGGTCACATGCTCGGCAGGTATACTCATCAAACACAAATTCATTTTCTTTACAGGGAGTACACGTCCAACAGCAGCTCACCTCACCTTTACGGATCACCTTGAAAAGAAGCAAAGTACAGTACTGTTGCTCTGTCACTACTGTTTATGTCAACTTACAGGCCAGTAAAATTGCAACCAGCTATACATATACAGTATGCAGTAAAAAGCAATTGCAGTCAGTTATAACTTATTTTTTCGTTCAAATTGCTCAAGCCATGAACCGGCATCTCACTCAGCAAGAAAGACTTAACCAAGCTCAGCCTCGACCGACTACTGATCAGTCACCTTACCTTAATTTGCCCTTTGTCGCAGGGTTCGCTGCAAACTGACTTGATGACAACATCTTTGCTTGACCATATTTCGTCATCATCTATTTTCAATCCGCGGTTGTCCCAACTGCCCACGTTAATGTAATCGTAGTAGTCCTTTCCCATCTTCTTGAAATTCATGATTTCATACCTGGAGACAAGAGCATGTCAAGTGCATTGTTATCGACAAACTCACGCGGTATCACAAAATGCTCTCTATTTTCCCTAGCAAATGAACAGGCACCAAAGTTCATGACCTTTCACTTGAATAATACCTGCCAGGCGAGTCTCCATTCTCATCAAAGAGGATTCCCTCCCCAGATACTCCAGTAAAGTTAGTTTTCATGAGGAAGTCCAACAGCGTAGCACCATCAATAGGCCTCATGGCGTCACACAGGCCCTTCAAATGCAACATTAATGGGTCTGATTCATGACCTGACTTACAGATAGAAAGTTGTAATTTTACTAAAGATTAAAAATTTACCAAACAGAATATATTTAAAAGAGCAAAAAATAATAATAATAACATCGCTATGTCCCTGCATGGTTAGTCAGAGAAATAATGGTGTGTATACAGTATACATACATATATATATATATATATATATATATATATTTATTGGGGGGCGGCCCGGTAGTCCAGTGGTTAGCACGTCGGCTTCACAGTGCAGAGGTACCGGGTTCGATCCCAGCTCCGGCCTCCCTGTGTGGAGTTTGCATGTTCTCCCCGGGCTTGCGTGGGTTTTCTCCGGGTGCTCCGGTTTCCTCCCACATTCCAAAAACATGCATGGCAGGCTCGTTGGGCACTCTAAATTGTCCCTAGGTATGAGTGTGAGCGTGGATGATTGTTCGTCTCTGTGTGCCCTGCGATTGGTTGGCAACCAATTCAGGGTGTCCCCCGCCTACTGCCCGAAGACTGCTGGGATAGGCTCCAGCACCCCCCGCGACCCTAGTGAGGATGAAGCGGTTCGGAAAATGGATGGATGGGTGGATATATATTTATTGGCAGAGGCTTCGTTGAACCCCTGAGACCGATTCACCGAACCCTTAGGGTTCCATCAAACTCAGGTTCAGAACCACTTGTTTGAAACAAGGGGGATTTTATGATTTTTTTTTTTTCAGTTTATTTTTTTTGTATTCAGAACAAAACGTGCAACACTTTGAGTGCAAGTATTTGCAACGCGCTCTTTTACCAATAACACCGATAACCATCAATTTGGCCACAATAATTCAAATGTAAAAATTGCATACGGTTTCATCTTCACATGCATGCATCCACACCTGTTACTGTAGCTACTACATCATCCATCACCAGAACACCACCTACCTGATAGCCTGGGCACAGTGCCCGTTGCATGTTATGCAGGCCATATGCCATCGAATAAATGGCGTTGATGACGAACCCCATTTTAGTGTCCTGTGCATACTGCTGCCGGAGGGATTCTCGCTCTGTACATTAGAGAGAGGGGGAGGGGGGGATGGCGTTTGAAGAATAATTTAATGAGGAAGGAAGCTATATGACAATAACTCCTGATTTAATATTACCCTCAGTATTTTGTATGAATCTCAACAAGGCTTTCTTCATCAAAGGCCACTCGACAACCTCTCGATACTTCTCAGGAGCCACTTCTCCTCGGCCTCTCTCATTTCTTTCTGCCTCCTGTTCATTTGGATTTCACATCCCATTTCATTCGAATAGAGGAGACGTGATCCCTTTGAAGTTGTGCTCTCACAGTATTTCTCACCCACCAATTCAACCAATGAAACAGAGAGGAATAAGGAGAGCGGAAGGGGGGGGGGGGGGGGGGGGGGGGCCCAGAGAAATAAAAGGGACTGCTGCCAGAGGCACAAAATCTATCCGTGCTAAAGCGTAGAGCTGTGTGTAACTTAAAGGCATGGATAATAGTGTGAATGTGAGCAGCCTCTCTGTTTGTGTGCTTTGCGACCAGTTCTTGCAAAAAGCCACTCAATGAACAACCTATTCTTTATATGCCAAGATAAAAAAAACATGATCAGTTTTTCACTGATGTAACACCCAGGTCTCGTCATAAACACACACGCATGATGTTTGTTCACTGTTAGGTCATCTCATGATAACCACTGGAACAAACTAATAAGATCCAAAATGAGCTCAAAGGATTTTTGCCTTAATTATGGCAGTTTTACCGTATTGGCCCGAATATAAGACGGTGTTTTTTGCATTGAAATAAGAAAAAAAGTGGGGGCTCGTCTTATATTTGGGGTCTAGACATTATACCCATTGGCGACGCTAGATGGCACCAGATACCATTGAAGCGAATGCTGAATTTGACTCCCCAGGCCAAAGCAAACCCCTGTCATGAAGAATAAAAATAAAAATTGTGGTAGCACGAAGAAGAAAAATAAAAAATAGCGGTAAGATGGAAAAGAGGAGAAAATGGAGAAACGTAGCGACAATCAGGAGAAAAATGGGTCGAAGATCGGCCAGGTTAACCGGCAGCTGAGGAGAAGTTGTGATGTCATTTACATTTCAAAAACCAGAAGCCATTCATTTACGAATAGGATTGCACTTTAGTTTACATATTTAAATGTTCAGGTATTAAGATTTGAATGAGGCAAAATAACATGCTTTTTCTCTCAAATTTTTTGTTATAATCATTTGTTTCAGATGTACTGTAATTATTTTCTGTATAAAAATTAATGTGATGTTCAAAAAGTCTTTTTTCAAACTTGAGTCTTGAAAAAGAGCGGGTCGTCTTATAATCAGGGCCGTCTTATATTCGGGCCAATACGGTACTTGACGCTGTCGGAGAGGTATTGCTTGAACTATTTCTTGATTATTTTGAGTGTGGCATACAGTAACTACAATATTGAACCCTCCAATTATTGTATGTTGCTCTGATTGCAAATTAATAAAGAGACCGAGAAGTATTAGCATACGGTTGGCTATGTTCATTACGGCTTTGCCTAAACAACAAACGGTGGTGAGCAAAGGTGTTTGCCCAATACTGTGCATAAATTAAGGCTGTCGCTACTTACTGCTGCAGGTGCGGTTGAACTTGCTGTTTTCCTGTGGGTGGCCCTTCAGGCGACAGTGGAAGCGATGTTGCCAAAATTCTATAAACCACGGGTTCCTTAGGTTGTTGTCAGGCCGCAGTTTAAGGTAGTAGTCGTCGAACCACTTGACGTCAGCAGACTGAAGCTTTATGGTGATGCCACCGGCGGCTTCCTTCACGTAACCATCTGTCACGTCATACCGGTCAGCCCAGCCGTCACTGACGAGACAGAACAGATTCTTCTGAACATTTTTAGCATGTCAAGGAAATTATTCATCTCATCGTAATTCATGATGTGGGCATGTGTTGTATGATTTTTGCTTTTGCATAATCCTTGATTCTAGACAGCACTCGCCAGCAGCGCGTGCCTCTGACAATGTATACACTAGCATCAGTTGTAAAATGGCTAAAAGGCTGCATCGATGGCATTGACACTTCAAATGCTGACATTATGAAGGCACTGCATGACAGCCATCAGGCCATGTTAAGAACGATTTGCATTTACCTTTAGCATGCAAATGGGAAATGTGTGCAAGCTAAAGGTAAAGGTATGCTAAAGGTGTCACCTCATCTTCACCCTACCCTCAAATTACGCACGTTACAACGTCACTGATGGTACAGCCTCTCACGCAGCAAATTTTATTTCAGTACACTGACAGGGATATGGAAATTGACAGTTTGCCTCCCATTTTGAGCTTAGCAAGGGCAAATATTTGGTTGGGGGGAGGGGTGGGCGGCACATACCAAAGATATACAATAACTGCCTGCTTATATCACTGTGTGGTTCAGTTACTGCAAGATGTAATGGTGGTATTGCAGTCCGAACAATTTACTTGATGATTTGATGTACAGCGCATGTCAATCACATTACTGTACAGTGATCCCTCGCTATTTCGCGGTTCGTTTATCGCGACTTCGGTACATCGCGGATTTTTTCAAACATATTCATAAAAAATAATGTATTTTTTATTTTTTTGGAAGTCCGCAAAAAGTCCGCAAACGGTCCGCGAGAAGCGGTGAAAGTCAGCAAAACAACAGTGAGTCACATAGAGCAACATATACAGTACATGTGGGGTGAGGGAGGGGGGGGGGGGTGCCCAGAAGATGTAAAGCCATGTTGATTGGCTGTGCATCTTCTTTCTGTCTTATCAAGTGGGTTACTCTTTGATCTTTAATCTGTGTCAAAGTGTTGTTTACGATGCTGCTAGTGTGTGCACGTGTGTGTGTGTGTGGGGGGGGGGGGGGGACTTATAAGAACAAAAGCAGGTCTCTTCCATCCTTAATTGTCTAAACAACCTTAATTGACTAATCATAAACACATCTGATGCACGATTGCTGGCCTGTGTGTGTGTGTGTGTGTGTGTGTGTGTGTGTGTGTGTGTGTGTGTGTGTGTGTGTGTGTGTGTGTGTGTGTGTGTGTGTGTGTGCGCTCTGCTCAAGCAGGCCCACATGGGGCAACTTTTTTTTTTATATATATGTTAATTGGTCGGTAAATCGCGGATTTTCGTTTATCGCGGGTGGTTTTGGTCCCCATTAACCACGATAAACGCGAGCTTACTGTACTCCATTCTTTTTCTCTATTAAACTGCGAACTTGCATCACTTTTTGAAATGTCCTCAATGCTCCCAAAATACAAAGAGAGACCACCATTACACACACGCACACACACACGCACATACGCACACGCCTGGGCTAACAGGTCAGAACTGACAAACTTGGGCACACCACTCGTATAACTTTTGCAAATTAGCTACTAAACTCCGAATTGAAGTTTTTCATCATACATTCCGATGGCCAAAAAAAAACGATTGTCAAAGCAATCTTTCATTTACATCACAGTCTGAGACATTATGATCAAACACGATGACAAATAAAGGATGTGATGATTGCGCCAGTCATTTCTAATCATGCTGTGAAAGCGGGGAAATAATTGTCGCTCACACATTGTGATTGAAATCTAATCAGAGTCACCCTGTTTCTGGGGATCACACTGTTGTCAAGTATTTGTGTCTATAATAGGTAGAGTTACTGAGTTCATGCGAGTAATCAACATTTCAAAGGCAGAGATCGCCACGCCTCTCGTTTGCGGCAACAAAAGAAGGGAGAAGAGAGTTTTCCGGAACCAACTGTTGCCATGTTTTGTTTTTCTTAACATCTCACACAACCATAAAAACATACTATTGATTGCATATATGATGCCAATTACAAAGTGTGAGTAGGAATAGATTTCATGACACACAGGTGCTCTAATTACACTGACGTTATGGCACTACGTGGGCGACGTTTCAGTAAAAGGGCTTTGCAAGAGCTCAACTGTGTTTCGGGGGGCAGGATGACGACGAAGTAACCCACATTGACAGGACGTGCTTTTGTGTGAGGCAGAAATACTGCTCAAAATGACTGATGCTAATGACGTTTTGGTTCTCCTCTTTCCAACTCCCTCGGTCTAGGACCCAAGGGCTGTTGCCATGGTTCTCAGCCCACGCTCAAACAACTGTCTGCGCTTCGTGGTCTCATAAAAACACACTGTTTTTCCAGTACTGTATGTGTGCACAAGCATATTCACCTAGCATGCATTTTAGTGTTCGCTCTGAAAGAAACGTGAGCTGCCGATAATGGAAATGTGATGTGCACGACAGTACATTCTGTCTATTGTAATCCACACAAGCTGCAGCGTAACCTTTAAACTATTCAAAGCCATGCAGTGAGCATTTCCATGCCATCCTTAAAGAGTAAAAGTGGAGAAAAAAAACATAATCCATTTGTAAATTGTTAATTTGCATTTGATTACTTCTTTATTAAAAAATCCATCTCAAGCCTGAAGTATTTGACTAATGTGGCTAAGCATAATTGCACCATAAATCAAGGCAAACTCGACTGCATATTTCATCCAAGCTAACGTTCAAACGGTAAGTGCGCCTTTCCCAAAGTCTTTTGGGATGGGAAATAGTCGCTTGATTAATTGCTTCACTTTCACCTCAATCACGTTGTGTTTAAAAGTAACACTTTTACAACGATTCGTTTGATTAAAAGGTGTATGAACAAAAATTGTCCTGAACTGTAGCAAAATTTGTTTGGCTCAAAATGCTGTAATTACCGATACGTCAAATAGTGTGTCTTGGCGCAATATTTTATTCAGCTTCCAAACAGTGCAAGCCAATGGATCACTGCTGTATATTATACAGCATTGTTCATTGTTCAAAGTGGCTGTTATTATTATGTTATTACACAGTGTATAATAACATAATAGTAACAACCACTTTGCAAATGCCTATGCAGAGGTATACAAGTGCACAAACAAATCAGGAGGTTAATTCAAATATGTAGCATTGATTAGTTACAAACGCTACACAAAGTTTGAAATGGTTGATGTAAGCGCTTTTCCTTCCATTGAAAATGAATGTACGATCCCCCACTCACGTTCTGACGCCATCTTTCAAATGTTCAGACCCCCGAGTTTTTTGGGGGGGGGTTTTGTATCTGGGGATTAACAAATGTGGTGCAGTCCATTCAAACTGTGTGTAAGAATCTCTCACTATTCGCATATAATCTCCCGGAGAATAAATAATAAAACCACACCACAACAGAGTATCACTGCGTTTAGTTCGAATAACTTAAAGGGCGCGGAGGTAATTTTGAAGATATTCTGATAGTGTTTGAAATTCTATACAGAGAAGAAAAACAAGCAGTAACAGCGCCCAAAATGCATTAAGCTGTATCAGAATTGTCTCCCAAATTGACAGACTTCTACTGACCTCACAGAAATGGATGCGAGGCCAGTACCCGCATATATGCTACTGTCGGGAAGTTACTTCACGTACTGTAATTGATCTGACCATTTCGGACAGATGACACTCAACGACACCAGAGGAAGAGCAGCCCACATTTATTCCCCCGGCACATGGTCCAGTTCCACTCACGACTGATGTCAAACCTCATTACACCCATCCTCGTTTCCTGACATCACCCCCTTTGTTGTGACTGCTCTTTTCTATATTACCATGATGAAGACGGAGAAACCACTTGTTGTCTTTTGTAGTTGCCTAAAAAAAGAATGCTGGTGCAGCAGCTTGCAGGGTGCCACAAATAGGGTCTTGTGATGAACAGAATGGCGGCGGGGGTTAGTCACAGAAGACTTGCGCTCACACAATTGGAGAATCGATGCTGGACTGTTCATCCTTCCATTTCGTTTATCTTATTGACGCCAAGTTCTGATATGAGATTGCAAAAAAATACACAGTGGCATTGAATCTATTTGCAAACATCCATCCATCCATTTTCCGATCCGCTTTATCCTCGCAAGGGTGCTGGAGCCTATCCCAGCCATCTTCGGTCAGTCGGCAGGGGACAATCGCAGGACAATCGCAAGGACACGCAGAGACGAACAACCGTTTACCCTCACACTGACACCTAGGGACAATTTAGAGTGTTCAATCAGCCTGCCATGAATGTTTTTGGAAGGTGGGAGGAAACCGGAGTACCCGAAGAAAACCCACGCAGGCCCGGGGAGAACATGCAAAGTCACTGGATATACAGTAATAATATCTTACCCATTTCGACCTATGCATCCATTCATGCACTGACACAATTGCGGGTAGGGCTGAACTTGTGAAGTGACTTTGGGCCAGTTCATCACAGGACACACACCAAGACAGACAACTATTCATCCTGAGATTTGTACAGTCATTGAGTGGGAACGAGTCCCCCGTGAGCCGTGTGTGCAAAAGCCCGCCCAATGGAGCACTTCACTAGCAATGATTTACCATTTGGATTTGTTTAAATAAAAGATTTGTCGCTGGGAAATAATTTAATACAATATGTATGTTGCACAGGCCGCACATTTGACAATAAAGTTGCACTTGACTTGAATATATCTTGAGCAAAGCTGAAATGCTATAGGCCGCACGCAGGCCAGCGTTAATTTGGAACGCCGGCAAGGTGAACCCCGAAAAAGACAAAAACTCTTGACATCACGCTGCATCTAAGAATCCATTATTTTTCCCGCCGCTGAACACAAACAACAGAAACCTTTATCTGGATGCACGTACGCGCAAGCCTTTAATGGCATATCTTTGGCAAGCTAATGATGGCCCAGTGGCTGCCTTAGACAAAGCGGTCGGAGACATTGTCCTCTTTACACGCAGCCAATAATTACATGGGTTGCAGCTGTGCACGCACACACACACAGATACAGAACTCGTGTGTTTGACAGCAGGGATTAGCATGAAGTGGTGCAGCTAATGCTCAGTTGCGACACATTATTCAATTTATCACCCACAGAATCGCGCGTGCGTGCGTGTGTGTGTGTGTGTGCGCACGCTCACATTCGTGCATGGGCATGTGTGGGTCCAAGTGAGAACCAGGCAACGCCTCAGTAAATTAGCAGTGTGTTATTCTCGACTTTAATTGCACTCCCCACATCTCAGTGGTACCACATGCCCACAGACAAGAGTGTTGATCTTTTTCTCTCGGTCTTCACTTGATACCCCAACTCTGTCCTTTCTGCGTTGCAAGTCCAGGGCCAAAAAAGGGTCCTTTGAGTTTGTTAAGAAAGTTCCAAATTAGGTGAGAATGTAACCGCAGCTAAGGAAAGGGGAAAAGGAAGGTTTGGTGAGGAGCTGTAATTTCCAATCTACACAAGTAGAGATCCTTATCTGTCCATCTTTTTCGAACATTCTCCCTCACACTCTATTTTCTTGCTTTCAGTCATGGTGGTTGCTATAGTAACAAGCTGGGTCGGGGGCGGGGGGTGGGGGGTGGGGGGGGGGGGGCTGTGATGCAGCACACATGCTGTATTACCAGGAGCAGAGAGAGAAAGAAGGACGGCAAAAGAGAGTGATTAGCGGGTGACGGGGGTGTCAGTTGCTCATTTCGCTTTTGTCACTAAGCATCCACATTTGCCACTTTTTCATTTAAACTTTGCCCGACTGTCGGCTAAAACAAACTGATATGAACTAAACCAGCAATCTTCAAACGCATCACTTTGAAAATGTTCGCAGAACCTGACTGTTGAAAAAAGTCTTGAAAAGCATTTCGAATTCAGTGTTGGAGGTTTAAGCGATTTTAGAATCAAGCAAACAGGACACACATTCGAATTTCATCCTTAAACTCGAAATGTGGAAAGAAGCAAGCGTGAAGCAGAAGAAAATGACTTTTTTTTTAAACCTTTTTTTCTCCTCCCACCTTTGTTCTATTTTGCTTTCATTTCTTCTGATTGCAATTGATTTCCAAGGCTGCACACGCAGTACTCATTGTCTGATACATCCACCACTAAATTGTGAAGTCAGCGAAGTTCAACTAAAATAGAAGTGACCACATTTTTGTCAAAAATGTTCAATGCTTTTAAAATGTGGTAACCTCCTGTTGTACGCTCATATTTCCCATCTTAGACCTCTGCTCTTTCTCGAGGGCATCGCTGTTCATGTTTCATTTAATTACCTTTTTCCCGAGTTCAGTGTCTGGACTAAATTAGAGGTTAATTAATTTCCCATTCAGGAACAGCATGACCATGCAAGACACTTTTGTTAGGTAGCCTTTCAAATGTCTGATGAATGAGGTGAGCACAAAAAAAAGAAAAGGACATGACAAGATATGAGATAAAAAGACAAAAGGAAGTAATTCAATTGAGTAACTACAAAGAATCGACAGAGAAAAAAGATTTGTGCCCTTTCTTTTTCTACATGAATCCACATATGATGCTTTAATTAATATTCAGGGGAAGTGATATATGAAATGTTAAAATCAGTATGGCACAAACACGACATACGACTAGACTACAACATAAAAAAGGAGCTTCACAGGCGTGCATAACTACTCCAGTGAAACTCCTCTATAACGAAACCTACATGGGCGAAAATACCCCCTATTGTGAAAAAATCTTTATGCATTAATACCATTCCCACTTTCATGCACCCCATACAACGAAAAAACTCCCTTTTGTGTTATACGACATCTTTTTCTCTGCTCTTGCCTCGCGATGAGATTCACTACAACGAAGTCTAATCCAACAGCGACCTCTACTGCTTCGTTCGGAAACGGCAACAGCAACCACCACACTGGTTTACACATACGCAGTAGTCCAGTAAGTATTTGTTATCGTTAGTTTCTGACGCAGCACGAACGTTGCATTGCTAGAATGGCTACAAAACGGACCTTTGGATGTCAAGCAGCTAAGACAAGAAGAGCTCTGACGCTGGAAGAGAGGGTAAAAGTGATCAAAATGAAAGACGGAGGAAACAAAATAAAAGACATGAAATTGATGTAAGTGAAAGTGAATGCTGATCGTAAATTTCGCAATTTCTTTCCCTTTTTTTTTCTTTCTACACTGACTATATGAAGTGTCAAATAAGTGTATGCTCATACTTATGCACGATTGGAATAAAACTAAAGAGTACACATACATTTTTGTGTGTGTGTGTGTGTGTGTGTGTGTGTGCGTGTGTGTGTGTGTGTTTACATCTGAGATCAAATTTGCTACAGTGAAAAACCCTCTGTTGTGAAAAATTTCTTGCTGCAAACATGATTTCATTGTAGAGGAGTTTCACTGTATATTAAAAATATATGTATTTTTTTTTAAAAGGATTACCTGTGGGGACGCTTTTGAGTTTGCAGATAAACATTAAAATGAGATTCTTTCCCCTCTTTTCCCATCCATTTTCACCCATTACCATCATTATAATTCACAAAAATTCCACAATCGGAGCGCTGGAAGAAGAAGAAACATACCCTGGCATGGTTAGACGTACGTACAGTTTTGATTAAAAGTACGTGAGGCCTTTCGTCATTACGGACGGTCAAGATGGTCAAGTCACGCCGAGCGGTGTTCAACACTCGGTTTAATCAGATCAGTGGCAAGTGAATAATTATCTTTATCATCATCTGTGCGCTCTTGTGGTAATATAATTATCTTGACATAAAAGAGTGCCTTCCCAACACAACGGGGCTAATCATTTTCTTCTCCGGACCTCTGCTGAGTCGAGCATTCACCCGTGACCACCTCTAATCTACTCCCGGTTTAGTACGGGACGAACGTAACTGAAGTAATCAAAACAAATTGGCCACTAAGACTGTACGCGCAAGGCTAATATACAAGAGCACCCCCAAACGTGTCAACTCCAATTCTCGAATTTCCAGCCAGCGCCCTTATACAAAATTCGCAGTCAAGCAGATGAGTAATAGATGAGTTTCACTGTGTCAAACGAACATGCATCATTTCCTCCACATTAACAGCCAGGTAAATCCTCCATATTGTATTGTTCCTGATTGTAAAGTGTCCTTGGGTGTCTTGAAAGGCGCTTAAAAATCAAATGTATTATTATTATTATTATTATTAATTTTTGTAATCGCACCACTTCTTCTTTCGCAATTACAAAATAACTTTGTGAAGTTCATTTTTTAATTCTTGATCACACGTTCTACAGTCAGAATGGAACCGCCCATGCAGGATGGTAGACTTTACCTCACTCGGCAGGATGACGATGATCATGTTGATGAGGATGATGATGATGATGGTGATGGTGGTAAGGACGAGCACGATGATAATAATGAGCATCCTGGTGCAACACGAAAAGGATGTCGTTTGGTTGTCTTAGCTACAGAGTGTAGCTCACTGCAGAAAAAAAGTAGATTTATATCATATTGGAGATATGTTAATGTCCATCATGTGAAAAAAAAAAAACGTATCAGGGAGAGTTGTTGGTGGCATCGGTGAAAACAATTCAATATGCATCTTGTGATTATAACAACATTCTGAAACGTTCAGAAGCGTGACACGCATGAACAGATCAGTCGAGTTGTTTTTACTTCTGCGTGTGAAATATACGAGGGATCCCTAAAAGTGAGAACAAACGCAAAGTTGCGGGCAATGAAAACGCTTGAAAGGAATCTCGGCTGGTAAAATCAGCCGATCTGAAGACTTTTTGGAAGCATTTGATCAGTTCATATTTGTCTTTTTGATCTAAACTGGAATCCATTCACCCAACTTAGTGAACACAGCAATGTCACTGACCTGCCAATGAGAAGAAACTCTCCCACCAGTCCTTGGCGCCTCATTGCCATGAGGATATTCCGGACAGTCATGCCTTCGCAGAAGCATGCCACCACCCTGGCCTTGGGCAGGTGGGCCTTCAGCTTTTCCACCAATCGGTCGAAGTTCTGCTCTCCAGCATTGCTCCAGATTTTGCCTGAAGCAAAAGAAACCGGCACAGCCTGTAACGCTTTCCGGTCTGCATTGCATTTGATTTTTGCTTTTGAAATTCATACTTTCAATTTGAACCCATCAAACACGTGCGATACCATGCGTCATAAAATCTCAAAATGATTTGTGTCTCGGGGTTCATATCCTACCAGAATGAGCGATGCAAATGCCCTCTTTGGCCGCCATGTCCTTGAATGCTTCCATCCCACTTTCTCCATAGTTGCCTGGAAAGACAAAAAAAAAAAAAGGTTTGCAAAAGACGGAGGGAAAACAACTCAGAGGAAGGAATGGGACAGACATCCCGACCCATTTCCCTGACTCGTCTGCCAGAGCACAATTCATTAATCTCACATTTGTGTCAGGGAAATTGTCTCCCTACTGTGGCGCCCGTTTCTTTGCCAAAGAAAGTGGGTGACCTGGAATTTATGCAAATGAAAGGTTGTACACACTGGCAACAAAAATGATCGGATTTCCCTGCCGAAAATCTCCCTCTTTCCCTTTCATTTGGCCATTTTTTTTTCATTGACAAAAAATAAAATAAAATCCCTCCACCAGGGTTTTCTGAACATCATTCAAATATATTAGCTCTTGCGGTTTGCCCCTCTCTTAACTATGTGTGAGATCATCAACAGAAGGTGATCTCAAGTAGGCTGCTCTCAACTGTGGTGCAAAGTAATTTGTGAACAACCAACGAGGCCAAGAAATAGTCGGGGGGTAAAGTTTGTCTTAAAAAAAAAAAAACAGTCACAGGAGATCACGGCATGTGTGTGTGTGTGTGTGTGTGTGTGTGTGTGTGTGTGTGTGTGTGTGTCTGGAGCGGGGGGGCGGATGTCGGGGTCCATGGCATTGACGAGTGTGTCAGAGCTAAGTATAAATTCCTGTAATTAGTCGCTCAGTGAGAAGAGCAGCAGACAGATGGTGCAGACCATCCTACCCTACACACTCACACTCACACGCACACACACACACACACACACACACACACACACACAGTGTTTAAGTCATCAGAATCGATAAAGCTTGTAACCTACTTCAGTCGAGTCTCAACAGGGATTTATGTGAGAGACATCTTTTTCATCGAGTCTCCCTGTAATTCTTTCTCTGGCTTTTGAACGTTTCCCTTTAAACTGTATGTTATCTGCACTCCATTCCTGGCAGTACAGTCAAACCTCGGTTTTCAAACGTCTCGGTTTGCGACCAATTAGGTTTTCGAACAAATATTTAGAGTTTTTTATGCCTCGGATGACGAACAAATTTCGGTTCTGGAACAAACTGAGCGCACTTGAATGCACCATTTGACTCCTCCCGCCTTCCTTACACGAGGAAGTGACGCTTCCTCGTGTTGCTTTCCATTGTGAGCAGACGTGTTCATTTTTATTTTAAAAAGAGCGTGGTTTCGGTTTTCAAACAGCCTTCTGGAACGGATTATGGACGAAAACCGAGGTTTGACTGTATTTCCCAATGATGTCTCATTCTTAACTCATTCCCACTCTTATATTGCTGAGAAACTGCACGTCACTTTTCTTCACCTAAAATAAGTTGGGGTTTTTTTTGTTTTTTAATACAGTCACAATTTTCAATGCAGTCCGCATAACATCTATAATCTGCCCGAGGAGCTGCACTTAGGTCTTAACAAGCGACTTCCTCAAGCGCGACTGTCTCCTTTTTACAAGCGAGAGGCAGATTCCTCGGGTGTCATTTCCGCTGACATCCTTCCTTCATCCGCTCTCCCACTTCTCTCCTTTCTCTATCCATCTCACTTAGTACTCTCATCCTCTTATCACATCTCACCTGCTAGTCCCCTATTTTAACATGCTTTTCTCTCCACTCCTCGGCCCTCATCTCCTTTCTTCCCTGCCAATGCTTCACCACGGGGTAAAAAAAACAAAAAAAAACAGCATGTAGTAAACATGTGTTTGTCCATCACCAGGATTTCTTGAGTGACATGCGCATACAGGCTCAATGGCATTCACTTCATGCCACTTGGAGAACTGAAATGACACATGAACAGCTCCGTGGCAGCCTCGAACCCATGTGGATATGGCCACATTTTCCTACAGCAATAGAGTGTCAATCTGTCTGAAGAAAAACGGAATTATAATATATACTCGGGATGGGTGAGTACCGGGCTGATCTCAAGGTTTTGGTAGTTGCGACTGCTGCTGATACCAAGATGAGATAAGGAACTGAAAGAATGCATGGCTGACAGATGTCTATTAAGATACAATTTTATAAGTACACTCAAACCTCGGTTTTCGAACGTCTCTGTTCTCAACCATATCGGTTTTCGACCAAAAATTTTGAGTTTTTTTATGCCTCGGATGACGACCGAATTTCGGTTCGCGAACAAACTGAGCGCACTTGAATGCATCATTTGACTCTTCTCGCCTTCCTTACACGAGGAAGTGACGCTTCCTCGGGTAGACAAGGAAGTGACGCTTCCTCGTGTTGCTTTCCATTGTGAGCAGACGTGCTCAGTAAACCATTTTATTTTAAAAAGCGTAGTTTCGGTTTTCAAACAGCCTTCTGGAACGGATTATGGTCGAAAACCAAGGTATGACTGTATATGAATATTTATAAGATTGAAGTTCATGCTTTGTAAGAATTGACCTGGATGTCACTATTATATGCACAACTTTAATTATGGTTTGTTTTAAAAAAAAAAAAAAAGTGCAACATACATGTTAAAAATGTATACGACACACATTCAACTGCTTAACATACGCACACATGTAACATACATATGACAAGGATTAACATCCTTATAACCATCCGTTCATTAATTCAGTTATATTATCCACTGATAAATTTTATTGTATTCGTCAATCCATCCATTTTCTGATCCGCAACATCAACACTTAAAGCTTTTACATTTAGGACAAACTTTAGTCAACTGTACTGTCGTCAATTGAAACGTATTGCACATAAAAGGTAAAAATGGCACACGAATAAATGTTTTTAAAAAACCTGGAGAACCCACGGGGTCAAATTTGGCCCCTATAAATTCTGCTACTCAAATGATACCCTTAAATTTGACAGGGTCAAATTTGGCCCTAATCCTAAATTAGGATTAAAGCATTGAATATTTGAAAAAAACATATATTTTGGTGTTCAGTGAACATATAGCAGTCATTTAATGTAGAATTCATCATTTTCCAAAGAATAAAAGGGTTCTTGGGTTCTCCAGGGTTAAAAAGAAACAGTTCTATGAGGGTGGACCCCTGCATACTCGCAGTTTGCTACCCACAAATTGTTTGATGTATTCAATCAGCTTCAGTCAAAAAATAATAATTTCACTGTTAATCATGGCAGATATAGGATAGGATGATCTTTTTTTAAAAATACTGCCACCCTTCAGTTGTTTCAGATTTCTAAATGTATTGCTAACTTTCATGCATATAAGCTTCTAACATATCTAAGACGCTAATGCGGAAAATATATGTGTGATTCGCAAACCCCATCCCCAGTCTGCAGTTACTGTACACACTCTTATCTATTCCAAGCACTCCATTTACGTAAACCACACACACACACACACACACACACACACACACACACACACACACACACACACACTGGGGGTATGTCCCATTCCTCTCTCTTCCTTATTTCATCCAAACCTCTCCTTCCCACACCACCCCCACCCTCAATGCTTCCCTCCCTCTTTTTCCCTTTTTTCCCCATCTTCTTTCTCATACCCTCCCTCTCTGGCTCTGTGTGCCTTGATTACATTTCAGAAAGCAACACCCGACCTTGAATATTTATGCCAAGGTCAATGCGCCTGTGTCCTAACCAACACATGGCCGACATACTACACACCTTTACAAAGCAAGTCCCCACAGACACAAACAGCATTTTAAACGCAGGAACCCAATCAAGCATCATGAATAGCGACGTGCAAAAACATACTCATGCACACACACACACACAAGAGGAGTAATCGAATTTTCACTGGTGAAAATGTGTCACATCGCAGAAAAAAGTACATATTATTTGCTTGGGCATGCCCCAGGTGGGCAAATGGCTTCCTAATCAATAGTCTGACTTGATCAGAATTGTTCAGCTGCAAACCCTGAAGCACAATTAATCAATCTTGCACTCCTATTTCAGTCCTCCTGAAGACTACCACCACACTTCTCAAAAATGTGAAGTACAGTCAAACCTCGGTTTTCGTCCATAATCCATTCCAGAACCGAAATTGTTCGAAAACCAAAACCATGCTCTTTTTAAAATAAAAATGTTTACTGAACACGTCTGCTCACAATGGAAAGCAACATGAGGAAGCGTCACTTCCACGTGTAAGGAAGGCGAGAGGAGTCAAACGGTGCATTCAAGTGCGCTCAGTTTGTTCGAGAACCGAAATTTGTTCGTCATCCGAGGCATAAAAAAACAGAATGGCAGGGCGTGTAGGATGCTGTACCTTCAGTGTTGATGGCAGACACATAGCTCCAGTTGTATCTCTTGACAATGTCCACCATGGCCCTTGCCTGTTGAGCGTCTGATGGCACCACCCGCATAAAGTACTTGTAAAGACTCTGCCAAAAGTAGAGATGAAATGAATAAAAAGTGTCATACTATTTTTTATGAGCAAACATTCAGTAAAATGTGTCTCACCTTATCGCTAAGATCCATACTGGTGGCAGAGTAGGCAATTTGTGGTATGTTGAACAGCTGAAGAAGGTTTTGGACCTGGATTGCGACTGAGCTTGATCCCGGCCCGATTAAACCCACGATGGGCTTTTTCCCTCGCATGGGAGTGGCAGAGGGGTCGGTGCACTTCATGGCTGCTCCCCCGCCGCCGCCGCCGCCGCCTCCCCAAGGGGTTCCTCCACCCCCTTCCTCCGCCTCATCAGAGGATACCAGTGAATCCCGAATAAATTCGATGCTCTGCTCCAGAGCCACGGCGGAGTGCCAACAGGAGTCGCGGATCTCGCATCCGAGGGAGATGTTGGGAAGGATGTGAGGGTCTGCGTTGATGCGGTCCAGCGTGTGCATCATGGCTTCCACCCGCTGGATGCCATACTGCTCTCGAACCGCGCCGCACTTGCGTTCGTGAACCTGGACGAAAAGGAGTCAGGATTCAACACGACGGGTAAGAATTACTAAAAATTTGGTCAGTGTAGTTTTATAGCAGTCTTCATGCAGGCACATGTTATTTTATACATTATAGTGTAAAACAAACCAAAATACAGTCAAACCTCGGTTTTCGAACATCTCGGTTCTCGACCAATTCGGTTTTCGACCAAAGATTTTGAGTTTTTTTATGCCTCGGATGACGAACAAATTTTGGTTCTCGAACAAACTGAGCGCACTTGAATGCACCATTTGACTCCTATCGCCTTCCTTACACGAGGAAGTGACGCTTCCTCGTGTTGCTTTCCATTGTGAGCAGACGTGTTGAGTAAACATTTTTATTTTAAAAAGAGCGTGGTTTCGGTTTTCGAACAATTTCGGTTTTCGGACAGACCTCTGGAACGGATTATGGACGAAAACCGAGGTTTGACTGTATTCCCAAACCAACCTTGTCTGCAGGGGGCTGATGATGCACAGAGAAAAGGGCTCCAATGATGATGTCGCCAGGGATGTGGGCGACAACTCGCCGTTCACTAGACTGGACAGAGTCCGTTTGCTCAAACGTCGCCCAAATGAAGAAGAGGAGTAGCCACAGAATCATCTTGTGTTTTTGTTTATTGAGCCAAAGGTGAAATGAAAAGATCCTGTCACAGGCAACGACTGCTCCTGCAAAGATTTTTTCCGGCCATGCCAAAAGCACTTTTGTTTCAGGTTGCTTTAACTCATTCTTTTCTTCTGTGTCTTCGGATGTCAACGTTGGACCGTCACTAAAACAGTGACAGGTCTAGCAACGCGACTTGGGAAATTTAACAGAAAATCTTGACTGAGGCTCAAGAAATGATCGAAGTCCAGAGGCAGAGCTTGTGTCCAGAGTGTGTGGCAGCCGACCGACATGTTCACATGAACCTGCAAGAAGGAGGGAAGAGGGGGGAAATGCGTCAAGCTTAAAAACTGAAAGGTGCTACAGGGCATAACGCCCACGCACATTACATGTAATCAATGCAAAAATAATACAGATTTTGCAAAATAATGATGGCAAAATAGGGATATTGACATCTCAATTGGAAAACTGAAGTGCAGTGAGGTGTAAATGGATGCCCCGGCTCACAGTGGGCCTTTTAAAGTGAACCCCCTAAAACGTGAAACATTTTCTCTATTTTCAAAGGACAGCACGTCTGCGGGAAAAGCGCAAATGACTTTCTGACTTCCGGGTTGAGTGAACGCTGGCGCGTTTGGCTGCCGCTGCTCAACCCGCATTGTGTTTTATTGTTTTTGTTCCTGATTGTAAAGTGTCCTTGGGTGTCTTGAAAGGCGCTTATAAATAAAATGTATTATTATTATTATTATTTTCATGTGATTGCAAAGTTTGCTGTGCTTGTTTGCAAATTTGGCACACCCGGTCGAGCCAAGCTGGGCGTGATTCGGGAGATGCGCCTGCCGGAGTGACAATTTGGTGGCAGTAAGTCGATCTAAACTGGCGACTGCTCCGATCACAAAAACAAAACCCTGGGTTTGATGCAACATTCAGAAAAAAATTACCTTAAATGTAAAATATTTGAATGTCAAACTATATTAAAGTGCATCGTCAGCATAATGACACAAGAAGTCAGGCTACGCCACAATCGGTCTCATCAACATAACTAATAATTCACTAACCATTTTTTTTATTGATCAAAACGCATTTATTATTAATTGATGAAAATAATGTCAAAATGTTACATCGAGCATTGCCTGCACAGTGAGGTTTCAGTCCATGATGTCAAAAGTTTGGACTTGAGAACAAAGTATTACACGCGCAGTTTATTTTGAAAGTTAACCAAATGGAGGCCAACTATGTAAAATTGCAAAACGGATTCCGCTCCACCACAAGACCGAAATAGGTGGGACAAATCCATGACTATACAATCGAATATTAGACTGTACATTTGTTTGCCTATCTTGTATCTTTCTAATAAACAAGTCGAGGAGATGAGTGATAAATTTCTTTCCTTGGGTAAACCGTTAAAAGGCAATCATCCCGCTGTTCTCTACCAGTGACCTGACAAACGATTTACTGCACAGGCTAGCAAAGCATCCGCTTCTCAAGCGGAGGAGGGTGAAGGTCATGGCACAGGTGTCTGGGCTTTGCTGACTGGGGGGGGGGGGAGTTGATAGAGAGTGGACAAGGGCCATGAAAATGAATAGTTGTGAGGTGTAAAATGTTAAAATAATAAAAAGGGAGGAATGGGGGGGGGGGGGGGCGAGGGGTTAAAATCGGCATTCTGTGAAAAATTAAGTATGAGTGATTGCAGGTCACATATAGACCACTCAACACATCAGGGCAAATTCAAGTGTTCAATCAACCTAATCTGTATATATTTGGAATACAGGAGCAAGTTGAAGTATCTGGAGAAAACCCAAGCAAGAACATGCAACCTCCACACAATAAGCCTAGACCGGGAGTCGGCAACACGCGGCTCCAGAGCAAATGCGCAAGGGACGGTCTAACTAATTGTAATTAACATGACAGTGTCAGGAAGGCAGCCTCGCTAACCGCTGCTCTAGTAATGAGAGTCAACGCTCCTCTTTCACACACTTGCACGCAAACCCACCCACTCACTCACTGAAGACAAACTACGACTGTTTCATTTCCAATCTTTTCACACACCCGGTCATACGTGCTTGGGTCTCTCTATCGCACTCCCCCTTTGTGTCTCTATCTCATTGTGTAGACCTCGCCTCGGCTAAAAGCAAGGGAAACTCCAATCCTCGATTCACCCCCCACCCCCCAAAAAAATTCTCACGACATGAGACAAATTTCGGTTCTCGAACAAACGGAGCGCACTTGAACGCACCATTTGACTCCTCTCGCCTTCCTTACACGAGGAAGTGACGCTTCCTCGGGTAGACGAGCAAATGACGCTTCCTCGTGTTGCTTTCCATTGTGAGCAGACGTGTTCAATAAACATATTTATTTTAAAAAGAGCGCAATTTCGGTTTTCGAACAATTTCGGTTTTCGAACAGCCTTCTGGAACAGATTATGGACGAAAACTGAGGTTTGACTGTATTTTAATTAATTCATTAATAATAACGAACAATTCTCCTTCCGTGTCCCGGTTCATTGATGTGTCAAAAGTGTCCCTGTTTTGCTTAATGTAAAAGTTTCAACGTTGCATTCAAGTGTGCCCATTATTTTGCAGTTCATCTGAAAATACAAAGTAATCTTTGTGTCTTGAAATACAGCGTGATGCCGATTGCCCTCCTTTTTGAGTCATTTTATGCCATTGAGCCACTGCTTATGCGACATGAAAACATGAAGCTGTGCGACGGGGCCGTGTTTATGCAATGAAGAATCCTTGAGGGGACTTACGGGTCT
This sequence comes from Hippocampus abdominalis, assembly GCA_018466805.1. Taxonomy (NCBI): domain Eukaryota; kingdom Metazoa; phylum Chordata; class Actinopteri; order Syngnathiformes; family Syngnathidae; genus Hippocampus; species Hippocampus abdominalis. The sequence continues at coordinate 6,637,516 of CM031703.1, forward strand.
CTGGGTTTAAATGACAATGGAACAATTGCTCACCCCAAAAAAAATAAATCTATCACACGGGAAGATAAAGAGCATTCTCCTATTTGATCACTTTAATAGTCTGCCGATTGACATGTGTATATGTGAGGGACCTCCTAATTTATAAGCAATGACATGTCGTTCTAATTTTTATTCCACTTGGATGACCTACATGAAAATAAATGCCACGTACCATTTAGAGTAAAAGTCAAATTTGGATGGACAACGCAAACACTTGGAGAACAATTAACAGAATGTAAAATGTGTTGAAATATTCTGAGGAAAATAGGGCATGCTGCGTTTTCTCTTGTGCAAGTCTTTCAAGAAGGGAAGCTTTTGCAGAGTGAGCACAATAACGCCCTATATTTTTGCACATATGCACCACCAGGAACATGACAGCGCGCTGTGATAAATCCTTTTTCTGATCATTCGTTCTCGTCCCTAATTGCTCACCTGTTGTTATCGAATTATTCAACAAGTTATTGAAAGGTTCAAGTAATATTACAGATGTAATGACAAATAAACAGATCTACATCTGAATTGATTCCATTCATTACATTACTATCCAAACAAGGGAAATTATTATAATGAAACCTTGCTCGCCCAGTGTCAAATCATATGCAATAATGAATTGGCCTTTCCTGCTCCATCTTTAAAGTCTTAATTAAGGAGGATTTGCAAAATATGATCATGAATGACCTGATCAGGCGGCTAAGGGCACCCTCCGTTTCTCTGCAGAGCAGACACAGCCGAAGTCAATAATCAAAAATTGTGTCACGAAAAAAAAAGACACAGCAGGGTACTAAAAACAGAGTGGGAACTGCCCCCGTGGGAGTGGAAGAAAGACGACGTGCATGCAATGTCTCCAATAAGTCCCAAAGCCGAGTGGACTCGGAACTGCTGACACTGCAGCAGCAAGATCAGACAACATGGGTACGAGGAGTTCCACCTGACAAGATCTCATCCTAAAATCACTTCACGAGCAAATGTTTGACAGCCAAGCAAAAAAAAAAACCTGTTTGCGCTCTCTTACCCTCTGCTTGCTGTACGGATTTCATTCACACGTTTGACGGCGATTAACAACTCATCACGAGGCGTCTTCTTGCGTGCATGAGACAATAGTGATAAAAGACGCCTGGCGCAGCGCTGCGCCCACCAACCGCAATGGGAGAAGAGTAGCTGTTCGGAATCCTGCATTAGACACTTCGGTGCAAAACATGAAAGAGTGAGAGCGCTGCACACGAATACAAACATTGCCGATGTTTAGACTGCGTCCCAATTGCACAACGGGATCTCTTTCGCACCACATGCAAGCGCCCGTTCTTGCTCACGAGACACAATGCCTTTTCTGTATTCATTCATAGTTTGCAAAGATGACGATAAACTACGGTAAAATAAGTCTTGGAAGGAGGGGGGCGCAAGACGCCGCGTGAATATGAAATTAATTACAGTTCACGTTGCTATTTCTGCCGGAGCTGCCGCCTTACCTTCCTCGCGTGTGACGCCTCTTGATAATTAGGTCGAAATTTTGCTCTCTACGAAGGGGGAAAAGATCGCAGCGATAGCGTTCGGTTCAATGTCAAAGCCACCAGCAGCTTTGCCTCACATCTGCCACCGCTTCCTCCGTTTTCCAGTCACGCACACCTGAGTCTCTCTCCAAACACCTCTCCTTCACCCACTGCTTGCTTGCACACACAAACACACGCACACCCACACACCGTTTCGCCCTTGTCAACAGACGCTGTGACGATACGTCCGCTTTAATCCTCAATTTGATACAAAACGCTCATATTTGAAACTGAGAACACTTGGTCACGGTAAAGTAGGACAAGTGCCGTCAAGTACTCGCTCCCAAAGTCTCCTAAACAGGTGCGCCAAGTTTGGCTAGCTCCTAGCCAAACTTGGCGCACCTTCACCTATCCCAGGGGCCGGCAACCCAAAATGTTGAAAGAGCCATATTGGGCCAAAATAAATAAAAAACAAATATGTCTGGAGCCGTAAAATAAATAAATAAATAAAAAGTCTTATAATGAAGGCAACACATGCTGTATGTATCTATATGAGCTATATTCGCCTGCTATCAACGTGACTAAGTTAGCTGCAAATACACAACGAGCATTCATGATTAAAACTTTTTTTCCCCCTGCAGTTCATCCTATTGAGGAGGGGTGCCCAAACTTTTTTGACGGAAGATCTACTTTTCGAACAACCAATCTCCCGCGATCGAACCGTTACCGCTCACACTTGCCGTAATGAGCGACAGCTCATATTTATTCGACACATTTTTAAAGCATCAGAAAACTTTAATAATGTGTGTCATGTTTGTCCTCTGACAGAAACCATATTAAAACAAAAGAATATATTTCCCTCCCATCTTTTTCTATTTTCAAACATTTTTGAAAAAGCTCTAGGGAGACACTGTGGGGCGCTAAAGAGCCGCATGTTGCCGACCCCCGACCTAGCCGCTAGGTGAAGCTAAACGCAAAGCTTTTTGCGATTAACCAAGCCCAATCTTTGCTTCATACTATACAATTATGGGCTGCTGCAGTTACAGATGGAAGTGTCATTTTTATACCGTACACGTGGCCCACTATCAATTCAAAGTGCCTCGAGTGTCCTCATCAGACTCACTCATACTCGGTCATCATGAAAATGCAGCAGAATAATGAAACTCCCAAGGTCTTATGATTGAAGGCCAAACATTTGCAGATGTAATACAATGGCAAGTCTCAAGTCATCACTCTATTCGTTTTCTCAAGTACAAAATGACCTTGTAAATATGTGAAATGCAAGCCTGAAGCATTTTCATTTTGCTGCAGGCTAACCTTTGATGCTTTGCACACCTTCAACGCACGGATAAGCATCTTCCTTATCTCTTTATTGGATGTATTTTCTCTTATCTTGTTCCATTTTTATTTTGACAAGTCTTGGGATTTACTCGGCGAACCTGGGACTTCGGTTATCGTATTTCGTGCCATATGAGGAAACGTGATTTTGTAGGGCAATAAAAATGCATTCAATCCTTGAAAACTCAATTTTAAATATAACTTGCAAGAACACCCAGACATTAATTAGTAACAAATAAGAGTATTCTAAAATAAGAGCAATAAAAACCAGAAGAATATGTGTCTTTGAGTATTGCTATAGTGGCGGCTGCTTGTCATTCAAGGAGGGGAAGCTCAATTTATTTCCGGGCCGACATCATAAATGTGTTTCTTTATTTCGATGTCAAATCCACCCTCCATTCCTTTTCAAGAAAATTATCCTTTCGTTTCATCTGCCGCGATGTGCAGCTTAGTTTAGTTTCGGCTAATTGGGCATGATACATTCGAGGCATAGCATTTTGCATACAGCTCAGCACATGGGAAAAGGAACCCAAAAAGGTGAAGCAGAAGCTTATAGATGGAAAAAAGTCGGCAAACACAGCGCCACACAATGTCGTTTTTAAGACAAAGTCACTGGGGATCGGTCAAGTCTGAGAATCAGTTCACAACAACAGAATGAAAAAGTGGGGAAAAAAAGGCTCCAGTGGAAGTTGACACTTCAAGAGCACTGTCAATCAAAGAGGGATTCTGCCTCACATTGTTTCATGAGGTGCTCTCCGTACTCCATTCCTCAGTTTACTAGTGGGTTGTCTTTTTTGTGCGCATTGTACAACAAAACAACTTTTCTTTCAAAGGCAAAACCAATGGCAAGTTCGAGTCTAAATCAAGTTGAGTCTTTTGGCCAAGCAGTCCTGAGCCCCAAAGTTGGCGATTTAGGTGAAGTTGAGTCATGCAAATGGGGTGCCACAAAAAAAAAATTCAGGGAATAAAATCGTGTTTTTCAAGACAAAATAGTTATTATTTTGTGTGTATTTTTCCTTGATAGTCACAATCCTATGATATGAAAGTCATATTTTAACAAGTGAATTTCAAATAGAAAACTTTCTTCTCATATCAGACCTTTTATTATGGAAAAGGCGCATTTATTCTGCAAGAATAAATTAATGTGGGGACTGGGGGGTGGGGGGGAGTCCTTTTGTTGTTGGAATAATTGGACTTTATTCCTGTTATAATACGCCTTTTGTATGGAGAATATCAGATTGATGAGATGCATGACAATCCTATCAGAGCTTTTAATCACCCCAAAGCCAGAGGATGAATCGACTTATCATTTATTTTGTTTTATTGGCCACTTATTTAGGTATGCATTTTTTTTTAAACGGTACAACATAATCATTTTTTGCTCAATTTAATTTCATCTGAAAAACCTTCAATGTGACATACCATACATGACAACAACTGGATTATTTCGGATGTGATGAAAAGAAACTAAATGTAAAACTGCTATTTCATATTTTAAAATGTAGCGTCATTATCGCGCGCCATATTCCCAATGAGTCCTTTTAAAAGCGATTTCTAAACGGATTCATTCCGAATACATTGATATGCTGCACCCTGTGCATGCTCATCCTCGCATGTGCTCGCTCAGTGACGAATAAAGGCGGACTTCGCATGCCTCTGTCCTCTCAGATTTATGAGAGGCGACAGTATATGGGGAAACATCATGGATCGTGTTTCAAATTTCATGACAATGGCCGATAACTTGCTGATGCACCCAAACATGCGCTTCCAACTTCACCTTGTATTTGTTTTGCTCAGTTCTCAGAATGCATGAGTACGTTTTAGTGTACGCTGTGTTTGAATGCATGCTGACGCATACATGAGAGCAACAAAAAAAAAAAGAATGAAAATACATATATGGAAACAGCAGCGATGTAGATGAGTGGTTTTGGTCCAGGATATGTTCCCAGACAGTCCAATGAATATATGATCAATAAATGGAAAGCATACCTTTTGCTTGCAGGACAGGTGCACAGACTCGGAGAAGAACAACATCCCTCATGTGTCCATCATGGCATCGCCGATCGCTTTGGTTAATCTACTTTTTCACTATGGCAACAAATGAACCCCCCCCCCTTCTCGCTCTCGCTCACTCTTGCTCTCTCTCTTTCTCAATGCTCCAATGAGGAGTCTCCACTCACATCATAGGCCACCCAACCTCTCTCCCACTCCTATTGTCGCTCTCTTGCTCTCACTTTCTCCCTCTCTCTCGCGCTCTCTCTCTCTCACACACACACACTCACACCTACCTCCACCATACCATCTGGAGATGGATACTGATAAAGAGTGAGAGGGCACCATGAGGGAGAGACGGGGAAGAAGTAATATGGGATAGAAGGGATTTTAGAGCTTGGCTATGACAAGGCTTGGATTAATTTGCCAGCCAAATGCATTTGAGATTAGTGGACCATTAAAAGAGCATAGACGGCCACATGAACGCACACACACACACACACACACACACAAATGGGCAGGCTGGCTGCTGTGATGAAGTGATAGCCTTACTAAATCTGACCTCTATCTCCCGTTCCCTCCCCTTTTTGGTCTCGTTTGGTTCACTCCCCCTTTTTAATCTTGTTTTGACACCAACAAATAGGCTGTGATGAAAACCATATGTGTGCAATCACGTGAATACAGCGGAACCGTTCCAATTGTTTCTTGAAGTAAAGTGTTGGGAATACATTCTCCACATTGAATTCATGTTGAGGACGTATGTGAACACAGAAGCGGGGTACACACGTAAATCGAGCGTTTCCTCCCTCTTCCGATCAAAGTCCACATAGACTCCCTGATGTTTGGAAGTGTTTCCTGTACAAAAGGGGTTTGTTTAGAGCAGGGGTCGGCAACCCAAAATGTTGAAAGAGTCATATAGGACAAAAAAAAACCCCAAAAACAAATATGTCTGGAGCTGCAAAAAAATAAAAGCCTTCTATAAAACCTACAATGAAGGAAACATGCTGTATGTATGTAGGAGACTGGATTGTCTCAGAATTGTTTATGTTATTCATTCCTTTGTTGTGTGTTCACAAACGCCCCCATAGAATTTATTTTGTCATTTCCTCGCTTGATTTTTTTGTTTTGGTGCATTATTTCTGCTTTTCTTAGTGTCAGTGAAGTGATCATGAATTTATATTTTTCTGAGGCTGTCTTTGAACGCCTCTCGAGTTAAACGAGAAGAGAGAAGGCACGGAGACGCAGACGTGTCTTTGTTTGTCGAGACTGTTAAAAGCATAAATAAAGTGTACGTTTCAAAAAACCAACACCACAGCTCTCCTTTTTCGGAGCTGCAACATGTATTTCTATCTATTTGAGCTATATTAGCCCACTATCAAAATCTTTTTTCAATTTCAATTTTTTTAATAAAGCTCCAGGGAGCCACTAGATGTCGCTAAAGAGCCACATGCGGCTCTGGAGCCATGTGTTGCCGACACCCGGTTTAGAGTGATTTATTCAGAAAATGGTACGGCCAACAATCATAAACGTTCAACGATATAATAGTTAATTGCAATCCAGAAATGTGATTGGACAAGCTTCATCCTGCATCCACATTTCAAATTTTCTTTTGGCTGTTTCAGGGACGCCGTGTCCTCTGGGGCAAAGAAGCTAAGGACCATCCGGATTGAGCAATGCTCAAAAGTCACTATATGTGATGGTAAGGTAAGCTGTGTTAGTGTCCATGGTAAAAGTGCGTGAAGACGCCATTCATGCTAAATGGTACATACGCTGTAGACTTAAAGCGATATACAGTACGCTGCCATCCAAGCAATATCTTGTTCAAGGATGTCCCCGCTTATTTCAACAAGACAATGCCAAGCCACATTCTGCTGTCGCTGATGTTACAATAGCGCGGCGTTATCACGAAAGAGTCTTCTGGTCTGCACTCTCAACCGTAATCACGATTCAGTTAATCACAGTTAGAGTTAATCATTAGTTCTTTGATTGCTTGCCAAATGTTGATGGAACGAACACCAGAGACAAATGTCCCACATCAGTCTTCCACACCTCACCCCGATGGAAGTGCGGTGCGTTGTCACATCACATTATTTGATTTTCTAACTTGATCTTTTCAAAACCCCAGAATGATCTGGGGAGTCCCGTTTCGCTAGCAACCTTTGGCTCTTGTCGTCAATAAGAGGAGCAACTACCAGGCAATCAATCAGAACCACTTGTGCCATTCTCGCTTATGTACACATGGGGATTACACTCACTTAGAAGCTGGGTCAATAAATGGATTACTGTTGATTGAGTGAAGACTAACCAGTACTGAGCGTGAGCCAATTTTTATCCTCGGGGAACTGCATTAAGATGTATGATAGGTGAACATTACCCATTGATAATAGGGTGTCCATAAATTTATGTATGTGCAATATATATTGTATATTAAATGCTCTGCCGATTTAAACTTTTGGAGTGCTCAGACAACAGTAAGATGATGAATGATACGGTACTTAGCAATTAAAACAATGTTCTGCCATGGACGCACTGCTGATTTACAGGGTTGCCACTCATATGTCATATTTACATTTCAATTGGGACAAAATGAGAAAAACACCAAACGAGGGTCTCGGGGAACACAATTGATCCTGGATGACAAACGAATTCATCTAGTATTTTTTGCAAGTGAAAAAGACCTGTGACTGAATGGCGGCCAGTCTAGGGTTCACCCCTCCCCTTGCCTATAGTCAGCTGGAGGAGGCTCCATCTTAAACTTCAACCTGACCGGGCCTAGGAGGGCAAATGTGTGATAGAAGTCAACAAACTCTTGCAATTAATATTCAAACGACTATTTCGTTTTTATGCCACGTTCCAGCAATGACACTTGAACCATCTTTCCGACTGCAATAGCTTATTACCGTATTGGCCCGAATATAAGACAGTGTTTTTTTGCATTGAAATAAGACTCAAAAAGTGGGGGTCATCTTATCTTCGGGGTCTAGACATTATACCCATTCAAGACGCTAGATGGCGCCAGATACCATTGAAGCGAATGCTGAACTTGACTCCCCAGGCCAAAGCGAAGCCCTGTCACGAAGAAGAAAAAATAAAAATAGCGGTAGCACGAAGAAGAAAATTAAAAAATAGCGATGAAAAAGAAAAGAGAAGAAAATAATAGAAAATGGAGAAACGTAGCGACAATCTGGAGAAAAGTGGGGTCAAAAATCGGCCAGGTTAACCGGCAGCTAAGGAAAAGTTATGATGTCATTTACATTTCAAAAACCAGAAGCCATTCATTTACGAATGTGATTGCACTTTAGTTTACATATTTAAATGTTCAGATCTTAAGATTTGAATGAGGCAAAATAACATGCTTTTTCTCTCAAATATATTGTTAGAACCATTTGTTTCAGATGTACTGTAATTATTTTCTGTATAAAGATTAATTTGGTGTTCAAAAATTATTTTTTCAAACTTGAGTCTTGAAAAAGAGGGGGTCGTCTTATAATCAGGGCCGTCTTATATTCGGGCCAATACGGTATTTCAAAAGAAGAATACTGTCTAGCCAGTTAGGCAAAATGTAAAAACAAGCTGCAAAGACATGCAAATCCCAAACTATTTAAAACAAGATCCGATGTGTGTGCGTAGTGGGCGAAAAGTGGCACGACCCAAGGGATAAATTAACCCCATACATTCTGGAACTGCTTGCAGGTACCACCCCTCGCGTTGTGTGGGCTTTGGGGGCTTGCTCAGAATTCCTCCAGTACATTATAGGGATCACGCTGCCCTCTTGTGTCTATTTAGTGGCAAAGAAAGCCTTACAAGAACTACTTAATGTAACATTTGAAATTTAGAATGCGTATCTTGAGATACAATTTCGCGGGTTTGTACTGTTGCTTTACACAATCATTATTGGGGGGGAAAATGGAAAGATTTTTCTTTTTCTTTGTCTCCCCCGCACACACACTCCCACACGTTCTTCCAGAGGAGCCTTGCGGTCAGATCTATCCTGTGATGTTCATTCCTGTGCGCTCCAGCGAGTTGGCTGCCGCAGATAAGCCGCATCCCGTGCCTGGTTTGCGGCAGCATGTGACCACCTTGGGGTCTCGAAGTCTGAGCAAACTTCGTCTGTATAGTGTGGCCCACATGAGCACAGGGGTGGTCAAGTGCATGAGTGGAGAAAGCAGATCTATTCCTGTATTGTGGCAGTGAGCGTCACGCTGTATCATGTGGGACGGATGATGAAGATACTTAGAGACTTTTGTGTGATCCATTCATTTGTTGTTCCGATTCATTTAAAGATGGTTGAATTTGGTTGTCAAAGCTTGGTAAATGATAAAGACCCCGTAAATAATTTGTAAATTACTCCACTTAAATTGGTGCACAGGAGGATTATGCACGACTAATAAAAAGTTTTGGGATATTCAGCTTTGGGGTGAATATTTTTTTCAGTCTATTAAATATGGGCTTCAACTTCTTCAACTCTATCGTATAAATGCAATTTCAGTACAGTATGGATAGCAAAGTATGAAATGTTAAAATGCTGGGTGTTTATCATTGTTTGTAATTATGGTTGGGCAAATACCGACGATACCAGGTACAGTATTGGTGTCGCGCCGCTAAAATAATTTGAGTAATAGAGGCTACGATGATCATCATCTGCATTAGAAAGAAAGGCCTTTGTTGACAATTTCTTGTCGCTGTGTTCAATTAACCCTGGAGAACCCACGGGGTCAAATTTGGCCCCTATAAATTCTGCTACTCAAATGCTACCCTTAAATCCCAAAGGGTCAAATTTGGCCCTAATCCTAAATTAGGATTAAATTAGTGAATATTTGAAAAAATATATATATTTTGGTGTTCAGTGGACATATAGCAGTCATTTAATGTAAAATTCATCATTTTCCAAAGAAGAAAAAGGGGTCTTGGGTTATCCAGGGTTAACATTTTCAGATCAAAAGTAGCCTAGAAGCATCAGTACTCTGTGTCGGTGAATACTCAAAGAGTCAAAACTCTTTTGGTTTCGGTCTGAAAAAAAAGTCAAATCGAATATCCCTATTTGTCATATTCACCATATTTGTAATTGCTTAAATTAAGGAACCCTTTCCTATTCAGAGGACCATTTTCGATCAACACCTAAGAGATCCAATTCTCACATTTTATTCACCTTTTTTTCTTTTTCTAACAAATTGTAGTATTCTTAGGAAAATGAGAAGGGATCTACATGATATACACATTCTCTTTAATTTCCCATGACATTGAAAACCAAACGTGAGAGTCAACATAATGCCCACACATATTTGGCAGCCACTAACACGCTGATTACGACACTAACCTAAACTTGACCCCGAGTTGACCAAGCCCAAACAATTCCTGACTTCATTTTGCCAAATTTACACTTCCTTTTCGTTTTTTCCCCACAATTTCAGTCACATATTGCCATCGTGAGCAAACGTGGAACTTCCGAGAAGGGGCGGTACATACGCCCAGTCAGGCATTTGCGCCTGAGGTAAAGTGGAGGAGAGGTCAGCTGGTCTTAAGACAGAATGAAAGAATCTGGAATATTATTCTAAGCATGTGATGTTGGGTGAGGGTACACACAAAGTTGCGTGTGCGCGAGAGGGTGTGTGTGTGTGTGTGTGTGAGATCACACATTCTGTCTGAGGACGGCCCCTAAATGAGTTTAACGAGATTGGCGAGAACAGTAAACTGCTGGCAGGGTGAAGAAAGTGAGGGTGAGAGGAGGTTGGATGCTTGGTAGGGCAAATCCTCAAACAGCAAAATAAGGTAGTTTATATAAAAGTGGATTCCTTTTATACATTTTATCAAAGCGACTGCTGTAGTGAAAATGAATTAGCGTGTGAGTAAGCGGAAGTCACTTTTTCTTTTCCATAGGTGTTCCAGTGACCACTGCCGAGCGCCAAAACTCCATCATGAGGAGCCCGTTTCCAGCCGTGCTCGTTCTGCAGCTACTCGGGACCTGCTTTTGCCAATTCCCTCGGCCCTGCGCCAACACGGAGAGCCTCCGGACCAAAGAATGTTGCCCCGTTTGGGATGGAGACGGCTCGGCGTGCGGTGCCCTGTCAGGCCGAGGTTTTTGCACCGAGGTGCTCGTGTCAGACGAGCCCCACGGTCCGCAGTACCCCCACAGCGGAATTGACGAGAGGGAGCGCTGGCCTTTGGCCTTCTACAATCGAACCTGTCGCTGCGTGGGAAACTACGGTGGTTTCGACTGCGGGGAGTGCCGGTTTGGCTATTGGGGAGCGAACTGTGCCGAGTACAGGGAATCGGTGCGGCGAAACATCCTGACGCTGTCAGCTGCTGACCAGCAAAAGTTTATCTCCTACCTCAACTTGGCCAAGAACACCATCAGCCCCGATTATGTCATTGCCACGGCAACCAGAGCAGAGATGGGCGAAAACGGTGAGAATCCGAGGTTCAGTGACATCAACTCCTACGATCTGTTTGTCTGGATGCACTACTACGTGTCGCGAGACGCCTTCCTGGGTGGGCCGGGGAACGTGTGGACCGACATCGACTTCGCCCATGAATCTGCAGCTTTTCTGCCATGGCATCGAGTCTACCTGCTTCACTGGGAGAATGAGATCAGGAAGCTCACGGGAGATTTTAACTTTACCATCCCATACTGGGACTGGAGGGACGCCCAAACCTGTCAGGTGTGCACCGATGCTTTGATGGGGGGCCGCAGCCCCTTCAATCCCAACCTCATCAGCCCTGCGTCCGTCTTCTCATCGTGGAAGGTAAGGATATTTTCATTCGCTTCTTCGTATTAAGTGTGTAAAAATGACAATCTGAACGCAGGATCAAAGGAGAGGATGGTTTGGTTGGTTGAAACCAGAGAAAATGACCATTTTCCACTGATTTAACCAGGGAAAATAGCAAAGGAGATCTTTTTATCGAGCATTGGTTTACCCAAAAATTTCAACTCAAGAGGTTACCGGTAATTAGGGGTCCACAAATGACTAAAATCTATTGGCATTTAATTGGCTTAAAAATACAGTATATATTACATACATACAGAGAAATGATATTGCAGTTTTTCTAATTTCTTAGTTGAAAATCTCACCTAGAAACTGGGGATTTTTTGTTTGTTTTTGTTGTTTTTTTTTGCTCTTCCTGAATTAGCTGGGATAGACCCCAGCACACCCGCGACCCTCGTAAGGATAAAGCGGTACAGAAAATGCATGGAAGGATGAAACGCCCTAAATGCCACAAGATGATAATTCAACTTTTGTAATAAAAAGGGATTTGGCAGCATCTTGTTGGGTCTCTATGCCAAAGAACTGAAACAAGCTTTTAAGTTCAGGAGAACAGAAGAAGTGACAAGCGATTTGTTACGATTTTCGGCAGGGCTCAGTCCCTATTCTTGTACATCGGTGGCTCTCAAACTGTTTACACCAAGTACTACCTAAAAAAAAATACTTTGCTCTCTAAATACCACCATAGTGACCGACATTAAAATACAGCGATGTGTTAACCCAGTAGCAGTTGATGTTAATCAAAAACAAAGCAGCGGCAATATTATTGTAAGCCACTTGAACATTATGCGTAATTTAAATATAGCAACAAAAAAAATTTAAGTAACGACTAAAAATTTAACCTGAATAGAAACAAACATCCCGAAAAAATGAAATGCAAATGTATTGTTCTTAATTGTTAAATGCAAGTGAACTGTATTAAACAAATGTACTGGAGTGGATTAGAACAAATTATGTAACATTATGCACGGTTTGAATATTTATTTCAGTGATTCATGTGGGACTTGTACACTTTGAGGCTCACTACGGTACATTAACGAAGAGTGCATATTATTATAAACGCATACAAATGTAATGTTTGCATTCACAATAATGAACACTTTAATGTTCACCTTCCTCTTGAGTTCTGCCGCTCGTCCTCAGTTGTTTATGAAAAGAAGTTGAATTACCTTTTGCGTATCGGTCTGCGTACATGTAGGTGATCTGCACTCAGCCCGAGGACTACAACAATCGTGAGGCATTGTGCAACGCGACAGGGGAAGGACCGCTGTTGCGTAACCCCGGCAACCACGATACCAGCCGAGTGCAGCGACTCCCGACATCAGCTGATGTCGACTTCACCGTGGGCCTCCGGGAGTACGAGACCGGAGCCATGGACCGCTTTGCCAACATGAGCTTCAGGAACGTTCTTGAGGGTAAGAACGGTAGCCCCACACACACACACACATACATACACACAAATACGCACTAATACATTTGTATTCCTGTACTCACATGGCTAACAACTGAATGGGAACATAATCCTCGAGCTAATCTCTCTAATCTAGAGGAAGATTTTTGGCCCATTTGCAAACTCACACGGGGATAGATATTCATCATGGGGAGAATGTCTATCCCCATTCATTTCCTACACCAATTATATTGAGTGGGGTCACGAGAGGCGGCGTACAGTCAGTCAAAAGCCCGACACATCTATCTATCTATCTATCTATCCATCTATCCATCTACCGGTATCTATCCATCCATCCATCTGCTCTGACAGCCATGCAACAAAGATAAAGGATAAGCAATAATAGCACATACTGTATATTACAGTTTGTTTGTACAGTATTTTACATATTACCTGCTCTCTTATTACATTTGTACAGTTTATGGTGTGAAATTGTAAAAAAAAAAGTGGTTTTAAAAAGTTGTTTTCTTGACTTGGAACGGATTAAAACATTTTACATTGATTCCAATAGGAAACATGGTTTCGGGTTCCAAACAATTCGGTTTCCGAACAGTCTTCTGGAACGGATTAAGTACGAAAACCGAGGTTTGACTGTATTAGAGTTTACTTCCTGTCATTTCCCTTTAAAGCAGGGGTAACTCCACTAAAAAGTGCACTTAAAAGCCTCCCATTTTCTTGAAAACTCACAGCGCGCCTTAAAATCCGATGCGCCTCGTGTATGGGCATTACGGTAGTATGTCAAGTCCAAAATGGCTCCTTGCTAGAGACATGCTTACAACGCAGAGTTCAAATTTAAGGCGATTTGGTTTCGCAGTTGAACACGGAAATAGAGCATCGGCAAGAGAGTTCAACGTTAACGAGTCAATGTTATAACTTGCTGTTGGTTAAGTGAACTGTGTCGCTGCTTTATTAAATAAGTTTTACTGACATCTGATCGTTCTGTTGGCGTTTCATTTAGCGAAGCTCCATCTAGTGGATGCTTTGTAGATTACATCTTACAATGCGGTGTGTCCAATATATTAAAATAATAACAAAATAGGCCATTCATTGAAGGTGCGCCTCATAATCCAGTGCGCCTTCTAGTGTGGAAAATGTGGTACTGCAATAGTCCCAAATTAATTACAATTCAAACCCCAGTTGTACTAGTTATTTGGGATTTGATGTCTTGCATCCGACAGCAACACAGACATCTATCCTGCTGAACATTTGCCTGTCGTTCCAAATGAGACATCATTTTCAAAGGAAAGCGACAGCATCAGATGCGCATGAAATGTTTCTTTCATTCTTTTCTTTTTTTTACTGGCAGTGTGGCATTCACCCAGAATGGGCCCACCGGTTGAGAATCTCTCATGTATAAATTTTACTCCCTTTAGCTGTAATGGAAAGATGTCTTGATATTTTTGTCTATAATATATTAAAAAAATAAAGGTGTGCTCACGCTCCCTCCTTCAGGCTTCGCCAGTCCAATCACAGGCATGGCGGTTCAAGGCCAGAGCACCATGCACAATGCCTTGCACGTCTTCATGAACGGCTCCATGTCCTCTGTGCAAGGTTCCGCCAATGACCCCATATTCCTCCTGCACCACGCTTTCATAGACAGGTACAGTAAAGCGCCATCCTACACATTATTCCAGTTCATTCCCCACACTAAAACCCAACATTTCGGCCTTCTTTTGAGCAGCATCTTCGAGCGTTGGCTGCGAACCCACCAGCCTACACGGTCCTTCTATCCATTTACCGACGCGCCCATTGGCCACAATGACGGCTACTACATGGTGCCATTCCTGCCTCTTTATAGAAATGGAGACTATTTCCTCTCCACTAAGTCAATGGGATATGAATACGCCTATCTGTTGGATCCAGGTCAGTCTAGAAGATCGTGAGTGACAGCCCTTTTCATTCACCAGCTTTGTCGATCTGAACTTGTGTCATGCTGTCTGCCTCCACTGCAGGTCAGCGATTTGTTCAGGAAATCCTGACACCTTACCTCCAGCAGGCCCAGGAGATCTGGCCGTGGTTGCTGGGAGCCGGTATCATCGGGGCGTTGATCACGGCAATCACCGCGGTTGTGGCCGTTGTGGCAAGAAAGAAATGGAGACGAAACCAGAGGAGGAAGAGGATGTCCATTTTTGGAGAACGACAGCCGCTTCTTCAGAGCAGCTCAGAGGAAGGCTCAGCTTCCTACCAGACTACTCTGTAACTCACATACACACACATACACACACACACACACTTACACTATCTTAGGTAATGACAAGTTCCTGGGTTTCTGAAGATAAAATTTGGTGAAGAGTTTGTGCACCTTAATCACATTTTTTTCCTCATTTTAAAAAAGCAAAAGCATATATCTACACGTATAACGAGTGTCCATTCTTACTATCTTTTGCATATCAAACCAAAGATTTAGTCCATGACGTAAAATGCACAGTAATGATTCAAATGACATAAACACTTCCAAGTATTGGTTGATAAAGTATCTCGGATACAATGCACATGTACAAAAAAAAAAATCTTACTCACAATGTCAGATGCTTTAAATTGTTGATTTGGGTGCACCAACCTTCATGAAGTTTTTAAACAGCAAGCTGAAAATCATTCAGGAACATATCCCACATATTCCAAACATTTATCAATCAGAATACACTGAGGACGTGCGGGTACACATGCATGTTTTGATAATGATATTGATTATTGATAATGATAATGATAATGATAATAATAATAATAATAATAATAATAATATGAACAAGGATTCATATGCTTGAGTTAGGTGAAAGAGCTTGCCTTGAAAGGTGTTTGCTAAATATTAACATACTCTATATTCAGAAATTAAATGGGTTTTAATCACTATTAAATGTACAATTGTATAATTATTTTTGATATTATGATGACCCAATTGAAAGTGAAGGTCAAATAAAATACAATGAAATAAAATTTTAAAAAGTGCAATTATATGTTACATGTGCCTCCACTAGTCTAAACACAGCAATCTCATTAAAATTGGAATGTGGAATAAGAATGTAGCAGATAAATCCACGTGACCAACCCCAGAAATTCAACGGCAGCAATACAAGCTCATTGAAACTTTGACGTGAATTTCAGCCAACAGCAGGGGGCGATGCTGCATAAAATATCAGCCTCTGCGGATGGCTGAAAATGGGTGGATTTGTCTGGTTAATTTTTATTCCACCAACTCCATTTGAAATTCCGTGTTTAGTGGGGGCACATAAAGTATATTATAACAAAGAAAATGTCTGATTTGACTTCCACTTAAAAGAAAATGACCTTGTTTTTACACAAGTGAATACTGTACAGATGGATGGATGGATGGATGAATACTGTACACTCACCGAACCACTGGTGCTCAAGGATCGTAATGCACGTGATTTCTCACAAGCTCAAGCTGAAATGTGAGTGGCTGCATTAAAATCAGATCTGATCCGAATTTTATCTGTGGTCCTTTCATTTGCAAAGAAATGAAACTCCACATATGATGCATCATTTTTCACCTTATGGGAACCAAGATGGATGTGTTTTAAATACTTCGGATTCAAGCAAATGTCTTTTTCTTATAGCACTGTCCACTTTAAGGTCACGGGTGAAGTGGACCCTATCCTAGTTGACTTGGAACGAGAGCCTGAATTGGTCACCAGTCGCTCCCAGAGCATATATAGACAAAAAGAATCCACACTCGTTCACATCAATTTAGACTCTTCAAATGACCAAGCATGCCTGTTTTTTGGAATGTCAGAGGAATCAGAGAAAATCCACGCAAACATGGAGAGAACACGTAAACTCCATTTGGGAGCGCCAAAGCTGAGATTCAAAACCTCCAAACTAGGAGGAACACATGCTAACTTTTAAGCCTCGTGCTGCTACACACACAAAATACGATGAAACAAAAATGATTACTAATTAGAACCACTGGTTTGAAAAATTTCCCATACAATTTATCTAGTTTCTTCTTCCACCGTCATATGAAATATTTTGCCACTTATGCATCGACCGTGGTGCTTTGTACAGTAACAACATTATTAAATACTGTAGAATGTAAAATAATGAGACAGTTTGTACAACATGAATTAATCTTCTCGTGTGCCACATTTGGCCACTAGGGGGCAGTACAATACAGTCACAAACAAACTACCATCAGAACAGCGTAACTTATTTTCTCAGAGCTGAATTGATATTAGTCTTTTTTTTCTTCAGAAGAGGTCTTTTTGAGGACTGTGACATTAGTATTGTGTGCTCCCAAACCGCAACTATCTGGTAATTGTTCGCATGTCCAAAATGAAGCACATTCGAGAGGGGTTCATCGTGAGATGGGCTGTTCCCAGTGAATTTCAGGGTGCTGATTTCTTCCCAGGGGCCTCTGTAAAGCACCGGTTTAGGCTGACCGGGGATAATAAGGAGTAGAGTACTGTACAGTCGATCTATGAATAGCCAACGATCAAGTCCCCTTTTTGGGACAGTTCCTTTGAGAGTGGCTACATTACATATACCCAATGTAATTTCAATGCCGAGTGATTGAATCCAAACGAGCTACGCTTTTCCTGCTGAAGTCCAATCAGCTGAAGGACTCTTTGTTAAATTCAAAAGTAGTTCCAGGAAAGTGAGCTGAGTTACACAGTCTGTGAAGAGTCCTGGAGATGCCTTTGGGTCCACAACAGAACACCCCAACTCGCTTCCTGAAAAGTCACACACGAGCACGAGGACAGCGTGACTCTTTGAAGCAAGATGAAAAAAATGATCTTTCTTCGTACTCACCGCTTGTTGGTCCTTCCAATTTCATCAAATAGTAACTTCCACCTGGGGCGACCCACCAGCAGCCGTGATGCAAGCAGGCGGTATTTCTCCTCAGTTAGGCCCTTTAGGAAAAGCAAAACAAAACAAAACATTGAAGCACAAGCCAGTTCAACCTTCGGTTGTATATGTGTGAAGGAACTCACATTAATGGAGACCATAAACTCTATTGTCATTTTATGTCCTCCAAAACCTTTGTGTTATTTGACAATAAAGTTGTATTCAATTCAATTTGATGAACCATGTATGGTCATCTACATTTTCTGTACTTTACTTTTAGTAAAGTCATTGTTTGTCAAATTCCTGTTCAATGTTTGAGCTATACTGTTAGTGAAGGAAGAAAACATCAGTTAAACACGTGTTCTATAGCAGTGGTTCTCAACCTTGTTAGGGGTAACGAACCCAACCTGTTCATATGCACGTTCACCGAACCCTTCATTAATGAAAAATAAAAATACGATTTTTTACAAATTCAAGACATTTTAAAAAACACATTTATTAAAAACAGAAAAAGGTCAATAAAATTACATGGTCCAAGTATATTTATATTTTTAATTGTATGACGTACTATCACGACAGTCACACGGTGACGACTGAGCGAACTAAATTTCCCGCAGCACTGATTGGACAAGCAATGTCATGTGATTATCGCCAGCCAGTGATGGCCAAGTGGGCGTGTCATAACTAATTGACATCTTGAGTCGCGTTTGCCTTACTCTCCATGGTCCGCCATGGCTCCGTCGAACCCCTGAGACCGATTCACCGAACCCCTAAGGTTCTAGCAGAAATGGCGCTACACTGGGGGTAGGGGTGGGCTACCAGAAATCTCTGTTTGGCCGCTCCAGAATTTTATTTCATACTTGAAAATATATATTAATTATTTTCTTAGCCTGGTTGAAGTTCTCCTTTAGCCTTTAGCCCCAGAAGAGAAAAAAAAATCCCGCAGACGTCCCTGCATTCTCTTCGACATTACATGTGCCCCTTAATGGATGATAAGTGTGGCTGTGTGGGGGTTTTGTGTTTACCCGTGCGTCACCTACCTGCAGGTTGTCTGCCTGACTGACGTACAGTTTCAGGTTCAAGTAGTCAGGTTTGTTTTCATGCCATAACTAGACGACAACAAAAAAAAAGAAAGTACATTTTCATGGCAAGAGGCTTCATTTAATTCCATTGTTATGTCCACTACCATCCACGTGATGGCGGCATAGCCCCCACTGATGATTTCCTTCATTATAAAAGGCTGTCCTAGTTAACACAAAAAACCAAGAGTGGTCTCTCTGCACAATGATTTGGAATGTCCTGACAGTTGTTAGCAAATATGATTTGAGGACAAGGTGATGCTCCACTCTTTATAGCGCTTACCTCTAACCAATTAGAGTTTAAGTCTTTTGAATCTAAACACACAGGAAGGATTTTCAGGACTTTATCTAACTCAAGAAATAGGGAAATGTTCTCCAATTTCCACTTTTCTAGATGATAAGAAACATAAATTTTAAAAATCAGAGATGTGTCCCTGAACGTATTTTTGAGGCTGATCTAAAAAATAAATAAAAAATCCTGTTTGCTGTTCACGTCCTGGGCGTGACATGGAGACACTCCCTGTGTGGCTCAAGTGACCATGCACACATTAATAGACGTTATTAATAGACTTATTGGCACCGTCAAGTGAGATATAGGCTAATCTTCTATTTTGGATTCATATTTTTAGATCCAGTGCCGAACTAGTCATGAATCTCATCACACATCACTGAGCCCTTGGTAACGGCGCCACAATGTGGATTTTTGTTGTTCCAATATTCGGAACAATCGCAACATGCTAATGACTTTGCAGCCAGTGATTATTTTAACATTTGGCAGCTCTGCGTTTTTTTTTGGGGGGGGGGGGGTTGCCACAAAAACACCCATTTGCACTTTCACGTTTCACTGTGTCTGATTGAGGCACAAAATACAAATTGCAATTCTCAAAGCGCGATGCCAATCCGCTTATTTGTGTGTGTCCCCTTGAAATCCTGAGAAACTTTCAGTGACCTTTTCGACAGGCAAGTCCGGACAGCTTGGGACAAGTAGCTCCTCTCTTCTTAACGGAATGGTCTGTCCTCAAGTCATTTGAAATGACCTACAACTATTTGAATGCTAATAGTGGACCAATCGCGTTGTTCATAGAGTGCGTGCGAGCCAACCTTATGATGTAGGGTCGACAGCAGCTCAGCGAACCAGTAAAACGACCGCAGCTCCCTGCAGACCCACACAAAGTATAACCTCTTCAACCTGAACCCCATCCAGCCGTCACTGGATCCACAATGAGGAGGAGGGACAAGCGGAAACATTCAAAAGGCAGCTGGAACCAATCTCCACCGTTTGTGTGATGTACAGTCGGGGAAGCACTCACAGAAGAGCATGCAGGACACAGGCGAACGGCGTCACCCCGATTCCGCCCGCGACGCAAAGGCTGACGTCATAGTTGAACACTTCCTCCGAAGGACTTCCAAACGGACCGTCCACGTAAAGCCTGAACATACACGTGCACGCAACATAAATGTACAGCGCAAATTAAAACACAAGACGCAATTAATTGGACTTCCTACGCTGGGTTAAGTACACACGCTCGGATAAACATCCTGCAGCTGAAATCCCACTACGTTGGTCTGTGCGTGTGCACGTACACACATTTGGCGTCTTCGCAACAGTGACTTAAACAATTGGATTTAATTGAGAACACACACACACACACACATACACGCACACACACGATTCTCATCCACACGAACAAGAATATTAAACATAGTAGACTAAAGAAGCAACCCACTCCAATGAAACTTTTGAGTAAACTACGAAG
The DNA here is from genome assembly GCA_018466805.1 of Hippocampus abdominalis. Taxonomy (NCBI): domain Eukaryota; kingdom Metazoa; phylum Chordata; class Actinopteri; order Syngnathiformes; family Syngnathidae; genus Hippocampus; species Hippocampus abdominalis. Next base: position 6,658,222 of record CM031703.1, read on the forward strand.
CTAACAAAAGGGTTCATTGGGTTCGTCTTTCTCTGTAAAATGCAATTCTGCCAAATAAATTGTCGCTCGTCGTAAAGTCCCGCCTTACGTCTTTCTCCATGAAACATGAATGGAGCGCGGACAAAAACACACACTTTAACTTTTGCAAGATTAATTAAATTGTCTTTAGGATGCTCTTTTTGGAGTTTGAAAAAAATAATACAGTCCCGTCATTGAAAGCATGGACCCGGTTGCTCGTCTAATGCATCAAATTAAAAAATACATTTCAAAGGCCTCTCTCAATCACAAGCCTTTAGGATTGCCATTGATGTTCTGCCTCTTATAATGACTTTGTACGTGATAATGTCTCGGAACAAGTCTTTTTGGAGACATTTGAGAATCGGGCCTTTATTGACTGGAAAGGTGGGGGGAAAAAAATCCTGACCAATTTTTTGTGTATTTCTCCAAAAGCTTAGTTTGTTCCGTTTGTTGATTAAGGCCAGTAGGAGAATGCATGTTCCTTTTCTTCCTCGACGACCATTGCTTACAGTTTTAGAAGTGTTCGACTGTACTGTCACAAGACCCTCATTCACTCCAAGTCTTCCTACGTAGGCTTCTCACACACTCGGAACAGGAAGAGCACAGCGTCAGAGGGTCAGGATCTTTCACCTCAATGTGATTTGAAGCTTGCATGAGAATTCACTCCCCCTCTCTCTCAATCTCTCTCTCTCTCTCTCTCTCTCTCTCATACACACACACATACTTGGGGTATCTTCTCTGATGCACCACAGGGAGGATGTCCAAGTCTCTCGTAAGGTCAGGAAGTAACATCTGCGTGAAGCGCTCTGAAGTTAAAGGGAAAAGAATTATTTGACCCCCCCAAATCAACAAGAGGATATTATCAGGATGCAACACAACACATGATTGCAACATGTGTTATTGGACGTGTCTTTACATTTCTAGTAGAATGTCTCCTTTTACTTTCAAATGTCATTGTGGCCAATTCAACAGCTAATGCAAACAAACTGACTTCCCCCTCTTGTGTTCTCAAAGCAAGTGCGCATGTGGAAACAACACAAGTTTGCATTTGTCACAGCCTCCCACAGGAAACGGCCCGCTCCCACCTGGGGTGTTGCCCCTGACGCGCCGCATGTAGAAGGAACACATTTACTTCACATTTGCGTTTTGCTTTCTTTGTATTTTTTGTAATGCCACCTCAAAAAAAGATCCAAGCGTGTATGTCTCCAACTGGCCTAACGGCGCAATATGGATAGCGCAACAATAACTCGAAATAATGATAACAAAAAAAAGATTGGTCCTCACGGTGGATAATGAGACATGCAATCAAAGGTTGTAAGATGGTTTCTGACATGACAATAACACAGCAAGAGGCCTCTTAGGCTTGAGGTTAACAATTAACATGCATAGAATACAGGCAGGGACACACACACACAAATACAGTCAAACCTCGGTTTTCGAACGTCTCGGTTCTCGACCAATTCTGTTTTAGACCAAAAATTTAGAGTTTTTTATGCCTCAGATGACGAACAAATTTCGGTTCTCGAGCAAACTGAGCGCACTTGAATGCACCATTTGACTCCTCCCACCTTCCTTACACAAGGAAGTGACGCTTCCTCGGGTAGACGAGGAAGTGACGCTTCTTCGTGTTGCTTTCCATTGTGAACAGATGTGTTCAGTAAACATTTTTATTTTAAAAAGAGCGTGGTTTCAGTTTTCGAACAAGTTCGGATTTCGAACAGCCTTCTGGAACGGAGTATGGACGAAAACCGAGGTTTGACTGTAGCTATCTTTTCTGGAAATATTGTAGATCCTTCACAGAGAAAATAGAAAAGGCATACCTCATTCTCAAACATGTGCATGGGTGTGTGTGTGTGTGTGTGTGTGTGTGTGTGTGTGTGTGTGTGCGTGCGTGCGTGCGTGCGTGCAGTAAATACAGTACACTCACCAGTCCAGTCTCCGACGACCCGAAGATGAATGCCGAACGTTTCTTTGTTCTCTGTGGGACACTGCAAAGTTAGAAAGCAGACAGTGAATCACAAAGAAAGACAAAGACACACACACACACACACGCACGCACGCACGCACGCACAGACTCTGAGACAACTCAGTTACTGGAGAGTACTATAAAAAACACAAATAAAAAACATGTGCAAAGAGCTTTCCAAAGCAACATGATTTTCCATTAATCCCGGTGAATTACACCCCACACACAGATGGATACACATGTACGCCTTCCAGTTGGCAGATCCTGGCCTCAGGGTCCGTCTGCTCTCCGTAAGAGTGATTCCCTCTACCGTCACACCAGTTGTGCACAGTGTGTGTTTGTGTGTGTTCCCAGCAACCCTACAAACGATGTGTGCGGCTAAATCGTTAGAAGCCCCTGCTGTTAATTAAGTGAGTTCAGGTTGCAGAGGGGGCAAAGTAGTACAGGACATGTTTTCCCCAAAAACGAGGCACTATGATGGCGTACCAAGGGTATGTATACTCATGCGTTTTTAATATTACATGTCGGGAACATGTCAGAAGAAGCTGGAGTTGCGTCGCACTCTTACCGCCGTTAGCGTGAAAGGATGGTTCTCAAATGACGAGACATTGGGACAGTTGAGGACAATATACTGTGAGAGGATGGAAGGAGTCGAAATTGAGAAACTCAGATTGCAAGCTGTCATGATGTGAACACAAGAGCAAATGCACTTGAGATGGAACCAAACATACATCTTACCTGCCCCGGACGAGCTTTAAAGTTCTTCTTAAGCATTCGTAACTCAATGACATCACAGGGGTGCCTGATGACTGTCACTATGGTAACCGGATCACTGCTCCGGATATAGCGGTACAGACGCTCCGCACAGTAGAGACACAGAGGACCCGACACCCACAGCCATGTCTGTTTGCACAAACACACACACACACACACACACACACACACACACACACACACACACACACACACACACACACACACACACACACACACACACACACACACACACACAGCACATCCCGTATGAATCAATTAACCACAAAACCTTTCGTCAGCTCACCCTTTCGGGTTGAAAGGGGTTCAAAAAATGGCCAAAACTTGTGCTGCTTTTTCACAGCACCGTACAGACTTAACTCAGCTCGCAATTGATTTCCTACAACAGGCATGCATAAACCAAGCTGTTTCGAAACGCCTCAGTCAGAATGAAACACACTAAATAGCAACAAAGGTCTTGTCAAGTGTCTGGTGGCTACGGTCAAGTAATAAATGAAAAATGAAATGAAATGATAGAGGAGATTGGGGAAGGACTCCACAACATTGAAGTGGAGACAGTGGAGTAAGATAGTCGGGCTTCCAGAAATAGGGGAGGCGTACTCCAGCGTGTGTGTTTCTACTTATTTTTTCCAGTAGAAAACTGCCATTATTGTAGACTTGCAAGTATGATGATGCATTTATTCAAACAAGATTTGCATCACAGATATACACATAATACATAAGCAGAACGGGGTTTTTTGTGTGTATTTCTGAAAATGAAGGAAATCATAAATAGTCGGAAAACTTAGAAGACAACATAAACATAAATAATCGGAAAAAAGAAGAAGAAGAAACTCCAAACTGATGAGGAAGATGACAGTTGGTGCCCAAAACAAGACATGAATCACTCGCGGGGTCGTATGATAGAGTCACAATACAGTCAAACCTCGGTTTTGGAACGTCTCGGTTCTCGACCAATTCGGTTTTCGACCAAAAATTTCGAGTTTTTTATGCCTCGGATGACGAACAAATTTCGGTTCTCGAACAAACTGAGCGCACTTGAATGCACCATTTGACTCCTCTCGCCTTCCTTACACGAGGAAGTGACGCTTCCTCGTGTTGCTTTCCATTGTGAGCAGACGTGTTCAATAAACATTTTTATTTTAAAAAGAGCGTGGTTTCGGTTTTCGAACAAGTTCAGTTTTCGAACAGCCTTCTGGAACGGATTATGGACGTAAACCGAGGTTTGACTGTACTATGGCGTATTACTTTTATGCAGTACCAGGGTAGGGCCCAATTCAGGACCGAAGCCGCCGCCCACGGGCCTGGTCAAAAGCTAGTTCACCAGTGATGGGACAGAATGATAATCCAATAATCCCAATGGCAACAAGGACGGATGACATGTTAAATAAAACAATGTGCTGTGCTGTTACCTATTCTCTTTTGGCGCGTACCTGTTCCAGCCTAATTGCTCACAGCTCCTCTAGAGCATGTGGAGGCTTTACAGGGGATTTTACGGCACCGCCTTTTAGCTTAACGACCATGTGCGAATACATTACAGCATTAAAAAAATGCAACCCCCGAAGAGCACCACACCTCTAATAAACAAGACCTCCCCAGACAGACAGACAGACAGACAGACAGCCACACACACACACACACACACACACACACACACACACACCTGTGGGCAGTGGGGCTGGAAGTGAGCCTCGGCCTTGCAAGGCATCTCCTCTTGCTCACGTTTCTCTAGTTCCTCCCCTTGTTCCTGTGGACGGCTGTGGTTGGCTCGTAAGCATCCAGGGGGATGGGCCTCGATGTTGGTCTGATATTTTAGTGCTCCTCTTTTCAGAAGATGGAAAAAGATGACGGATCAATTAATGCCAGTTTTACACCTCTGCATAGCATAAAGACAAGGAATTCTTTATTTGTGCCCAGCGCAAGTCAGGCACACGGCATGGAATAGATATGCGTATAGGGAGGCTGGACTAGTTTTGCTATTTTCGCAGGCACGCGCGGTTAGAAACGGGTGATTTGCGCCGTTATGGGCGTGAACACATCTGACTTGTATGGAAAAGCTGAGAATGGTATTTAGTTTAGTAAATGTCTGAATTAGCGACATGGTGGTCAACTGGTTAGCACGTTGGCCTCACAGTGCAAAGGTTGTGAGTTTGAATCTTCCTGTGTGGCGTTTGCATGTTCTCCCCGTGCCTGCGTGGGTTTTCTCCGGGTACTCCGGTTTCCCCCCCACATTCTGAAAACATTCAAGGCAAATTTGCATGGAACACTCAAAATTGTCGCAAGGTGTGAGTGTGGCAGCCGGTTCAGGCCCCCCCTCCCCCTCCCGCCTACTGCCCGAAGACAGCTGGGATAGGCTCCAGCACGCACGCCGTGGGGATAAGCGGATTAGAAAATGGATGGATGGATGTATTCACTGATAGTTATACATACTTATACTACACCTGTTGTGTTATGATTATTGGTCTGACATCAACCGATACCTACCCGACCATGTGCACCATCAGAATGATATAGAAGATGATGAAGAGGTTGTGTGTATACCAGAAGATCTCATAGTTGTATATTCTGAAACAATTAAGAGGGCGACAATTAGTGTTGTATTTCCAAGAAATTATTCGAAAAATAATTGGTCTATTTAAAAACAGCTGTTTTCTTGTGGGGAACAAAAAGCTGAATGAGGGACAAAGAGGGGGGAAAAAAGAGCATAGGCAGCAAAAGAAGAAAGCGAGATGAGTTTGTTCACGAGCAGATGCGCAGACTCCCAGCTCAGAGCCTGACTAAGCAAGACATCAGAGGTCAATATTAGAGGGGTCATTACACACAATGACCCCCACGGCCCATAAACACCACTCACAATGACCATTTCAAACACTCTAGTCATCACTTTGAATTCAACTTCTTTAGAAGCTTAGAGCCACGTTCTTTCATCTTCTGCACGCTGCCAACGTATGTCACAATCCAAAATTGTTGGTTGAAATGGTCTCTGTGCCTCCCTCACTCAAGGTCAGCATTTCCAAATACAGTGAAACCTCGGTTTTCATCCATAATCCGTTTCAGAAGGCTGTTTGAAAACCGAAATTGTTCGAAAACCGAAACCACGCTCTTTTTAAAATAAAAATGTTTACTGAACACGTCTGCTCACAATGAAAAGCAACACGAGGAAGCATCACTTCCTCGTGTAAGGAAGGCGAGAGGAGTCAAATGGTGCATTCAAGTGCACTCAGTTTGTTCGAGAACGGAAATTCGTTCGTCACCCGAGGCATAAAAAACTCGAAATTTTTGGTCGAAAACTGAATTGGATGAGAACCGAGACGTCCGAAAACTGAGGTTTGACTGTACTGTATATCTGTTTACTGGAGTGAGTACCGTCAAACCTCGGTTTTCGTCCATAATCCGTTCCAGAAGGCTGTTCGAAAACCGACACCACGCTCTTTTTAAAATAAAAATGTTTACTGAACACGTCTGCTCACAATGGAAAGCAACACGAGGAAGCGTCACTTCCTCGTCTACCCGAGGAAGCGTCACTTCCTCGTGTAAGGAAGGTGAGAGGAGTCAAATGGTGCATTCAAGTGCGCTCGTTTTTTCAAGAACCGAAATTCGTTCATCATCCGAGGCATAAAAACTCCAAATTTTTGGTCGAAAACCGAATTGGACGAGAACCGAGACGTTCGAAAACCGAGGTTTGACTGTATTTTATATTTATCAATCAGATTTATATTCAGTTCATATCAACAATTCAACAATTTAAGTGAAGTGCAAAAAAAAAAACAATACAGGACAAGAAAGACTGGATGACGATGAGGGATGATGTGGAGTACTCAACAGGTTTCGTGTGGCATCATCCCATTACTCGGTTCATTTATCACAACCCTTATCTCTGTCCTCGAGTAGACTGGAGATTCCTCTTAACCTCTCTTCCTTTGCTGAAGGCCGTAAAGAGAACACACTTATACACACGGACACACATGGAGAGCGAGTGACCCATTGTGACCTTAAGTAATGACAGCGCCATGAGTGAAGCACTTAGTCGAGATTTGCTCTGTAACAGACCTCTGCTCTCTTTTGCACACGCGCGGAGCGGTGAGTCATCAGCGACAGCACAACAAAGGCAGAAGTGGAGACAGAGCAGCAAGCACAGACATACAGATGAGACGTTATCCTGAATTTGGACAATTTTAAGGGATGGGGGGTGGGGTTAATCCTGTCATGATCACCTACCGCACACAGTAGGAGGAAGACGTGAACATCAGGAAAAGGATGACGACTAATAGAACGCCAGTGACTCCGGGAACTGAAAGTCAATCAGAGAGCCAATCAGAGCCGACGAGCGCGGTTAATACACCTTTGATATTCATGAAAAAAAAAAAAAAAAGACGGTATTATCTTACCTGTGGTCAGAATGATTAGCTTTGGGTCCTAGGCAGACAGCGACAGTCGAAAAAGTTCACAATTGTCTTGTCATGACATTGAGCTTTTTTTTGCCAACAGTTCTTGATAAGTAAGTCAACTTAAAACTTTTCTTGACAATATTAGGTTCTACGTGCCTCCACTGTCTTAAACGCGGCATTCTGATTAATATGGCGTTTGCGGAATATGAGTTAAGCCGGGGCTCGGCAACATGCGGCTCCAGAGTCGCATGCGGCTCTTTAGCGACATCTCGTGGCTCCCTGGAATTTAATAAAAAATGTTTGAAAATGGAAAACGATTTTGATAGTAGGCTAATATAGCTCAAATAGATATAGATACATGTGTCAGCTACGAAAAAGGAGAACTGTGATGTTGGTTTTTTACAACGTACACTTTATTTATGCTTATAACAGTCTCGACAAGCACAGACACGTCTATGTCCGACTCCGTGCCTTCTCTCTTCTGGTTCGACTCAAGAGGCGTTCAAAGACAGCCTCCGAAAAACGGAAATTAATGATCACTTCACTGACACTAAGAAAAGCGAAAATAACAAAAAAACAAAAAAAACTCAAGCGAGGAAATCACAAAATAAATTCTATGGGGGCGTTTGTGAACACACAACAAAGGAATGAATAACAAACAATTCTGAGACAGTCCAGTCTCCGACATACATACAGCATGTGTTTCCTTCATTGTAAGTTTTATAGAAAGCTTTTATTTTTTTGCGGCTCCAGACATATTTGTTTTTTGGGTTTTTTTTGTCCTATATGGCTCTTTCAACATTTTGGGTTGCCGACCCCTGAGTTAAGCGGTAAAATCAAGCCATTTTGTCCATCATCACGACCAATCATGGCACAGCTTCAGAAAACAGTTGAGCCATGAATTGTCATTACCTGAGCCATAAGTAACTGTGATGTCACTTTCAGATGACAGAAAGTGGCAAAATGGCCACCCCCCCTGAGATGGCTAAAAACGGGTGGATTTTGCTGCTTAGATTAAAGGAGGTACGTAGAACATATTATTGTTGAAGAAAATATTTGGGTTGACTTCCCCTTTAACAACACATTTGTTCTTCGAGAACAGCTAGAATCCTGCAGTTTAACAATAAACATGGAATAGGAATCAATTGCAATTACAGTGGATACCAAACGGCGACACACCCTTGTTCAAATGTCAGTTTTTGTGTACCGTAATGTGAAAAAAATTAAATCATTTTTGCACCATCGGCACTTCTATAGCACATGATCTAAATACACATCATGTCTGTTGAGCTGTTCATAAAGTATGTTTATTTCTCACCTCTCCTTTGTAGCGAGCAAAATTAAGAGCCGGAAAGTCTTCTGAATAGCTGCTACTGAAGTTCATAACGTTCACGAGGTGGGCAGAGACATGAACGACTAGAACAAAAAAAAAAAAATGATGCAATCATGTTTGAGAACACTCGGTCACAATATCAGCCGAGACGCAAACAGACACGCAGACACCACATTTGAAGGTCCAACTAAATTGGTATCGGCCAAGCAAACACAAACGTCCTTGTCCAATCAGCAGAAAGTCAGCAAAACATCTTCCTGACTCAGACGCACATAGACTCCCTGACATCATCGGCTCGCCACGCAGCCATTTAACAGCTGACGGTATTAGAGGCCGTAATCATGAGACGCAAGGGTCTTTTTTTTCTCCAACGCACGTCCTCTCCCATTCCCACGACTCCCACCCACCACACTCTGTCTTACCGCGGCTCCTCGCTCACATTTCACCCCGCCGCCCGAAGACCACCACCACCACCCCCCCTCTTTTTGTTCTCATTGTCTTTTGTCTCACAACTTTGGAATTTCTCTATTAGAAGAACTTTGCCTTGAGGAAGAGGGTGTGTGTGTGTGTGTGTGTGTGTGTGTGTGTGTGTGTGTGTGTGTGTTAAGAAAGGTGACAGGATTTTGAGATGATCTCATGCTTAGGTCTGTCCTTACTTGTCCTTTTTTGTGTCTATTGTTTCAAAATGAAAGTCTTGCCAACACCGTCGACTACTAAAAATCGCAAAGATCAACCTCACATGCACACAGAAGGCTGTTCGAAAACCGAAATTGTTGGAAAACCGAAACCACGCTTTTTAAAAAATAAAAATGTTTACTGAACACGTCTGCTCACAATGGAAAGCAACACGAGGAAGCGTCACTTCCTCGTGTAAGGAAGGCGAGAGGAGTCAAATGGTGCATTCAAGTGCGCTCAGTTTGTTCGAGAACCGAAATTTGTTCGTCATCCGAGGCATAAAAAACTCGAAATTTTGGGGCGAAAACCGAATTGGACGAGAACCGAGACGTTCGAAAACCGAAGTTTGACTGTATTTTATACTACTTTTGACAATAACTTTTAAACTTATTTATGAACACAGCGACATGAAAAAAAACTGAGAGTACTGCCTATTATTTGTTTACCTGTAACATGTTTCAGAAAAGTTTCAGCATTGGTGTCACAAAAAAGACCCAAACCATGAACTGCGAATTTCAACCAGCATTTTCCACGGAGCGATCCTTTCGCGTTTACGTCATTCATGGCTGACAAGAGGCAAGAGACAACTCGCGGCTACTTCACCTGAAGAAAGAGCATCTGACAGCTCCTGGCTACCATGCTAGAGCTTCAGAGAACATTACCAAGATCAAGAGCTTCATCAAGAGGATGCTATTGAAGATATCAAAAATGACCATGATGACACCAAAACTTGTCACTTGGATTCAAAATACATTTTTTGTGACACCGGTCCTGTAGCCTTTCTGACACATTTCATATGACTGTCTCTGTGTATCATGGGAGACTCTCTAATTGTCTTCTCCACAGCTGCTCCAATGTGTGAGTGGTGAGATGGAACAATGGTGTAAACATTCCCAGACTGAAACACCGACATAAAGCCAGCAGGAGACATTGTTCACACCTTGCTCATGGAATCCTATCTTCACTGAAATGCACATGTCAGCCAAGCCCCTTCTAGAAATGGACTTTATTATGCCTGGTTTTAGCTTTTTAGTATTTCCAGTTGATAGACTGCATCGCAAAGTGTAAAATATCCATCTGGCAAGAAACCACGGTGAACACTGACACGGACAAGCGTTTCTATTTGGGGTTGTAGGAATTTGCCATTTGCTTCCTGGTTTGCCAGCTGCGTAATACTCATGAGTCAAAATGATGTGAGGAAGAATTGCTGTATAACGGCTGTTCCCTTTGTAACGTTGACATACTGCGATAGCTCAGCATAACCGTGTATCGTTTTCATCTTGACTCATCCTCTTTTGGGAACTAAAAAAAAAGTGTTCTGCCAGGATTTGCACAAATGAACTCGATCTGCATGTATTTTTCGATTGAGTATTGGTTTGCTATTGTCTCGGTAGGAGTAATTGGAAAGAATGAAGATTGTTTTGATAAAAACAGCTTCCAAAGTCCACTACAGTAGAACAAATGTTTGGGGGGTTTTAATCAGTAATTTACTATTCAAATGTAGTCATCTGTAGCTACTGTATATGGAAAGTGCAATTCTTAATTGTTATTGCTTTGGTATCTTTTTTCTTTTTTTTTTTTTTTACACGACTTAACTACAAATCATCTTCCAGATTCCCGAATCTCCTCTTTTTGGAAACCGTGAACACACACCTCAGCTATTGCCACTTTTCCACAGCGCAGTATATGCCAAGCTCAGCTCGAACTCGTCTCAGAAAACTTTGAAAACCATGTTGAACTGAACACATCGAACGGATGTACAGTGAAACTCCTCTACAACGAAATCATGTTTGCAGCAAGAAATTTTTCACAACAGGGGGTTTTTCACTGAAGCAAATTTGAAACAGGAAAGTGGGAATGGTGTTAATGCATGAAGGTTTTTTCACACTACGGGGTATTTTCACCCATGTAAATTTCATTGTAGAGGAGTTTCACTGTACTCTACTATGCACTGCAAGAATGACTCCAAGGAGCGACAATGATGCCACGGGAGAAGACTCGCATGAACACACACACACACACCCCGAAAACTGAGAGCACACACCCATCAGCTGGAGTGGACGGCAGCTGGTACTGCAGGAATGCTGATCCGACATGGATCCGGTTATGCATTCACGCAAATGTGCGCGCACACACAGCGAATGAGTTATAATCCTTTGGCTGCTTGTGTATTTACCAGAGAAGATGCAGATGGCAACTCCACAGGCCACATGGAAGGTCTTACTCCTGTCCAGCAGTCGCCGGGTCTTTCTGCTTGATACCTTGAGTGTGAGGCAAAACGAACAAACAGTAGTTAGAGCAAATGAAATGATGAGTTGTCAGAGGGCATCATTCAAGAGGGCAAAATGCTCCATTACGCACGACCGTGTGTAAGAAATGACAATGACAATGGCTTGAATGGGGAACTCGTTTGAAAAAGACAAACAAAAAAAAACGTTGCTTATCCCTCAAACAGATGCATGAAAAAAGACGCTCATTACCGTGTGTGTTCCTCGGACGAACGTAAGAAGAGTGCGACACATGGGCAACAGCACCAAGCTGCAATTTAGGTTCAGCACAGATGCAGAAGCCCTGCTGATGCAAAGTCCAAGCTGGAGGAAAACACACACACACACACACACTGTAATGCAGGTTCCTGTGCTTTCGGTAGAGATGGTTGACACTTTTTTTTAGACGGGTTTTTGTGGCGCCATTGGGAAGGGCGTTCATCAATGTACAACTTAATTCCATTTTCAATGGCCATTGAAAGCTGTTCATCCATCCATCCATCCGTTTTCTATTGCTTAGCCTGTTCAAGGTCACGGCTGAGTTGAAGTCTATAGCGTCGCACTTTGGTGAAAGAGGTGCACCATGGATAGGTTGTCAATCACAGGGCACACAACTTTGGCATTCGGTTCACCCAAAACATCTTTGGGGAAGGGTGAAATTAAAGGGAGTACGGGAAGAACATGCAAAGGGTTGACACAAAAAAAGGTTAAAGTCTTGATTCCAACTCCAAACTTTGTGAAGCAGACATTCTTACAAAAAAAAAATGGAAAAAAAAGAAAAGAAAATAGAATAATTGCTGTATAAAATGAAGACTTCATCGCCAATCTGTGTTTTCGCCGGATGGAAGAGTACCTGACCAGGGTGAAAGCTGTGCTGTTTACCCCGAGTGGCACGGGAGGGTTTTCAGATGTGTAATCTGGCCCCACACAACCAGTCATTCATCAGTAATTAATTTTATTTTTTTTCCATGCCGTCCGTCGGTTCGGAGTCAGCCTGCATGTTTAAAGGCATTTCCTGAGCACTCTGCTGGTGCCGTCTCTTGCTATTAAAGCTCCCAGATGACAAAACAATTGATGTGGCTCATACAGGTACACATATTAAACCAAGCAGAGGCCTTTTTTTGCAGTGGACATCTTGGATTAAAAATGAAGATAATCCCGACGCTATACTTCTGTAGTCTTTTTTTTCTTTTAAGGACTCATGCAAACAGAAAAAAACAACAACAACTGACAAAAGCATTCAGGGAGATCCAGTAAGATCTCAAACACACACACACCATGCAGGTGAATCGGAAAAGTGATTTTGAAGTTAGATTTCAAATCATTTCACAACTGATAGAGCACTCAATCGCTAATTTGTGTACACATGTACACAGAAGCTTAAGGCCTTTGTCAAGGCATTCAGTTGAAAACAGCAGCATGCCCACACTTGCCCCTTTCTCCCCCCCGTGCTTCCCAACCAGTCAGGCTGCACATGAATAGCTCACACATGTTGCTTGTTGCCATGTCTTATTTTCCCCTTTCCAAAATAAAAATAAAAATCCTGCATGGATTTTTGTGTGATTTTCAGTTTGTTTTTTTTCTTTTTCCACTTGAGTCCGAAAACCATCTCTCCTGACCTCATCTGATAATGTCAGGGGTGATTTGGAGTGTGCATAAAAAAAAAAACACACATAGACACACTGCCAGGAACTTGTGACAACAATTACACTAATGTTCACATGGCCCTGCAGGCATCAAATTCCTACCTCAGTGTGTGTGTGTGTTTGTGTGTGTGTGTGTGTGTGTGTGTGTCAGTCTTGACTGCCCCTTTAGTTGGCGCGCGCGTACACACACACACACACACACACACACGCATTGTAGACGCAAACGCACACATGGACTCATTCAAGCTGCAAGCGTGACACCCAAGCTTTCTCCACCACAAATCATAACTGCAAAGATATGAATGGCAACTAAACTTAGAAAAGTGTCTAAGACAACAAGCGTGTGCTCACAGTAAAATCGGCATTGGTTCGATAAGCAAAATTGGTTGCATCAAATACTGTGCTGTCAGAAATGGATGTGACATTTTACTTCAATCCAGTTCATGATTATGTGCAGGTGCAGTCTACCCCAGCTGACTTTGGGCGAAAGGACGCACACTACATGTTGTCAGCTAATCTTACGGCACATACAGTACAGAAACATAGTGTGCAACAGTTCATTCATACTCACAGTCAGTCTGTGACTGAGTGGGGACTGAACGCCTACACCATCCCTGACTACAATCTTGTCATCTATAAACTTTTCACCAAGGTCCAATTTTACTAGGTTGTGATGTAAAACTATTCTTTAATGTACAGTAATCCCTCGTTTATCGCGGGGGTTACGTTCCAAAAAGAACCAGTGATAAGTGAAATCCGTGAAGTAGTGAACTTTATTTTTTTACAGTTATTATAAAATACTTAACTACATATACAATGAAATCAAAGACAAAAAAATGTTTTCAGGCCCAATTACAAAAAAAACAAAAACGTTTTCAACAAATAACTATACTGTAGTAGTTTTTGGAAATACTGTACTATCCACACGCGGCGCCACCGACACGTTCTGATTTAAAGGGTTAAAAGCATTTTAAAAAACTGCACTAAAAAGTCCGTGAATCAGCGAAGCCGCGGAAAGTGAACCGCGTTAGAGCGAGGGATCACTGTATATACAGGTAGGTATACTTTGGCTTAATACTTCTTATTGTGATGTTTCTACGTCATTTTAAATCTGACCCAAGACACCCAGTTAGCTGAAGTCGTGTGTGTGCGTGTGTGTGCGCTTACCCCGAGCATCTTGTAGAGGTAGTGATACTGCTGTCCACTGCAGTACATCAGGAAGGTTTTGACAAAGAGCCAGGTGTTAGCTCCCAACCACATCATCTACACGAAGACAAATACAGTTCAGTGCTTAACTCGTCACTACACTGAAAAAAGTTGACAAAGCTGCCTCTACCAGGACGAAGTGTTTTCCTCCCTCGTTGGCGAGCCAGCTCCGCGCTGACACAACCATCATGTCCCCCGACCTTCTCGTCAAAGTGCCGGTAAGTGTGTGTGCGTGTGTGTGGCTGAGGGAGCTCCAGACAGGCAGCCAGCTCTTTCCCTCGACCTAAATTGAAGAGCATGTATGTATATGAGAGTAAGGGGGAGGAGGGTGTAGAGGGGCTTCGGAGAGAGAAAGCCGACCATTTCTGTGTTAACCCATAACGGCCACAAGAGGGAGCCATCGTTCCGATCAAGTCAATTTGATGCATTTTAGAGCCTAGCTTGAAGACACCTGGGCTGGGCTCCAGCACGCCGCCGCAACCCTCCTGAGGATAAGCAGTTCAGATAATTTGATGGATGGATAGTGAAGGTTTGTTTGTTTGTTTGTTTGTTTATTTGTTTGTTTGTTTTAATCTCAAAGGTGTTCAAAAAGACCAAATGTAGTTGATGCAATTTATAGTACAGTCAAACCTCGGTTTTCGTCCATAATCCGTTCCAGAAGGCTGTTCGAAAAACGAAATTGTTCGAAAACCGAAACCACACTTATTTTAAATAAAACTGTTTACTGAACACGTCTGCTCACAATGGAAAGCAACACGAGGAAGCGTCACTTCCTCGTCTACCGAGGAAACACTTCCTCTTGTAAGGAAGGCGAGAGGAGTCAAATGGTGCATTCAAGTGCGCTCAGTTTGTTCGAGAACCGAAATTAGTTCGTCATCCGAGGCATAAAAAAATTCGAACTTTTGGGTCGAGAACCGAGACGTTCGAAAACCGAGGGTTGACTGTATATCTAGTGCCTTCAAATCACATCCTTGTCATCTAATGAGGAACATTGTCAGAAAACAATGTTAACTGCCACTTGTTTTGGATCATGTTATAATTTAAAAGAAACAACTACTATAAATGTCTTATAATAGTTCCGACTCCCTTTAAAAAGTAAAAACATGGTCATTTCAGCAGAAAGGAGTCACATAACTTCCCACTTGCAATAAGGTTAACTTTGACGCTGCACATAATAGTCCAGAGTAAACAAGATACTCTTTGTGGATGTTGTGTTATTTTAGCATGTTGTACTTTGTCCACATGCATTGTGTCACTTTGAAGATTTATTGAGAGTATCCACAAAGTTACAGTTCATTCGTGGGTTTGTGTTTCATATCCGGACTCTTTTGGGATTTGTGCATGATTATCCTTTTATTCCTTGAATTTATTAATACTCCCTCACTGTTTTTGAATTGAGGCCAATAAATAAGAACAGAAAGTTGGGGGTTGGGGGAGAAACTACACACTGGGGGAGTGAGAATTACCTTGCAACATTCCTGCGACTACAGAGCCCCCACCTCCTTTCACGCTCCAGTCCATGACATGAAAGAACACCTCCATTGCCACTACACAGCTGGGGAGGGTCAAGCGTGTTATCTTGGTCTGGGGGAAATACAGCTACGCTATTTCTGCTTCAGTCTCCAATTGATGTATGAACTGTTTTGATTCAAACTTGACAGAAGTATTTGGAATCATTGTGATTGCAAACATGTGCTTTAGACGTGCATAACAAAAATAATGAATATATTTTCATTTATTTGGGGTGAATCCGTTATTGAGGCAACAAATCTGCAAATCTTTCTTTTGTTCGCATTCTTTCTCCCTTTCTCTGTGTAACTTTAAATTAGTTTACACACTCAAAATCTGTGGGCTAAACCTGTGTATTTATTTTTTAGGGAAATGGAGACAAATCTTATTATTCTTGGCCCTCACGTCATGTCTCTCTGTTCCATATGTGTTCAATGAAGACGACTTTGTCAAATCCGTCATGGTGTTTTGCAAATAAATTCCCGGAAGTCGACTAAAATACAAGACTATGGCATGCCTCCGGAAGGTGAATTTGCAATTGTAGTAACTCCTCTATTCATAATTCACCACGAACTGCAGATATGTGAACGCAATGGTTAGAAGTAATTGCGGCCCCTTTAAGGGCCGCCATGTTTAGTTTTCCTTGTCGCTATGGAAACGGATTTTCAGCGGTTCTCAGTTTTGCGCGGGAGTTTTTTCGTTGTGCTAAATAAACGACACACTCTCTGTGTGTGAACGTGAGAAATTGTCGTCTTCTTTTACAATTTCTACAAACGTATTATTTTTTTAAAATAATTTATCGTGCTAGTGTTTGCGGTTCTTTCGAAATTAACATGGAAGAAGAGTACTTGTGGTTGTTATTGGATAGTCATGAGATTGCAATTGTGCTTGAGGCAAACTTTTTTTGGCTTGGAATAAACATTTAGACAAGTGATGTGAGATCTTTTTTTTGTTCAAATCATTTAAAGTGTTTTTTTTATGTCTGGGGCCATGGCCCCGCCTTCTGCACGCCCATGCATTGCAGGCAAAAACTCACAACTCGGGATTTTCTGTCAATCTCCACACGCCACACCTCCTCTTCATTTGGGCCAACTGTTTTCGAGCATAGCGACCCTCTTGACCACCGCGGTAGGCGCTCGTTTGGATTTTTGGAAGCGTGCGCAAGGAGGAGTTGGGTCAGCAAAACATGGCGACAGATAGCAGATCCATTCGCTGTCTCTGGTGGGTTTCGGCCGTGGCAGCTTTGTTTTGTTTGGGTTTCATCGCCGGTGAGTCATTCGAACACAGTTTAACAGCAACAACAACAATGTATAAAAAGACATACTGTGCACAAGTAATTTCACATTTTGGTTGTGTGGATGTGAGAGGCGGCGGCGCGTTCTTTGGAAGTGATGAAACGGGACATTTTTGCATCATACTGGATGCAAAAATGTCCCGTCGTTCGCTAAAAACATCAAGACTTTTGGTCTTGAGGAGAGCACGGCTGAGTCAGCAGAGTGAAAAAGAGTTTTCTAAAACTTCAAAGACAGTTGACAGCAAATCGATTTGTTCTCAAGCTGTTTGTTAACACTTTTAATGGATGCATTTACCAACTGCCACGTATTGTGTACTCATCGTAGGCTGGTTTGCAAAGCCCACCTACCCAAACGATACAAGCGGTGCCTCCAGTCAATATTTGCGGCAGTTTCTGGATGAAATGCAGCCTGGCAAGATCAGAGAGCATCTCAGGTAAGAAGCCATGCATCCTGCCAGTGATTGTTCCAAAAGCAATATGATTAAGCACTTTTTTCCTCCCCCCTTTCAAGGAAATTTACACGTCTTCCCCATCTGTCCGGCACGGAGCAAAACCTGATATATGCGGAACAGATTCAGAAAGAGTGGCAGGAATTTGGCTTGGACTCAGTCGAGATGGTGCCATATGACGTCCTGCTGTCTTACCCCAATGTATCACAACCCAATTACATTGCAATAGTTGATGCACAAGGCAATGAGGTAACGTCCATCCATGTAGTATGAAGACACTTATTATTCTAAGAGTTGTTATTTTTTTTTGTTTACCAAATCATGTTTCACCTGATTTTGATCTTTTTTTTTCTGAAGGTTTTCAACACATCCTTGGCCGAGCCCATCCCTGCAGGTTATGAAGACGTCGCCAACATTGTGCCTCCGTACAGTGCCTACTCTGCCCAAGGACAACCTGAGGTGTACAAACAAAACGAGAGCAGAATTAACATTGTCACGCTGATACAACAAAAAGAAAGCACGGTCAATTCGAGGTCCCCCCCCCCCCCCCTCACTCGCTCTCATTCTGCCCAGGGGGACTTGGTCTATGTCAATTATGGCCACACTGAAGACTTTTCCCAGTTGCAGCGGCAGATGGGAATTAATGCGACTGGCAAGATTGTCATTGTCAGATACGGGAAGATATTCCGAGGCAATAAGGTAAGAAATACTCTCCACCTTTGACTTGTGCAGGTCAGATTTCAAATTTCTCACTTAAAAATGTGAAGAAATAATTTTTTTATGGGTGTTCGCAATTTTAAGAAACCGTCCAGACCCCTCAAAACAGGCTTGAAAGGCTTAAAAATGCTCTGTACGGTGTTTGGCAGAGTTATTATTGATCCTTTTGGGGTTGTGACAAAAGCATTTCACAGACATATTATTATCAAGATAAGTGAAACCTTTTAAATTGTAGGGGGGGAAAACATTTCCTCTTAAATACATGACTTAATGCTGTGGATTCGCTGTCTGTTTTGCCTCCATCAGGTGAAGAATGCTATGTTGGTCGGCGCAAAGGGACTCATTTTGTTCTCTGATCCAGCTGATTACAGTGCCGATGGAGTCAAGGTAATTGGCATGAGTCAAAACAGGACTGATTTCTAAATGCTCGAGCAACGACAGTCAAACCTCGGTTTTCGTCCATAATCTGTTCCAGAAGGCTGTTCGAAAACCTAAATTGTTCGAAAACCGACACCACGCTCTTTTTAAAATAAAAATGTTTACTGAACACGTCTGCTCACAATGGAAAGCAACACGAGGAAGCGTCACTTCCTCGTCTACCCGAGGAAGCGTCACTTCCTCATGTAAGGAAGGCGAGAGGAGTCAAATGGTGCATTCAAGTGCGCTCAGTTTGTTCGAGAACCGAAATTTGTTCGTCGTCCGAGGCATAAAAAACTCGAAATTTTTGGTTGAAAACCTCACCCCAGTTGACATGGTGACAAAAACCGTACTCTGCATTGGCCCAGCATCAAGGTGTCAGTATGAGCGGTCTCTTCAAAACGGGCTAATTTCGGAAAGACGAGAAAAATAGCATGAAAGGTATTTGCTCGAATGCTTAATCTTTGGGGTACTGTCACCAAAGCGGGCCACGGACATGTTAAAAGACACCCGGAAACAGTTTCAAAATTATGAACTGCATACAGTATGTCTTTTTAGAATGATGTGCATTTAACTTACCGGAAAATCCTGCTATCATTGATATCGCTAGCCGTATCCTGAAGGCTGGAACCTTCCGGGCGGTGGCGCTCAGAGAGGAAATGTCATGAACCTGAATGGAGCGGGAGACTCTCTCACCCCTGGCTACCCTGCTAAAGGTTGTGTGTATTTATATGTTTGGTTGAAGTTCCGTTCGATGCAAAAGTATGAGGAGAATACTAAGAATACTCTCTGCTCTCTTTCAGAATACACTTACAGATCCCGTCCCGAGGATGGAGTGGGACTTCCCCGCATCCCCGTGCATCCCATTGGCTACCATGATGCATTTCACATCCTCAAGTACATTATTTTACTCCTTTTCCTTTTTAACCCTCATGCAGTATTTTTAAGCGGTTGCATGAAGGGTATTACGTCCCAAAAATGTCCCTCTTCCAATGTGCAACAACTTTTTTTACTTTTTATTTTTTTTCACTTTCAACCCCTCAAAATGTTCAGTGGGAATTGGCCAAGACATAGATATACATCCTATGCAAAATTTCAGCTTCGTGGAGTTATTTTTCACTGTTTTGTCTGTGGTGTCCATTTGTCCAACAGTCCAAAATCGTCCAAAGTGTCCGAAATGTCCAATTTTGGGATAATTACTGCATGGGGGTTAATGTGACAATGCAAATGGATGAACTGAATTCATTTTCACCGATGATAATGATTCACTTCACAGGAATATGGGGGGACAAATTCCTCCAAACGACTGGAAAGGAGCTTTAAATGTTTCCTACAGGATCGGTCCAGGTTTTCGGGATGATTTCAAGAGCCAGTAAGTGTTTCGGTGTGTATGGTTTGCGCCCAGTTTCCCCCAGGGACAGTCATATACTGTCTCATTCCACCATCCATGTTTTAGTCTTTGGGTTGTTCTTTTGTTGCTGGGTTTTTTTTGGGAGGGGGCTTCTGGCTAATGAGCTAGTGGCAACTTGCCACAATGAAGCACAATGGGGTCTTTGTATCTCTTGTTTGGGAGAAGCGTAAATTCCCACATGATTGTTTGAGCAATACTAGCAGCGCATAAATTGAATTGAGTTGAAGTGAAAAGCCTGTGATCTTAAAAAAAAAAAGATTCCTCTTGTAAATGTGATCGTTCCAGGTTCGTGCGCATGAACATCCACACCAACAATCAGGTGGGAAGGATCTACAATGTCATTGGAAGGATAAGAGGAGCTCTTGAGCCAGGTACAAAGACACGAACCCTGCGATATTGCACTATGGATTATTGTTGAAATAGCTTTATGGTGATTTGTACACATTGAAAAAAAAAAAAGTGCTCACATGGGGAGAACTTACAAACTTCACATCGGAAAGCCTGAGCCAAGATTCTAACTCTTGAGTGTGAGCATGTTTTCATAATCACAATCTTATTGAGTTCTTCTAAGCATAACACTGGGGAACAATTTGGAGAAAAAAAAAATCTGTTTAGTTAGATTTAAAAAAAACATTTTTTGGAAAATTCTTCTAACCGCTTAACATTTTAAAAAGCCAACTTTATTATGATCAAAGCTAACCGCAGCATGTTATAGGAGTAATTTCTGTTGGACTAGACAGGTATGTCATTCTGGGTGGCCACCGAGACGCCTGGGTTTTTGGAGGGATTGATCCCATGTCAGGAGCTGCTTTGGTCCATGAAACTGTCCGAAGTGCTGGGAGGCTTCTAAGCAAGGGTAAGTACAGCTACCTTTGACAGGGAGCATTAACCATTGTGCTAGTAATCAATCACTATGAAAGTGTGTAATCCATGTGCAGGCTGGAGGCCGAGAAGAACAATAATATTTGCCAGCTGGGATGCAGAGGAATTTGGACTGCTGGGCTCGACAGAATGGGCAGAGGTAGAATATATTAGCAGTCATATCCGTTACAAAAGCATCAAATGAGTCGGGGCGAGGAAACTCACTAGAGCACCCAAATGGTGCAAGACGTCCCCAAATACGCTAGACTAGACTTGCGCTAGCATAAAAATGAAGCTACGCCCATTTTTATGCTGAAGCACGGCCGCCAGTCTCCCAAAATGGGGCCTGAAGCGTTGACTCCATATTCATCAACAGGACAATGCCAAACTGCTTCAGGAGAGAGCGGTGGCCTACATCAATGCCGACTCTGGCATAGAGGGTGAGTGCAAATAATTTTCCCAGTGTATGTCCTGGCTTCTGCTTTTAAGGTGACTTGTGCGTTTGTCTTTTCAAGGTATGTACACACTCAGGGTTGACTGTACGCCATCTCTACACACACTCGTGTACGACCTCACTAAGCAGGTAAATGTAAACAAAAATGCAACCGTTTTTGGTAGCGAGATGGGTTAAGGCAGGTGTCGGCAACCCAAAATGTTGAAAGAGTCACATAGAACAAAAAAAACAAACAAAAACAAATATGTCTGGAGCCGCAACAATATAAAAGCCTTCTATAAAACTTACAATGAAGGAAACACATGCTGTATGTATGTAGAAGACTGGACTGTCTCAGAATGGTTTATGTTATTCATTCCTTTGTGTGTTCACAAACGCCCCCATAGAATTTATTTTGTAATTTCCTTGCTTGATTTTTTTTTTTTGGTGCATTATTTTCGCTTTTCTTAGTGTCAGTGAAGTGATCACTAATTTCCGTTTTTCTGAGGCTGTCTTTGAACGCCTCTCGAGTTGAACGAGAAGAGGGAAGGCACAGAGTCGGACTCAGACGTGTCTGTGTTTGTCAAGACTGTTAAAAGCATAAATAAAGTGTACGTTTTAAAAAACCAACACCACAGCTCTCCTTTTTCGGAGCTGCAACATGTATCTATATCTATTTGAGCTATGTTAGCCTACTATCAAAATCTTTTCAAACATTTTTTTATAAAGCTCCAGGGAGCCACTAAATGTCACTAAAGAGCCGCATGCGGCTCTGGAGCCGCATGTTGCCGACCCCCGGGTTAAGGTCTCTCTCTGTGTCTTTGTATGTGTACAGATTGCCAGTCCAGAGATAGAAGAGGAAGGAGTTTCCCTGTATGAAAGTTGGCATAAGAAAGACAACTGGACAAATGAGCGTGATGCACCAAGGCAGGTTACGAAAGCCTCACAATGACAAGGAAACACTAGAATTTGCTTATTCATGTTTATCCACGTCACCTTTGGCATCGCAATCATCAATCAAAGCAATTTAGGGTATCGATCCATTGGCCCACACTCTCTTGTGTTGTGTAGAATCAGCAAGCTGGGCTCGGGAAGTGATTTCGAAGCCTATTTTGTCCGTCTGGGAATCGCAGCGGGCAGAGCAAGATACACCAAGAATAGGGTAAAAATTGTCAATTTGGGAGTCATTTTGATACAAAATAGACACTGATATTTGACAGAAAAGTAAAAATATGCGTGTGTGTGTGTATAGAAAATGGAGCGATACAGCAGTTATCCCGTCTACCACACCGTGTATGAAACCTTCGAGGTTGTGGAGAGGTTTTACGACCCTTCGTTCACGAGGCTTCGGGCTGTGGCTCAAGTAAGAGGCGGGCTCGTCTTCCTCCTAGCAGATTCCCAGATCATCCCTCTGGATGCCAACCAGTATGCCATCTCCCTCAACACGTACGCACGCAGCATTGCGGCGATCGCACAAACACACCGGGAGGAGATGAGTTCGTACGAGGTGTCATTTGGTAAGTCGGGGACCAGTACGTTGATCAAAATCATAATTTTAACGACGGGCTATTCAGATTTTGTTTGCTATTTTGCAGACTCCTTGTTTTCAGCTGTTGAAAATTTCACCGTTGCTGCGAGGGAGTTTCACGAGCGCCTAGAAAACGTCAACAGAGCAGAGTAAGAAGACATTTTGCACAAGTCATAACAGACTAAAATGTCAGCCTCCGCAAACCAAAAAAACTATTTTCATTGGCATTGAGGTGCCTGTTTTCACATATATCAGCCCTCTGCAGGTACGTGCGATAAACGACCAGCTCATGTATCTGGAGAGGGCCTTTATCGACCCCTTGGGCTTACCTGGAAGACCATTCTACAGGTATTACACACAAACCGAACCCTCTTCCGTTTTGTTGTATAATCCATAAACCAGGTAGTCATTTGAGGTTTTGGTATCAAACCACAAAATAAACGCCAGTGTTGCTTGACTACCCCACATTAACTGTTAGGTTACCAAATGAGCATATTGCAAAACGGATTCTCTGACAGAGATTGATTTTGTACCTTCATTCTCGTTAACTGTAACATGCCGTTTATGGATGTTCATATATTCACACGAGTCTCATCTGTTTTCCAGGCATGTGGTATTTGCTCCAAGCAGCCATAATAAATATGCAGGAGAGTCTTTCCCGGGCATCTACGATGCATTGTTTGACATCGAGCACTCGGCGGACCAAGAGAAGGCCTGGAATGAAGTTAAACGACAAATCAGCATAGCAGCATTCACTGTTTATGCTGCTGCCATGACGCTTAAACCGCCTGCATGATTTGAATGAACATTGCAAGTACAAATGAATTGAAATTCATTCATTCAAAAATCATTGGAGTAGATGGTGAAGAAAGAATTTCGTAAATTTATGTCACCTGTGTAGGTATGGTAACTGGTTTATTAAATGATGGGTGTATTTGTTATGTGAAAGCCTTCAGAGTAATTTGTCGTATTTCTAAAGGGTGCAGCTTTCAGGTGATGTGGACGGTGGCAAGATTTGAAGGCCTCTCTGAGGGCGCATTTTCTAAACGAAAAGACAGTTTTATTTAGTATTTGTTGGAAACTAATGCTCAATGTTCAGACGGCACAATTTGTCATTTCAAAATGTTTTATTGTACAATAAGAAAATACAGTAAAATCATTCAAATAAGCTCAAAGTAAAATCTTAAAAGTGCGTAAAATTAAGTTTTAACTGAACAATCATGTTGAATTGCTGAAAAACTCACACCATCCTCCTCTTCATCTGCAAGGTAAAAAAAATTTGATTAGAAGGTAGAAAAAATATGAGCACAATTTGATGAGACTTAAAAACAGCACTGTCATGTCCGAAGTGTTGACACCCAATAACTTGATCACCAGAATATGTGAAGACACCCTCACCGTGTCAGAGTTTGTCATTCAGTGTGAGCTAACCACAATCAAGTAGAAACAAAAAGCACCATGCAAATCATTTTCATTGATCATAGACCTTGTCATTCTTCCAGGAAGATTTTCATGATTCTGGAAACAGGGTTAGGGTTTCACCGAGACTGAACACGTTCAATTTTAGGGTGGAAATAATGACATACTTTCAAATGCACTAATGACAATAAAGGCGATTCTGATGAGATTAATGGAAAATTTGATGAAAATTGGTTTCCATTGCAGCTAACCAATATTAAAGAGGGAATACTAAAAACACTATTACAGGATTCAAAAGTAAATGGTGGGTCAGATTAAATAACCGAGTACGCAGGCCCTTTCTTTGCCCACCTTTTCATTCAAGACCATCTCCTTACCTTTCGAGTGCTTGCCGTCAACCGTGGAGACTTGGAAGTCGTTTGAGGTGACTTTCTGTTTTCTTTGCTGATCACTTGGGGTGATTTGGAGCTCCCACCCCTGCCCGCTCGCCCCGCTGCGGCACGGGAAACTGCAGCGTGCTTATTTTCTTTTTGCATGGCATTCTTGGAGGTGTTGCTTGGCGACTTTCGGGTAGAGCTACGGAGTTTGTTGAGGCCTCTTTTCAGGTAGTTGTTGCTGCTTTTGTTCGGGGTGTTGTCGATGGTGAACATCATAGACTCCCGGCGATTGACCTGAGAAGATGAAGGAGAATTCTGATTAGCTAATTTTCAATTGGAGCTGTTATTTATTTTTTCCTGGCCAACCGCCACTATACGAACAAATCATTGAACAGTGTTCCCGCACTTTTCACGGGTGACTCACAGGGTACATCCAAAGAGACGAACATTCACATGTCACTGAGTGGAAACCATGTAGCTCGGATGGAAGTCAGGATAGCAAAACTTTTCACCACAGTGACTCATGAATCAATATTACGCAACATAAGACCTTCGTCAAACTCACTGGACTGAGGACAGCGTCAAATTGTGAGTTGGAGGGCCTGCTGTTGATGTTCTTGTTTTTGGGAGTGAGAGGGCGGGGGAAGCAGCTGGCCTTCAATTTTTTCTGGCAAATAAAAATGTCAATGATTGACCAGGTTTAAAAGTTGCAATCAATTTTTAAATTTGACGATATGGCAAACAGACTAACCTCAGGTGACGTTTGAGGAACACATAACGTCGAGGCAGCCCGCTTTGTGAATCTCGGGCTTCTCAGTTGAGAGGAGCTGACCGATTTAGACGATGGGTGGTCGCCCATCAAAGACAGACGGTGAGAACGGACGCCAGCTGTGGTACTTGACTGCACTGCCGCGAGGGAGTGGCGATGGGAAGCCAGCGAGTCCTGCAGCTGCCCTGGCATGACGGACGCTCGTCGAATGGTCTCCGTTGGGTCACCTGTACGTACATCTTCGTCGGTGAAAGGGAGCACGCTCTTGCAGCCAGCCTGAAGTGAGACAAGGGGTTGAATTGATGCCGTGGACTGACATTGCGACCTATGTAAAGAATATATAATAAGTTACGCTACAATTTTGACGGTGTGCCACGTACACACGCTATGTCATTGGTTCAAGCAGCTTCTCTTGTCATGTTTACCTCCGATTGGCACTTTGAACATGTAAGCATGTGCAGTTATGGGAACAGATGGACTGAAGGGTGTGACGATAGGTTGACAGGGGTCTTAGTGTTACGACAGATGAGAACCAATCTACCAACCTCAAACTCTGCAGGATAGCTGCTTTTGAGATGAGGAAGGCAGGCTTTGTTCCTGGCCTGCATTTCAGCAATCCTCATCCAGTCATCAGGCGCACCATCTGGCTCGTTCTCTGCTCCGACGCCAAACGTACTTGCGACTGAACACATCAGCCAACAGAAAATTGAGCGTATAATTATTTTGAGACTTATCTAAAGGTGAGATGCCATTTTTAAAAAAAACAGGCGGTAAATGATAGTTTGAGTTACAGTGAAACTCCTCTAGAACGCTACATGGGCGAAAATACCACCCTAATGTGAAAAATTCTTCATGCATTAACACTATTCCCATTCTCCTGCCCTCCCTACGACGAAAAAACCCCGTTGCGTTATACGAAATCTTTTTCTCTGCTCTTGCCTCGCGAGAGATTCACTACAACGAACTTTAATCCAACAGCGACCTGTACTGCTTCGTTCGAAAACGGCAAAAGCAACCACCACACTGGTTTACACAGCACCGAATTTTCTGAACGCAACATACTCATAGCTGCTCTTGCCATTGGCTTACCGAGCATCATCCTGGCCTCCGATTGGCCAAGAGACACACACACATAGACACACTGTCTATGTGTGTAGATACTGTAGCTTGATCCGTGGAACGCATCCGATTAGCTGCTCAGAGTAAATTGCTTATGGCATGACATCAGCTGAGCAATGCTGTTTTGGGTGGCGATCGAGGGGAGGTCGAGTTAGAGACAGTGAGATAGAAGATAGAAAAGCCACCGGGTCCAGAAAGTATCTGTTATTGTTAGATTCAGACGCAGCAAGAACGTTGCATTGCTAAAATGGCTACAAAACCGACCTTTGGATGTCAAGCAGCTAAGACAAGAAGCGCTCTGACGCTGGAAGAGAGGGTAAAAGTGATCAAAATGAAAGACGGAGGAAGCAAAATAAAAGACATTATCCAAGAAATGGATGTCAGTGAAAGTGAATGCTGATCGTACATTTCTCAATTTCTTTCCCTTTTTTTTTCTTTCTACACTGTCTATATGAAGTGTCAAATAAGTGTGTGCTCATACTTATGAACTATTGGAATAAAAATAAAGAGTACACATACGATTCTGTCTGTGTGTTTACATCTGAGATCAAATTTGCTACAGTGAAAAAAACCCTGTTGTGAAAAATTCCTTGCTGCAAACATGATTTCGTTGTAGAGGAGTTTCACTGTATCTTTGGTACATCGCTGTGATGCGACAAGGTTCAAACTTACTCTGAGAATGGAGTGTGCTCCGCCGATACCCAGGAAGACTGCTGAACTGGTCGCTGGCAGTGGCGGTCATTCTTGCGGGTGTGTCAAAAACCTCCATGGACACAGGGCGTGAGCCATGCGCACTGGAGAGGTTGGGCTGGGAGTGAGCTGAAGCCAGGCTGTAAAACGTTTCGTCACCTTCAATGCCGCCTGGAGTTTTCTGAAGAGGAGTCAATTAAGAGTTTGCCCACAATGCTTAAAGAACAAAGTTTGATTACTTTGTAAGAACAATTTAACTGACACGGGATGGCCACCTTACCTTGCACGCGCTTGCCGTCAACCGTGGAGACTTGGCAACAGGTTGAGAGGACTTCTTGTTTTCTTTGAAGACCATTTGGGGTGACTTGAAGCTCCCACCCCTGGCCGCTCGACGCACCACAGTACGGGAAGTGGCAGCCTGTTTATTTTCTTTTTGCTTCGCATTCACGGGAGACCTCTTGGAGGTTCTGCCTGGCGACTTTCGGGTGGAGCTCCGGAGTTTGTTCAGGCCTCTTTTCAGGTAATTGCTGCTGCCGTTGTTCTTAGGGGTGTTGTCGACGGTGAACATGAAAGACTGCCTGCGATCAACCTGAGAAGATGAATGAGAAGTCTGATACGGTGTACACTATATGTTTGCACATGATACACACACACACACACACACACACACTTCCAAACTCTTGTTACACTTAATAAATGTAACTTTAAAATGTTGAATAAATACAGAGCTGACGATATGGCTAACAGACTAACCTCAGGTGAAGTTTGAGGAACACATAACGTCGAGGCAGCCCGCTTTGTGAATCTCGGGCTTCTCAGTTGAGAGGACCCGACCGATTTAGACGATGGTTGGTCGGCCATCAAAGACAGACGGTGAGAACGGACGCCGGCTGCGGTACTTGACTGCACTGCCGCGAGGGAGTGGCGATGGGAAGCCAGAGAGTCCTGCAGCTGGCCTGGCATGACGGACGCTCGTCGAATTGTCTCCGTTGGGTCACCTGTACGTACATCTTCGTCTGTGAAAGGGAGCACGCTCTTGCAGCCAGCCTGAAGTGAGACAAGGGGTTGAATTGGTGAAATTAGCCGACACTGCAACTTACGTCAATAAAATACAGTCAAACCTCGGTTTTCGAACGTCTCGGTTCTCAAACAATTCGGTTTTCGACCAAAAATTGAGTTTTTTATGCCACGGATGACGAACAAATTTCGGTTCTCAAACAAACTGAGCGCACTTGAATGCACCATTTCACTTCTCTCGCCTTCCTTCCACGAGTAAGTGACGCTTCCTCGGGTAGACGAGGAAGTGACGCTTCCTTCCTCGTGTTGCTGTCCATTGTGAGCAGACGTGTTCAATAAACATTTTTATTTATAAAGAGCGTGGTTCCGGTTTTCGAACAATTTCGATTTTCGAACAGCCTTCTGGAACGGATTATGGACGAAAACCGAGGTTTGACCGAATTTAAAATTAATGAATTTAAACGTAAATGGATTTACAGGAGGAGTATTTATTATTAGGTTTCTCCATTAAAGACGAAGCTTGGTCACTCAGCAGGGTTTCGGAGTGTGCGCTTCATTAGTTCAAGCGGCTTGTATTGTCATGCTATGTACCTCTGATTGGCACTTTTAAAATGTAAAGCATTTGCAGTTATGGTCACAGATGCACTGAAGGTCGTGACAATAGGAAGACTGTGACAATAGGGGTCTTAGTGTTACAACAGATGAGAATGACTCTACCAACCTCAAACTCTGCAGGATAGCTGCTCTTGAGATGAGGAAGGCAAGCTTTGTTCCTGGCCTGGAGCTCAGCAATCCTCATCCAGTCGTCAGGCGCACCTTCTGGCTCGTTCTCTGCCCCAACGCCAAACGTACTTGCAGCTGAACACATTAGCAAACAGAAAATTGAGTGTATAATTGTTTTGAGCCTCATCTAAAGGTGAGATGCCATTGAAAAAAAAATAAAAAATGGGCGATAAATGATAGTTTGAGTTATTTTAAATACATCACTGTGGTGCGAGACTAGGTTCAAGCTTACTCTGTGAATGGAGCGTGCTCCGCCGATACCCAGGAAGACTGCTGAGCTGGTCGCTGGCAGTGGCGGTCATTGCGGCGGGTGTGTCAAAAACCTCCATGGACACAGGGCGTGAGCCATGGGCATTGGAGAGGTTGGGCTGGGAGTAAGCTGAAGCCAGGCTGTAAAACGTTTCTTCACCTTCAACGCCGCCTGGAGTTTTCTGAAGAGGAGTCAATTAAGAGTTTGCCCACAATGCTTAAAGAACTAAGTGTGATTACTTTGTAAGAACACGTTCACTGACACTGGATGGCCACTGAACAGTGATGATAGCTGAACCAGGACACCAGCAGCCTACCCATCATTTATTTGACAATATGGGGTATCTGCTGTGCATTGAGTTCCATTCTGACAATATAACCAATTTGTATGCAAGCAAAACACCCCATAACCTGACTAACCTAAACCGCAGTGGTAAATACATTCTTCCAGTAAATGTAGTATTTGTGCAAATAACATTGCTTGACCATTATTTAAAACCAACTGACTGTAACCGGGCGAAAATTTGCAAAGGTTGGTGAAGGTAACAAAATGCACATTCGCTTCAGGGTTCATTGAAGGTTGTAAATGTTCGCCAGTAGTTTGTCGTGTTTCTTATTGCAAGGGAATTTTGAACATGTTCAAAAATCCTTTGCGAGAAGAAAAATAGAGGT
This sequence comes from Hippocampus abdominalis, assembly GCA_018466805.1. Taxonomy (NCBI): domain Eukaryota; kingdom Metazoa; phylum Chordata; class Actinopteri; order Syngnathiformes; family Syngnathidae; genus Hippocampus; species Hippocampus abdominalis. Next base: position 6,688,209 of record CM031703.1, read on the forward strand.
GAACGTCTGGCAACTGTTTGCGACCTTGAACAAACCCTGACAAGAATGCAACATTCACTACCTTTGCAAACACTCAAAATATTCGCAGCTCGGTGGGCTAAGTTTAACCAACTTATGCCCTTATCCGTCACGAACAGAGGACCCCTTGATTGGAGTGAAACACTTTTAGAAATGCAGTTTGTTTGAATATTAAAGTTGAGAAGCATGTCAACAAGTTTCCATTACCTTTGTCATGGTTATGTTTATAACCTGCGTTGTCCTCAGTCTCTTGACAGACGACAATGGATTTGTATAGTGCAAGTCCACTTCTGTTTTGCTTTCCGCAGTGGCTCTAGATGAAGAAAATGTATATACACCATACTTTATTTTGATGTTGGAACGGTCATTTCTTTGTGGTCATTAAGGTAAGATAAGAAAACATTTATTTGTTTCACAATGGGGAAATTCGCAATTGACAGCAGCAAAATTTTGAAGGGAGGAAAATTGAAAAACAAAGTATTTGCATGCATATACTTTACCACAATTACAAATGTAATCCAAGTTAAAACTCAAATTCTGTAAAGTACTCATAATTCTGCCATTTACCTGTTGATGTGCTGAGTATTTATTGGTGTGAAGTAAAGAGTTTCCAGTGACTCAGCCTTCAGAATACGTCGTTTGGCTGCCAGTCTCTCAGAACTACGAACAAGCGGCGTACTCGATTCATGAGGTGCCGAAATTGTCCTGCAGAATTGGGCGACAAATGATGACGTAAATTAAATTTAGGTTAAAACAATTGCTGCCATTGATTATTTTATCGCAGTTTTTCCAGATTAATTTCTGTTCACTTGATACTTGAACACTTAACACAAAATGAAACCTTGTGTTGTTCAGCAGGTCCTCAAGGGAGCTTTGGTCCAGACTCTCCGAGCTCATAATTCTGTTGGGTTCCACTTTGGTGTGAACATTTGAGCGTGAGCCCGGAACCTCCAAGTAAAATGACTCCGACATTCCTCCTTGGTGACCAGGGATTTGGTTGTGTGTACACAGATTTAGGTCAGCAAAGGCCACCTTAATATAAGCAGAAGTGGAAAAAAATGATAACTTAGAACATATTTAACTTTATTTAGACTGCATTCAGAAGAGATGAATATGCAATTTTGCCCCACAAATTATTGTGAATGCAGATAAATTATGTCGAGCATATTATTCAGTTATTGTGCCCTCCAATTGCCATCTTCTGGCAAGGAATATACTGTACATTATTTTTACTTTAGTTAGAATTGGGAGGTGGGGCGTAATGACGCTCACACTGCATCCAGCGTTGAACACCGGTCATGCCAGAAGCTAGCATTGCTAGCTCGAGCTGTCGGGTTACTTCTCAAAGGCAGTGTGACGCTCATCTGATTCCAATTCAAGCTGTTATAGCGTCATTCTTCAATGTTAAAAACGGTTATAGTAACAATAAAACACGTTAATTTTTAAAATAAGCGGGGTTTTTTTTTTACATTTTCAGCCAGTGGTGTGCCGAGAGATTTTTTTCAATGAAAGAAGTGTGCCCTTGGCTCAAAAAGTTTTGAAAAACACTGATTTAAAGAACGGGGCGGAAGGTCACCTTCATTTTGCTCACATCTGGCTGGGATGCAGACAACTGCAGTTCCTCCATCAGATGAGCAGACTCGTGCTGGGTTTCGAGTAACTGCTGCCCTTTGTTTGTCCGTTGGAGAGACATGACTTCCAATTGTCTTTTAAGGTCCACTAGCTCGACTTGAAGTGCATGTGTCGTTTTGGCAGCCTCTTCTTGGATCTTAGCAAGCATCTTGGCATTGTCCTGAGCCTCCTGCTTCGCCTTTTGAACCAACTTTGCTTGGATGGCAAGCTCAGCATTCAGGGTGTTGAGGCTGTGGTCTTTCTCAGCGGTTTGGGTTTTGACAGCAGCCAACTCAGACTTTAGCAGGTCAAGTTCCTCTTCAGTCTTAATGAGGAGTTTCTGCTTCTCATCGTGACATTCTCTGAGCTTCACAATTTCTGTTTCAAAGGAGGAAAGCTGTTTCTGTAGGATCTCCTCTTTTTGGCTCTTCTCCTGAAGCTCCATGCCTTTTTCTATCTGCTGCTGATTCAACAAATCATTTTTAATACGAATATCTTCTTCAGCTTCCCTCAGAGACTGTACTTGTTTCTTTAAATGTTGGATCTCTTGACCAAGCAAGTCAGACTGCTTAGAGTGGTTGGCATTCAGTTGCATGATTCGTTCCTCTCTAACTTGGATCTCCACAGTCATCTTCCTCATCTCTTCCTCTGATGCAGACAGTTGATGGTTTAGAAGCTGTTTCTGGTGAACACATTCTTGCTCTTGTGCCGTCGTCGTAGCTGACTGGGCCTGAACCCTCTGCTCGGCCTCGGAGAGCAAATTATTCACCACTGCCAACTGGTCTTTTAGCTGGCTGATTTCTTTATGTAGCATATCTGTCTGTAAAGAGCTTTCTTTCTGCGTGGCAAGCTGTTGCTCGAGAGCCTGTATGCGCGCCCTCAGCACGGTTACGTCTTCAGAAGAGGATTCCTTTAGGCTTTGATACTTGTTTCGTTCCGTTGAAATCGCAATTTCCTTGTTTGCCAGGAGATCAACTTTTGTTTTGACTTGTTCCTCTGCAGTTTGAAGTGATTCAGTGACACTTTGCATTTGCCTCTTGAGACTCTGAATTTCATTCTTCAGCAACTCAGACTGCTTGCTGCTCTCTGTTCTAAACGAGTCAAACTGGTCGTCTTTGGTTTGAATTTCTTCCTTGAATTGTTTGGTCTCCTGCAAAAGTTCCATGTTGTGCTTTTTGAGTGCCTCAATGTGGAAAGTGTTCTCTTTCTCCAGCTTGACAATTAAATCTTCTTTGGCCTTCACTTGGTCCTTTGTAATCCAAAGAGAATGATTCAAACTCTCGAGTTGTTTATCCAGATCATCAATCTTCTGTTCCAGCAGTTCAGACTGTGTGGAGCTCTCATTCATGAGCAGACTGAGCTGTTCCTCCTTGGCATGGAGCTTTGAAATCAGTCCGCTCACCTCTTCTTGAGAAGAAATCATCTGTGTCTGCAGTTTCTCCATCTCCAGAGTACTCTGTGAATGCTGCTTGGCAAACAGACTCTCCTTGGATTTCAGATTCTCCTCAGCGTTCTTCAAAGATGAGCTGAGACTTTCCACCTGTTCCTCTAAACTGTGGATGTCTTGATGGAGAAGTTGTGACTTCTCTGAAAACTGATTGTTTAATAAAGCGATATGCTCCTCTTTAGTCTGGATCTCTGCCTTCGTGGTCCTTACACTCTCTTCAGAAACCGACAGTTGCTGTTGCAAAAGGTCTTTTTGACCAGCACTTTCCCGCTCCTGCTGAGCGAGCAGTTCCTGCAGAGATTGAAGATGGTCTTCAGCCTTTTTCAAAGAGTTATTCAAACAATCAACTTGGCTTTTTAGATGGTTTATCTGTTCTTGAAGGATTTCAGACTCCTTAGAACTTTCCTTGTGCAAGACGACAAGCTGTTCATTTCTGGCCTCGTACTCTGCGCTAAGCCGTGAAGCCTCCACCTCACTGGCTATAATCTGTTGCTGGAGCACTTCCTTCTGCTTGATATTTTCTTGTTCGGTTCGATCCAAGTGGTCATGCTTAAGTTGAACTTCTTGTTCAGCGAGTTGAACAGAAAAGCTCAGGTTTTCCACTTCAACTGTCAACGTCTGGATTCTATTGTGGAGAACAACTTGCTGATTAGAAGTCTCCAGTCGTAGTTGGGCCAGCAGTTGGTCTTTGGTTTCGATTTCGTCTTTGCTTTTCATAGTTTCAATTGTAAAAACCTTAACTTCTTCTTTGAGAACGTTAATTTGATTATCTTTATCCACCAGAATTGTGGTTAGGTCATGAAACTTGGTTTCAAGATCTTTCACTTTTTCTTTGGCCTGATTAAGGAGGTGTTCCTTCTCTCTACTAGTTTCTCTCAAGGTGTCCAATTCTTGTTGTAAAGCAGCAATAAGCTTCTGGAGCTCACTAATCTCCTGAGCTTTCTGCTGCTCCGCTTGCTCGAGTTGAAATTTAAGATGATCGATCTCTTTTTGAAGGGCTGCTCTCTGCTCAGAGATTTCCTTTTGCAGCTCTTTCAAAATGCAATCCTTAGCTTGAATAATATCTTCAATCTGAAGGTTTTGTTGCTCCAGGAGTTCTTTCTGTTTGGCGATTTCTTGCTCATACGCTGAAAGCTGCAGTATTTTGGCCTCCACATTGGCCTCAGCCTTCTTCAAGCTGCCAAATGTGCTGTCCAGCTTGTTCTTTAGGTGGTCAATTTCACACTCCAGCTCATCTCTCTGAAAATGTAAAAATATACAAAATTACTCAATCTAATGCTTTAACAACGCATTAAATATGAATCATGTTGTGACTGGTTGTTCTTTGATGTCTCAGTTGCTATGCCTTTACTATCCATCTATCAATTTTCTGATCCGCTTAACCTCACTAGGGTCGCTATCCCAGCTGTCTTCGGGCAGTAGGCAGGGCACACAGAGACATACAACTATTCATGCTCACACCTAGGGGCAATTTAGAGTGTTCCATTAACCTGCCAGGCATGTTTTTGGAATGTGGGAGTAAACCGGAGCACCTGGAGAAAACCCACGCAGGCATGGGGAGAACATGCAAACTCGACACAGGAAGGCCGGAGCCGGAATTGAAACCTGCACCTCTGCGCTGTGAGGCCGACGTGGTAACCAGTCAACCATCGGGTCGCCCCATCCCTTGATTGTGTTACCCTTATGTCATATAGGCCAGGTGTCTTCCAATATGTAAACTCTGATTACTGAGTGACATGTATGTTGCACTTTCTCCCAGTCAGAGTGTTAGCTCTCTTCCCCGTCTTCTGCATCCAGCCCTGTTCTCTCTAGTTACTTTGTATTTTCGTAGATAGACTTTCATTACTTTTCACCTCCTGAGTCCAAATTCCTCTCCTCATTTGACAAATAACCAATCATGATACAATAACTTTATTTACCTCCATCACAGGCCCCATGTTTTCTCCGACATCCTGCTTTGTGGCTACTCCAATTTCATCTTCTAAACATGAAATCTTCCCCTGGAGGATCTGAATTTGTTCGGCCAGGAGCTCCTGTAATGAAACAAAGTATGAAACATTGGAATTGTTGGATTAGTGATTCTCATCTGGATCTTGGGAGCTAAAAGTGGGTCATGGAGCCCATGTTTTTCATGTTCAGTTACCAACTCATTTCTAGTATTTAAAAGAATAGCTTTATATTGAAATTCTATATGTGTAATCACTTTGACATATTCCGTCCTCTAACACGCCACTATTCATTTTGGACTTGTTTCCTGGTCTATTATGTTATAAAAATGCTGTATGGCGTCATCAAGTATTGCCATAATTTAGTTATCAACTCATAACCATGACGTGCAAACAATGATGGAGTTGCTCATCAAAATGTATATGGACATGTGTAATGATGTGCTAATAGCTTTAAAATATTAGGGTGAAAAACCCCCACAACATATTCATTTTCACCTCTTCTTTTAGCCTCGTAAAAGAAGGAAACATTCTATCGTTGCACAAAAGCGCGAGAGTTTGTCACCAGAAGGAGGGCGGACGAAGATAATCACATGCACATATTTCGCAATATTTTGGATTATAATAACCATTATCGTAACCATTGCCTCATTCATGTGCATATTAACACAATGTTAATACACCAGCAACATACAACAACACAATTAATTCAAAAGGAAAGATCTAGAATCAAAAATGTATTCAGAATCAAATCCCCAGGCAACGGAAGAGTCGCACCTCAACTGGGTAGTAGACAACCCTACCTTCTGTGCAGTGGCTTGACCGAGTTCAGACTGTAGGTAGTCCATTTTGGCTCTCCACTCCTCTTGACCAGATGCAAGGGTTTCGGTCAGCCTGCCAACTTCAGCTTGAAATATGGACAGCTGTGCATTGGCTGTACGCATCTGCGGAAACATAATACAAGTATTATGTGTGTATGAGTATTTTATACAGAGACCGCCTACATCCTTATGCCCAATTGCCGAATCTACTGAGACCCAAACACAGGTGCTGTATGGAAAAACTAACAGACAAAAAGATGGTGCTTTTATTTGGAGTTAGAGAATGCACTCCCTGATCACAACACTTCACTCCCTCAGGAAAACCAAGAGTAACTTGTCAATTTGTATTTTTATTGTTTTAGAGCACCTAAAAAATATTGGAGGGTCAAAACTGCCAAAATAAAATATTTTTCAAGGCAATAATAGACCTTTTCGGTTCACAAAGGAGACCGACATCACCAGTTCACGAAATGAACGTATTGCGTAGGAATGATTTTGATTTGCCAAGGACGGAACCACTCAGCAAAAACACCACTCATTCATCCTTGTAGGAATAATCTCTAATTGGAATCCATTAATCTAAGGACATACATTTAGATTGCGTTATACAAAATGTCAATGAATGAACAAATGTACACATTCACACCAATACATAATAACCCCCACATACATTACAGGCGTGATGTTTTTGTTTATCGTAATTAGGTCAGTGAGCACTAAAGTGTGATATCTGACAACAACACTGTTCACCAAGATCGAAGGCACACAGCCATGTCTTCATTGGGTTAGAGTTTTTACAGAAAAAGCCCAAAAACTCCCATATTGCAGATGAGTGAAAAAAAAGGAAAAAAACTTGAACGGGTCTTTTAAATGAATTGATTCAGTTCAAAGAACTGTCATGCCCATCACAAGAGTGAGTTCCTTTTGCGGTGGCTGTTAACAGGCATATCGATAGCTTTCTACACTTACGTATCATCAACCAATTCCACTTAGGAAGCCCCATCACTCACAAATTTCCCTCTGCATTTCGTGCTGACATTGTCTGCATTTCAATGCTCATCAAATATTCACGGATTTACGCTATTTGCGGGCTGGCATGGTTCCTATTACCCGCAAATAGTGGGGGTCAACTGTAAATCTATTTTTAAAAATTACTTTTTTTGGTTGCATGCATGGATTGCGTGGCGCAATACATTTCATTGATGAAGTCATTAAGACATCTGTGTGTTTTTATTTCCAGTAGTTGTGTCATTTTTTAACACATTTATATTTGATTTTTAATCGGCAGATTGATTTTTTTTTTTAAACCTGTCGGGACCTAGTTAAGAGAATGCCTCTGAGGTTTGACCAAGTGTCGATACCTGTGACGAGAGGACACCGTTCTCCTCTTCAAGTTCATTCACTGTTCGCTCCATCAGCGAAAAGTTACTTTTGCAGTCTTTGTTGTCTTTTAAAATTTCGTTGAGTCGCAGCTGTAACCTAAAAGAAAAATGTCGGAATGGTGAGTGACAACCCACTTTAGTACTGTGCTATCATTCATGAAAATAACTTGGCTTTGCCTTATAGTAGTTTTGTGGGGGGGGGCTGTGTTTAGCACAATAAACATAGCCTACTTAACAAATCTTACCCATTTGTTAAGCACTGTGTAAATTACAACTGCTGTAGAACATTGGACAGAAATATTAAAATATCACCATGTAAAGATAATGCTTTTACAAGCACATACACAGAAGGCTAGTCTTATTTAAAATGTGTAAACCAAACCAAGCATCTCATCATTCAGATTCTGTATTGTTCTTAGAATGAGCTTTAGAGAGGGGAGCTGATCTTACGAGTTATTCTTGGTCTCAAGTTCATTGATTTGTTCCTTAGCCGTAAGCTCTTGATCACTCTGCTCCTTTTTCATCTTGTCCAGGCGATATTGTAACTGGTTAATATGAGATTCTGAGGAAAACAAGTGAAGACAAGAACAAGACATTAAAAGGGAAGGCATGCATTATACTCCCAAGTAGGCTTATCCTTTCATTTTCTGTAGCGGTCGTCCTTACGAGGGTCTTGTGTAACATGAAGCCTAATACAGCTGACGTCGGGACAAGTGGTATGATGCAACAAATGTCTGGCCTGATCGCTTCAACAGCTTTTCATGTTTTTTGAAATGATTGCACAGAAACATGTGGACTGCACTGAAGCACTGATCGAGACACAATATAGAAAAAAATAAAACGTAGAAAAATTCAGCACCTCTTTGTGTGATGAGGCTAATCTTGCCGGCAAGCTCCTTCTCCAGTCCATCCCTATAATCTTGCTCTTTGATCATCTGTCGTTGCATCTTCCTCAATTGGAATTTGGGTGTGTTCATTATATCCTGAAGAGGAGATTTGCTGTGGAAATAAATAAATAGAGTTAAACCAAAACAATCAAAACGAATAAGTAATAGACAGTTGCGGGTGAAAGACGTTTAAAATAAGCCAGCGCTATAGCAGTGGAATACCAGTCTTGAGAGCAATGCAGTTAATTCTGCACTGTTTTTAAATTTTGCTCGTTTCCTTTAATAAATGGCAGCTCAGCTTTAATGATTTTTTTTAAGGAATACCAATAACAGTTTAAGTTCTATTAACACAGTAGGCTCCAGCACGCCCCGCAACCCTTGTGAGGATAAGCGGATCAGAAAATGGATGGATGGATGGATGTATAATTGCCAATGATACCTGACAGAAGATGATGCCACAGTGTGCATATCCACAAATGTGATTTTCTTTGTGCGATGGAACACAGGGGAGTCTTCATCTGAGAGTATAGAGGCTGTTGACACACTGGAAGTAGAGGTGCTTGCTGTTCGCGCCAATATTTCTGGAGGCACAGGTATATCTGAAAGATGTAGACAAACCAAATCAGATGAAAAGTGCTTCATTAAGCCTGAATGCAGATGAGATCTAACGCACAAGAAATGGATGAGAGACTCACATCGCTTTGCCAAGTAGGCATCGAGGCCACTGCTCAGAAAAACACTGCCGTGACTCTCCATCACAAAAGAAATAGTCAGATTTGCAATTTCCCTCTGACAAGAAAGAATGGAAATGTGTTTACAATGGCACAGATTTAATGGAGAAAACACATTTGGCAGAGGTTATTTTGCCGTGAGGACCTCAGATTGAAGGGTACAGAGTATTTGAACCCGTGGCAGGATGGAATAAAACATCACCTTCTGTGAGAACGGCCTACCCACTATGCCACGAGCTGGCACAACTGGCGCCAAATTTGGACTTTTAGTCCTCTGCCGATTTGTGTGCAAACACTTGGTGGCAATTGCTGGGCAAGGCAAAATAACCACTGTGAACACACTGCAAAAATCATTCTGCCTGCTTACCTCCACTTCACAGTCTAAGGTCTTAAGTGTGCAGCGTTCATTCATCATGTCATGGTAAACCAACAACAAAAGCACCTGAAAATATACACAGCAGGTCAGACATCCCCAGTATCTTTTTTTATGGCACACAAGAGTCACAATACAAGCATAGCATGTTACAGAACAATGTTTAGCAACCAGTTTAAAATACAGCACATATAAAAAAAACTACATATGTAGAACAGCAATAATACAAAATATTATGTGCAATATGATGCAGGACAGCTTTCCCCACATGTACCTTTGCAATTTCCACAGTCAGGTTGATTCCATTTCTAATGTTGTCCCATGATACCGTTGTACCTTTGGTTGGACTAAATCTGCAATCGTCTGCCCAACAAGAAGGTATTAAGGTAAATAATGGTTTTCAGATACAGAATTAGTAATAAAACATACAGTGTGCGGGCAAATAAGTGCAACTGAAATTTTGATATTTTGCTCTTGGAAAAGAACCACGGGGGGTGGGGGGGGGGGCCCTTTCAACTTGACTTTAATCAACTGTTTATTCTGTTGATTTATGTGCACAGTCCCAATGAAATAAATGAATAGATAAATAAATCCAAGTGGCATTGATACAATTTCCCACCTTCCTCGAATGCAGTACAGTGTACTGTAATTGCATTGTTTAGGACAACGCACACATTTTATGGCACAGTACACTAACGGTTGGCTAACACTTCAATTCATGTGACACCTACCTGCCCCAATTGACAGTAATCTGAAAAGAACGTCAGTAATTTGAGAGAGACAGACAGACAGACAGACAGACAGACACAGAGAGAGAGAGAGAAATAACATTCTCTGACAGATGTCAAACTCACTCTCCACAAATTCTGCAATGACTTTAAAACGTTCCTCGGTTGATTGAATTAAAGGGGGGGTTGGTTCTTTTTTCCTGAAAATAAACGTAGGAAAACAAGAGTAAACAACAGAAGCTATAAATTCAAAATGAACAGGACTCCTAATGTACTCACAGTATGTAAACAACACGAAGCAGGAACTCCCCATCTCGTAACTCTTCGATGTTAATTTCTCGATGGGCCAATATTGTATTACTGACCTGAAAACACAGAATGGGGGCGGTTAGGTCCAAACCTAAAACTGTAAATACCGCAAGCCATGTTAGCGTCAATTTACCCATCTGAGTAGAGCCTTAACGCCCAGATTAAGAAGTGACATCTGGACGGAACTTTCCTCAATTCTGTCGGGAAGGAAGAAGCGATATTTTAACTGCCTGTATTGGTCGGGGGGAACACACACGCTAACATCCACAACAAAAAGGTCGTCTTTTAACATTATGCTGACAATGATAAACACCTTGCTTCAATTTTACTGGCTATATATTGTTAGCGTGGCGAAGAAGTGCTGTTGTTAAAGCCAACTTACCCCAATAATTAAATCATTAATTCCTCGCTCAACGTGAAAACATGACTGCTCGCTGACTATACAGTATACACTGACGTGACATCAACGGTCTCTTGAACGTGTGCGGCGTTTTAAAACAGGCACATAAAGTTAAACCAGCCAATCATGTATCACTGAAGGACGTTTCTCAAAATAAATGACTCTGATTGGATAAACGTCCGGAAGTTGAATTATCGTAGCGCTTGTTTTTTCGGCTAGGACAGCCAGCCTGTTTTTTTTGGGAGGGGGGAGGGGGCTTCTGGCTAATGAGCTAGTGGCAACTTGCCACAATGAAGCACAATGGGGTCTTTGTATCTCTTGTTTGGGAGAAGCATAAATTCCCACATGATTGTTTGAGCAATACAATCAGCGCATAAATTGAATTGAGTTTCAGTGAAAAGCCTGTGATCTAAATTTAAAAAAAAAAAAAAAAATCACATTCCTCTTGTAAATGTGATCCTTCCAGGTTCGTGCGCATGAACATCCACACCAACAATCAGGTGGGAAGGACCTACAATGTCATTGGAAGGATAAGAGGAGCTCTTGAGCCAGGTACAAAGACACGAACCCTGCGATACTGCACTATGGATTATTGTTGAAATAGCTTTATGGTGATTTGTACACATAAAAAAAAGTGCTCACATGGGGAGAAGTTGCAAACTTCACATCGGAAAGTATGAGCCAAAATTCAAACTCTTGAGTGTGAGCCAGTTTTCATAATCACAATCTCATTGAGTTCTTCAAAGCATAACACTGGGGAACAATTTTGGGGGGGAAATCTGTTTAGATTTTTTTTTTAAAGACTCTTCTCACCGCTTAAAATTTAAAAAGCCAATTTTATTATGATCAAAGCTAACCGCAGCATGTTATAGGAGTAATTTCTGTTGGGCTAGACAGGTATGTCATTCTGGGTGCACACCGAGACGCCTGGGTTTTTGGAGGGATTGATCCCATGTCAGGAGCTGCTTTGGTCCATGAAACTGTCCGAAGTGCTGGGAGGCTTCTACATGAGGGTAAGTACAGCTACCTTTGACAGGGAGCATTAACCATTGTGCTAGTAATCAATCACTATGAAAGTGTGTAATCCATGTGCAGGCTGGAGGCCGAGAAGAACAATAATATTTGCCAGCTGGGATGCAGAGGAATTTGGACTGCTGGGCTCGACAGAATGGGCAGAGGTAGAATATATTAGCAGTCATACATTATTACAGTTATAGATGATAGTCAAAATGTTTCCGTTCTCTCCGCAACTTTTGCCAGTGGAGATGTACCTTGACTGAAATGTACAGTGATCCCTCGCTATTTCGCGGTTAGTTTATCGCGGCTTCAGTGCATCGCGGATTTTTTCAAATATTAATAAAAAAAAATAAAAAAAATCATATACATGTAGTACAGTACTGTATATGTTGCTCTATGTGACTCGCTGTTTTGCTGACTTTCACAGCTTCTCGCGGACTTTTTGTGTTACACACCAGGAAGTGTATCATATACCTACTGTACATCCAGTATTTTTGACATTTGTTTGGTGGTGTACCTCGAGTTATTGAACTTTGCAAAATATGTGCCTCGGCGCAAGGGTTGGCAAAAATCATTGGACAAGAAGGTGAATTGAGAATTTAGTAAAATTATGTCACCTGTGTAGGTATGGTAACTCGTTTATTAAATGATGGGTGTATTTATGTGAAAGCCTTCAGAGTAATTTGTCGTATTTCTAAAGGGTGCAGCTTTCAGGTGATATGGACGGTGGCAAGATTTGAAGGCCTCTCTGATGGCGCATTTTCTAAACAAAAAGACCTTTTGATTTAGTATTTGTTGGAAACTAATGCTCAATGTTCAGACGGCACAATTTGTCATTTCAAAATGTTTTATTGTACAAGTAACAAGAAAATACAGTAAAATCATTCAAATAAACGAAATGTAAAATCTTAAAGTGCGTAAAATGAAGTTTTAACTGAACAGTCATGTTGAATTGTTGAAAAACTCACATCCTCCTCTTCATCTGCAGGGTAAAAAAAAACAACAACAAAAACGATTAGAAGGTAGAAAAAATATCAGCACAATTTGAAGAGACTTAAAAACAGCACTGCCATGTCCGAAGTGTTGACACCCAATAACTTGATCACCAGAATATGTGAAGACACCCTCACCGTGTCAGAGTTTGTCATTCAGTGTGAGCTAACCACAAGCAAGTAAACAAAAAGAAACATGTAAATCATTTTCATTGAACATAGACCTTGTCATTCTTCCAGGAAGATTTTCATGATTGAAGGAGACGCAATTCTGAAAACAGGGTTACGGTTTCACCGTGACTGAACACGTTCATTTTTAGGGTGGAAATAATGACAAACTTTCAAAGCGACAGTTAATGAGATTAATGGAAAGTTTGATGAAAATTGGTTTCCATTGCAGCTAACCAATTTTAAAGAGGGAATACTAAAAACACTATGATGGGATTCAAACGTAAATGGTGGGTCAGATTAAATAACCGAGTACGCAGGCCCTTTCTTTGCCCACCTTTTCATTCAAGACCATCTCCTTACCTTGCGAGCGCTTGCCGTCAACCGTGGAGACTTGGAAGTCGTTTGAGGTGACTTTCTGTTTTCTTTGCTGATCACTTGGGGTGATTTGGAGCTCCCACCCCTGCCCGCTCGCCCCGCTGCGGCACGGGAAACTGCAGCGTGCTTATTTTCTTTTTGCATGGCATTCTTGGAGGTGTTGCTTGGCGACTTTCGGGTAGAGCTACGGAGTTTGTTGAGGCCTCTTTTCAGGTAGTTGATGCTGCTTTTGTTCGGAGTGTTGTCGATGGTGAACATCATAGACTGCCGGCGATTAACCTGAGAAGATGGAGAAGTCTGATTAGCTCATTTCCAATTGAAGCTGTTATTTCTTTTTGTCTGTTCAATTTTAAACTGAGACTGTTTCACAAATTGAGTGAGTAGTAGTTAATAAGGCCACTCCTGCTGGAGGAATTTCCCATAATTGTCATTTCATAAAGGTTTCATTTATTACAGTTTTGTATTGCGATAGTGTTGGGCAATGTCCTTTATAATTTTCCAATTTATACTCATGCTGGAACAAAAATGAGACCGATGATACTCACCAGTTCTTTAGTATGTCCTATTTTCACGGAATACTTATACAAACTCATGTATTGGAGGAGTAGGTTTTACATGGGCTATATTCTAAAGTAACGGTACGAGTAAAATTTTCGGCCATTGTAGCCAACCGCCACTATACCAACAAATCATTGAACAGTGTTCCCGCACTTTTCACGGGTAATTCACAGGGTACATTCAAAGAGACGAACATTCACATGTCACTGAGTGGAAACCATGTAGCTCATATGGAAATCAGCATAGTAAAACTTTTCACCACAGTGACCCATGAATCAATATTATTAATACTATTTCTGGCAAATAAAAATGTCAAGTGATTGACCAGGTTTAAAAGTTGCGATCCAAACAATTTTTAAATTTGACAATATGGCAAACAGACTAACCTCAGGTGACGTTTGAGGAACACATAACGTCGAGGCAGCCCGCTTTGTGAATCTCGGGCTTTTCATTTGAGAGGAGCCGACCGATTTAGACGTTGGGTGGTCCGCCATCAAAGACAGACGGTAAGAACAGACGCCGGCTGCGGTACTTGACTGCACTGCTGCGAGGGAGTGGCGATGGGAAGCCAGAGAGTCCTGCAGCTGGCCTGGCATGACAGACGCTCGTCGAATGGTCTCCGTTGGGTCACCTGTACGTACATCTTCGTCGGTGAAAGGGAGCACGCTCTTGCAGCCAGCCTGAAGTGAGACAAGGGGTTGAATTGATGCCATGGACTGACATTGCGACCTATGTAAAGAATATTTAAAGTTACGCTACAATTTTGACGGTGTGCCACGTACACACGCGTGTGTCATTGGTTCAAGCAGCTTCTCTTGTCATGTTTACCTCCGATTGGCACTTTGAACATGTAAGCATGTGCAGTTATGGGAACAGATGGACTGAAGGGTGTGACGATAGGTTGACAGGGGTCTTATTGTTACAACAGATGAGAACCAATCTACCAACCTCAAACTCTGCAGGATAGCTGCTTTTGAGATGAGGAAGGCAGGCTTTGTTCCTGGCCTGCATTTCAGCAATCCTCATCCAGTCATCAGGCGCACCTTCTGGCTCGTTCTCTGCCCCGACGCCAAACGTACTTGCAGCTGAACGCATCAGCCAACAGAAAATTGAGCGTATCATTATTTTGAGACTTATCTAAAGGTGAGATGCCATTTTAAAAAAACACAGGCGGTAAATGATAGTTTGAGTTATTTTTGATTCATCGCTGTGGTGCGACGAGGTTCAAACTTACTCTGAGAATGGAGCGTGCTCCGCCGATACCCAGGAAGACCGCCGAACTGGTCGCTGGCAGTGGCGGTCATTCTTGCGGGTGTGTCAAAAACCTCCATGGACACAGGGCGTGAGCCATGGGCACTGGACAGGTTGGGCTGAGAGTGAGCTGAAGCCAGGCTGTAAAACGTTTCTTCACCTTCAACGCCGCCTGGAGTTTTCTGAAGAGGAGTCAATTAAGTGTTTGCCCACAATGCTTAAAGAACAAAGTTTGTATACTTCGTAAGAACAATTTAATTGACACGGGATGGCCACCTTACCTTGCGCGCGCTTGCCGTCAACCGTGGAGACTTGGCAACAGGTTGAGAGGACTTCTTGTTTTCTTTGAAGACCATTTGGGGTGACTTGAAGCTCCCACCCCTGGCCGCTCGACGCACCACAGTACGGGAAGTGGCAGCCTGTTTATTTTCTTTTTGCTTAGCATTCACGGGAGACCTCTTGGAGGTTTTGCCTGGCGACTTTCGGGTGGAGCTCCGGAGTTTGTTCAGGCCTCTTTTCAGGTAATTGCTGCTGCCGTTGTTCTTAGGGGTGTTGTCGACGGTGAACATCAAAGACTGCCTGCGATCAACCTGAGAAGATGAATGAGAAGTCTGATACGGTGTACACTATATGTTTGCACATGATACACACACACACACACACACACACACACACACACACACACACACACTCATACAGTTCCCACTCTTCCAAACTCTTGTTACACTTAATAAATATAACTTTAAAATGTTGAATAAATACAGAGCTGACAATATGGCTAACAGACTAACCTCAGGTAAAGTTTGAGGAACACATAATGTCGAGGCAGCCTGCTTTGTGAATCTCTGGCTTTTCATTTGAGAGGAGCCGACCGATTTAGACGATGGGTGGTCGCCCATCAAAGACAGACGGTGAGAACGGACGCCGGCTGCGGTACTTGACTGCACTGCCGCAAGGGAGTGGCGATGGGAAGCCAGAGAGTCCTGCAGCTGGGCTGGCATGACGGACGCTCGTCGAATTGTCTCCGTTGGGTCACCTGTACGTACATCTTCGTCTGTGAAAGGGAGCACGCTCTTGCAGCCAGCCTGAAGTGAGACAAGGGGTTGAATTGGTGAAATGAGCCGACACTGCAACTTACAGCAAAAAAATATTTAAAATTAATTAATTTAAATGTAAATGGATTTACAGGAGGAGTATTTATTATTAGGTTTCTCCATTAAAGACGAAGCTTAGTCACTCAGCGGGGTTTCGGAGTGTGCGCTTCATTGGTTCAAGCGGCTTGTATTGTCATGCTATGTACTTCTGATTGGCACTTTTAAAATGTAAAGAAAGTACAGTAATGGTCACAGATGTACTGAAGGTCGTGACAATAGGAAGACTGACAATAGGGGTCTTAGTGTTACAACATATAACCACAAATCTACCAACCTCAAACTCTGCAGGATAGCTGCTCTTGAGATGAGGAAGGCAAGCTTTGTTCCTGGACTGGAGCTCAGCAATCCTCATCCAGTCGTCAGGCGCACCTTCTGGCTCGTTCTCAGCCCCAACGCCAAACGTACTTGCAGCTGAACACATTAGCCAACAGGAAATTGAGTGTAATTGTTTTCAGCCTCATCTAAAGGTGAGATGCCATTAAAAAAAAAATCATTGTGGTGCGAGACTCGGTTCAAACTTACTCTGAGAATGGAGCGTGCTCCGCCGATACCCAGGAAGACCGCTGAGCTGGTCGCTGGCAGTGGCGGTCATTCTCGCAGGTGTGTCAAAAACCTCCATGGACACAGGGCGTGAGCAATGGGCACTGGAGAGGTTGGGCTGGGAGTAAGCTGAAGCCAGGCTGTAAAATGTTTCTTCACCTTCAACGCCGCCTGGAGTTTTCTGACGAGGAGTAATCCAATAAGATTTTACCCACAATGCTTAAAGAACTAAGTGTGATTACTTTGTAAGAACACGTTCACTGACACTGGATGGCCACTGGACAGTGATGATAGCTGAACCAGGACACCAGCAGCCTACCTATCATTTATTTGACAACATGGGGTATCTTCTGTTCATTGAGTTCCATTCTGACAATATAACCAATTTGTATGCAAGCAAATTGCACCATAACCTAACTAACCTAAACCAATGCGGTGGTAAATACATTCTTCCAGTAAATGTAGTATTTGTGCAAATAACATTGCTTGACCATTATTTAAAACCAACTGACTGTAACCGGACGAAAATTTGCAATGGTTGGTGAAGGTAACAAAATGCACGTTCGCATCAGGGTTCATTGAAGGTTGTAAATGTTCGCCAGTAGTTTGTCCTGTTTCTTATTGCAAGGGAATTTTGAACTTGTTCAAAAATCCTTTGCGAGAAGAAAAATAGAGGTGAACGTCTGGCAACTGTTTGCGACCTTGAACAAGAATGCAACATTCACTACCTTCGCAAACACTCAAATATTCGCAGCTCGGTGGGCTAAGTTCAACTGACTTATGCCCTTATCCGACCCCTTGATTGGAGTGAAACACTTTTAGAAATGCAGTTTGCTTGAGTTGAGAAGCATGTCAACAAGTTTCCATTACCTTTGTCATGGTTATGTTGATAACCTGCGTTGTCCTCTGTTTCTTGACAGACGACAATGGATTTGTATAGTGCAAGTCCACTTCTGTTTTGCTTTCCGCAGTGGTTCTAGATTAAGAAAATGTATATACCATATCTTATTTTGATGTTGCAACAGTCATTTTTTGTCGTCATGAAAGTAAGAGAAGAAAACATTTGTCTCACAATGGAGAAATTCTGAAAGGAGGAAAGTAGAAAAACAAAGTATTTGCATGCATATACTTTACGATATAATTGCACCACAATTACAAATATACACCAAGTTAGAACTCAAATTCTGTAAAGTACTCATAATTCTGCCATTTACCCGTTGATGTGTCTAGTATTTATTGGTGTGAAGGAAAGAGTTTCCAGTGACTCAGCCTTCAGACCGCGTCGTTTGGCTGCCAGTCTCTCAGAACTACGAACAAGCGGCGTACTCGATTCATGAGGTGCTGAAATTGTCCTGCAGAATTGGGGGACAAATGATGACACCAATTAAATTTAGGTTAAAATAATTGCTGTCATGGATTATTTTATCGCAGTTTTTCCTTAGATTAATTTCTGTTCACTTGATACGTGTACACTTAACACAAAATGAAACCTTGTGTTGTTCAGCAAGTCTTCAAGGGAGCTTTGGTTCAGACTGTCCGAGCTCATAATTCTGTTGGGTTCCACTTTGATGTGAACATTTGAGCGTGAGCCCGGAACCTCCAAGTAAAATGACTCCGACATTCCTCCTTGGTGACCAGGGATTTGGTTGTGTGTACACAGATTTAGGTCAGCAAAGGCCACCTTAATATAAGCAGAAGTGAAAAAAATGATAACTTAGAACATATTTAACTTTATTTAGACTGCATTCAGAAGAGATTAATATGCAATTTTGCCCCACAAATTATTGTGAATGCAGATGAATTATGTCGAGCATATTATTCAGTTATTGTGCCCTCCAATTGCCATCTTCTGGCACATTATTTGTACTTTAGTTAGAAATGGGAGGTGGGGGGGACATGATGATTCTCACACTGCATCCAGCGTTGAGTACCGGTCATGCAAGATGCTAGCATTGCTAGCTCGAGCTGTCGGGTTACTTCTCAAAGGCAGTGTGACGTAAATGACTTTGATATGAACCGCCTGACACAGTTACTGCACTAAGTGATAACTTTTGCTGGCAGATTTCAGAGTCAGCAAAATAACCAATCTCGAAATAAGTGCAAATGCGTTGAGGTTTTCAGGATTTAGGGGGGGGGCGGGTCTTGGCATTACGATAAAGTTTCAGACAGAGAGAGAGATAGATAGAAAGAGAGAGACACCCGCATGATGAGCAGGTTAAGTATTTAAAGAACGGGGCGGTCTTGAGCTTTTGGCTCAAGGTGGTCACCTTCATCTTGCTGACATCGGGCTGGGATGCAGACAGCTGCAGTTCCTCCATCAGATGAGCAGACTCTTGCTGGGTTTCGAGTAATTGCTGCCCTTTGTCTGTCCGTTGGAGAGACATGACTTCCAATTGTCTTTTAAGGTCCACTAGCTCGACTTGAAGTGCATGTGTCCTTTTGGCAGCCTCTTCCTGGATCTTAGTGTAACCCAGACTTGTTAAGACTATTATTTTATTGTTAGTTTCTGTAAGGTGATATTTGTTTGTGATACTGTTTTTACCGAGAGACCATGAACGCACCGCAGCGCGAGGAGCGAGGACTCGTTTGCGAGGGAGACAGAACATTCTCGCACTTTTTTTTTTTTTTTGCCAAGGCAAAAGGAGATAATGTTCCTGGTGAGTGTTTTGGTTGAATATGTCCAATTAGCATTCCTCCCATTCAATTTGTAACATAAAAAAACAGTCAGGAATGAAGTTGTGGAAAAATGGAGATTGTTGTTCTGTGATATAAGATATAATCGTGCTGTTATAAAAGGATAAACCATTGTACCGACTCGTGCGCTCCATAGCAAGTGCATTAGCATAAAGCCAAGCTACCGTGCTCACGGCGAATAGCGCTGTGGCCTTCATTAGAGCCAGGTTTATAAAATCTTTTATAAGATAAGATAAGATAAGATAAGAAAACCTTTATTTGTCCCGCACTGGGGAAATTTGCAGTCTTCAGCAGCAGAATTGGAGGGGGAAGGGGGGTGGGGTAAAAAGAAAAACAAAGTATTGCATTATTTTCCCGAGCCGATATTGCCACATTGAATGAATGCCTTGCGCCTTTTGTGCAGGCTGTTTTTTTTGGACTCATAGACCATCGAAAGAATTCCCATTTTTGTTTTCTGACGAAATAAGTGTTTTTGTTTAATCTGAGATCTCAGTCGTTTTTTTCATGGGTCAGATCTGATACCAAAAAACAACTGATAACAATTTACTTTGTCTGGTTTTTTTTTCTTATTCATCTCTCTGTATTCTTGTTCAGAGGAATGTATTCAGTTCAGTTTCCTATTTACTCCTGATATTAATATTCCTTCAATATATTTTGTAAAAAACGCAACGTCTTCTCTCTGTTGGAGGTTTTCCCTTGACTCTAACGAGAGTCTGCTGTTGCCAACCTCGCTGTGACCTTAAGTAAGTGCACCCTAACTCGAACAGATTTGGATAAATAGACACACTAGCGAAACATTGAATTATTTGTCCTTTGACAACTTATTGAAGGGTGACACTGAGTAGCTGCACCTAGGGTGGCTACATATGTTTTTAAATTTCCAGAGAGATGAGCTGGAGTGTGAAATTGACCGCCTAAAGAACAAGCTGGACAGCACATTTGGCAGTTTGAAGAAGGCTGAGGCCAATGTGGAGGCCAAAATACTGCAGCTTTCAGCGTATGAGCAAGAAATCGCCAAACAGAAAGAACTCCTGGAGCAACAAAACCTTCAGATTGAAGATATTATTCAAGCTAAGGATTGCATTTTGAAAGAGCTGCAAAAGGAAATCTCTGAGCAAAGAGCAGCCCTTCAAAAAGAGAGCAATCATCTTAAATTTCAACTCGAGCAAGCGGAGCAGCAGAAAGCTCAGGAGATTTGTGAGATCCAGAAGCTTATTCCTGCTTTACAACAAGAATTGGACACCTTGAGAGAAACTAGTAGAGAGAAGGAACACCTCCTTAATCAGGCCAAAGAAAAAGTGAAAGATCTTGAAACCAAGTTTCATGACCTAACCACAATTCTGGTGGATAAAGATAATCAAATTAACGTTCTCAAAGAAGAAGTTAAGGTTTTTACAATTGAAACTATGAAAAGCAAAGACGAAATTGAAACCAAAGACCAACTGCTGGCCCAACTACGACTGGAGACTTCTAATCAGCAAGTTGCTCTCCAGAATAGAATCCAGGCGTTGACAGTTGAAGTGGAAAACCTGAGCTTTTCTGTTCAACGCGCTGAACTGGAGCAGGAACTGCTCGCTCAGCAGGAGCGGGAATGTGCTGGTCAAAAAGACCTTTTGCAACAGCAACTGTCGGTTTCTGAAGAGAGTGTAAGGACCATGAAGGCAGAGATCCAGACTAAAGAGGAGCATATCGCTTTATTAAACAATCCGTTTTCAGAGAAGTCACAACTTCTACATCAAGACATCCACAGTTTAGAGGAACAGGTGGAAAGTCTCAGCTCATCTTTGAAGAACGCTGAGGAGAATCTGAAATCCAAGGAGAGTCTGTTTGCCAAGCAGCATTCACAGAGTACTCTGGAGATGGAGAAACTGCAGACACAGATGATTTCTTCTCAAGAAGAGGTGAGCAGACTGATTTCAAAGCTCCATGCCAAGGAGGAACAGCTCAGTCTGCTCATGAATGAGAGCTCCACACAGTCTGAACTGCTTGAACAGAAGATCGATGATCTGGATAAACAACTCGAGAGTTTGAATCATTCTCTTTGGATTACAAAGGACCAAGTGAAGGCCAAAGAAGATTTAATTGTCAAGCTGGAGAAAGAGAACACTTTCCACATTGAGGCACTCAAAAAGCACAACATGGAACTTTTGCAGGAGGCCAAACAATTCAAGGAAGAAATTCAAACCAAAGACGACCAGTTTGACTCGTTTAGAATAGAGAGCAGCAAGCAGTCCGAGTTGCTGAAGAATGAAATTCAGAGTCTCAAGAGGCAAATGCAAAGTGTCACTGAATCACTTCAAACTGCAGAGGAACAAGTCAAAACAAAAGTTGATCTCCTGGCAAACAAGGAAATTGCGATTTCAACGGAACGAAACAAGTATCAAAGCCTAAAGGAATCCTCTTCTGAAGACGTAACCGTGCTGAGGGCGCGCATACAGGCTCTCGAGCAACAGCTTGCCACGCAGAAAGAAAGCTCTTTACAGACAGATATGCTACATAAAGAAATCAGCCAGCTAAAAGACCAGTTGGCAGCGGTGAATAATTTGCTCTCCGAGGCCGAGCAGAGGGTTCAGGCCCAGTCGGCTACGACGACGGCACAAGAGCAAGAATGTGTTCACCAGAAACAGCTTCTAAACCATCAACTGTCTGCATCGGAGGAAGAGATGAGGAAGATGACTGTGGAGATCCAAGTTAGAGAGGAACGAATCATGCAACTGAATGCCAACCACTCGAAGCAGTCTGACTTCCCTGGTCAAGAGATCCAACATTTAAAGAAACAAGTACAGTCTCTGAGAGAAGCTAAAGAAGATATTCACATTAAAAATGATTTGTTGACTCAGCAGCAGATAGAAAAAGACAAGAAGCTTCAGGAGAAGATCCTACAGAAACAGCTTTCATCCTTTGAAACAGAAATTGTGAAGCTCAGAGAATGTCACGATGAGAAGCAGAAACTCCTCATTAAGACTGAAGAGGAACTTGACCTGTTCAAGTCTGAGTTGGCTGCTGTCAAAACCCAAACAGCTAAGAAAGACCACAGCCTCAACACCCTTAATGCTGGTTTAGTTATCTTGGAGTAGCCTTCAACAAAACGGCGATAGTATCCAGCGAAGCCTAGGAAACACTTAAATTCCTTGAAAGTAGATGGACGTGGCCAGGTTTTCAAAGCTGAGATTTTGTCAGGATCGGTATGAACTCCATGTGCATCCACAACATGTCCTAAGTATTTCACTGAATCTCGAAAGAATTGGCACTTTTCTGGGGACAACTTAAGTCCATAGTCTCTGAGAAGTGACAACACCTTCATTAACCTGTTTTCGTGCTCCTCTAATGTGTCTGAGAACACAATTAGATCGTCCAGAAATACGAGCACTTCGTTGAGGTGGAGGTCACCAACGCACTTCTCCATGAGGCGTTGGAAAGTGCCTGGGGCATTTGTGACGCCTTGTGGCATCCTGTTATACTCATAGAAGCCCAGGGGGCACACGAAAGCCGTCTTAGGCTTGTCCTCTTCGGCTACTTCGACTTGATAATAGCCAGACTTAAGGTCCATGACAGAGAACCACTTTGCTCCACTGAGAGCTACGAATGTCTCCAATATTCGGTAGGGCGTATGCATCTCTAATGGTCCTCATATTTAGCTTGCGATAATCTATGCATAGGCAAATTGAGCCATTCTTTTTCTTAACTAAGACAATGGGTGAAGCGAAAGGGCTTTGAGACTCACGAATTATTCCAGCATTGAGTAACTGTCTGAGATGCTGTTTCACTGCTTCTCTGTCACTTGGGTGGATAGGTCTTGGCCTTTCTTTGAAAGGTGTCTCATCATGTAACCGGATCTGATGTTTTACAGCAGTGGTGTGGCCATATGACATTTCATCAAGGGCAAAAACTTCTGAAATAGATTGTAGTTTTTTCTGGATGCGATCTTTCCATTTTGTCCTCCAGCTCCTTCAATCTCAAGAATAGTGTGGATGGGTTGGATGGGAAAATGGGAAAGGTGCTCTTTGTGAAAAGTTTCAGAAATTGTCGTCACTTGTGAACCGGAATCTATTATGGATTCGCATGGCGTACCTTCAACAAGTACCGAAGCTGCACAATTGAGGGTTGAAAATGTCAACAGGTTGGGTTTGGCACGTGGTTTGTCGTTCAATGCCCAGGGATTTGGGACTCAGAGAATCAAGGGTTTCAGCTCCTGGATGTCCCACAGCAGGAGCTGCCACTAGTTTAAAGCAAAAAGAGCTTGCTGCAAAGTCTGCTTGTTTCTTCTTCAACTCTGCATTCCTTTCTTTGACAAGAGTGGGATTTGGCTCATTTGTGCAATGGGCTGCTATGTGATTCCCTTCCCCACAATTGAAAAAAAACCATGCACGCAGCACTCCAGGGATTTTAGTAGAGGTTTGCGTTTGTCTCATATTTACAGCCGAGGACTCCCTGGGATTGGGGGTCTCGGATTTTCATGTAATCTTCTGGTTCTGGACAAGTATTTGAACTTGTTTGGTCAACTCAGCAATTTGATTTTCAAGTTTAGCAGTTTCATTTGGGGGTTGCTCAATGGATATTTACATCAGGAGTAAATGGGAAACTGAACTGAATACATTCCTCTGAACAAGAATACAGAGAGATGAATAAGGGGGAAAAAACAGACAAATTAAATTGTTATCAGCTGTTTTTTGGTATCAGATATGACCCATGAAAAAAACGACTGAGATCTCAGATTAAACAAAAATACTAATTTCGTCAGAAAACAAAAATGGGAATCCTTTCAATTGTCCTACCACCCTCCAAGGGACGGGTGGCTTTTAAGTCCAAGATGTCCTTCACTGACGTCCCAAGTGGTATCCAATCCAAAGACGATGAGTTCAATCTTTCGATGGTCTATGAGTCCAAAAAAAACAGCCTGCACAAAAGGCGCAAGGCTTTCACTGAATGTGGCAATATCGGCGAGGGAAAATAAACGATTTTATAAACCTGGCTCGAATGAAGGCCACGGCGCTATTCGCCGTGAGCACGTTAGCTTAGCTTTATGCTAATGCACTTGCTATGGAGCGCACGAGTCGGTACAATGGTTTATCCTTTTATAACAGCACGATTATATCTTATATCACAGAACAACAATCTCCATTTTTCCACAACTTCATTCCTGACTGTTTTTTTATGTTACAAATTGAATGGGAGGAATGCTAATCGGACATATTCAACCAAAACACTCACCAGGAACATTATCTTCTCTAAACTCTCCTCTTGCCTTGGCAAAAAAAAAGATTGCCAAGAATTCAACTCCACTACTCTGCACAAGTAGAGGTTCAATGACCAGTTTTCATTTATCGTTCTTTCGTTTCGACCCGCCTGGGAAAGTGCGAGAATGTCCTGTCTCCCTCGCAAACGAGTCCTCTCTCCTAGCGCTGCGTTGCGTTCATAGTCTCTCGGAAAAACAGTATCACAAACAAATATCACCTTACAGAAACTAACAATAAAATAATAGTCTTAACAAGTCTGGGTTACACTTACAAAATTACTAAAGCTAATTCTTTAACAATGCATTAAATATGAATCATGTTATGACCGTTTGTTCCTTGATGTCCCAGTTGCTATGTATTTACTATCCATCCATCCATCCATTTTCCGAACCGCTTGATCCTCACTAGGGTCGCGGGGGGTGCCGGAGCCTATCCCAGCCGTCTTCGGGCAGTAGGCGGGGGACACCCTGAATTGGTTGCCAGCCAATCGCAGGGCACACAGAGACGAACAACCATCCACTCTCACACTCATACCTAGGGACAATTTAGAGTTTTAATCAGCCTGCCATGCATGTTTTTGGAATGTGGGAGGAAACCGGAGTACCCGGAGGAAAACCCACGCAGGCCCGGGGAGAACATGCAAACTCCACACAGGGAGGCCGGAGCTGGAATTGAACCGGTACCTCTGCACTGTGAAGCCGACGTGCTAACCACTGGACTACCGGGCCGCGTATTTACTATCCATCTATCCATTTTCTGATCCGCTTAACCTCAATAGGGTCGCTATCCCAGCTGTCTTCGGGCAGTAGGCAGGGCACACAGAGACATACAACTATTCACGCTCACTCTCACACCTAGGGACAATTTAGAGTGTTCCATGAACCTGCCAGGCATGTTTTTGGAATGTGGGAGAAAACCGGAGCACCTGGAGAAACCCCACACCAGCACGGGGAGAACATGCAAACTCCGCACAGAAAGGCCAGAATTGAAACCTGCACCTCTGCGCTGGGAGGCCAACATGGTAACCAGTCAACCATCGGGTCGCCCGATCCCTTTATTATGTTACCCTTATGTCATATATGCCAGGTGTCTTCCAGTATGTAAACTCTGATGACTGAGTGACATGTATGGTGTACCTTCTCCCAGTCAGAGTGCAAGCTCTCTTCCCTGTCTTCTGCATCCAGCCCTACTCTCTGTCGTTACTTTGTATTTTCGTAGATAGACCTTCGTTACTTTTCACCTTCTGAGTCCAAATTCCTCTCCTCACTTGACAAATAACCCATCATGATACAGTAACTTTATTTACCTCCATCACAGGCCCCATGTTTTCTCCAACATCCTGCTTTGTGGCTACTCTAATTTCATCTTCTAAACATGAAATCTTCCCCTGGAGGATCTGAATTTGTTCGGCCAGGAGCTCCTGTAATGAAACAAAGTATGAAACATTGGAATTGTTGGATTAGTGATTCTCATCTGGATCTTGGGAGCTAAAAGTGGGTCATGGAGCCCATTTTCTTCATGTTCAGTTACCACCTCTTTTCTAGTTTTTAAAGGAATAGCTTTACATTCAAGTCCTATATGTGTAACCACTTTGACATATTCCGTGCCGTAACATGCCACTGTTCATTTTGAACTTGTTTCCTGGTCTATTGCGTTATAAAAATACCGTATGGCGTCATCATGTATTGCCATAATTTAGTTAGCAACCCATAACCATGTCAGATTTCATATTCTTCCTTCAAGAAAGAAAAAAAATAATTTCAGATGTGACTGGCTAACGCAGCAACTCATGTCCTGTACAATGGTGTGCAACCGGTCGGTTACGTTGGCATGACGTGCAAACAATGATGGAGTTGCTCATCAAAATGTATATGGACATGTGTAGTGATGTGCTAATAGCTTCAAAATATTAGGGGGGAAAAAAACTCCACAACATATTCATTTTGACCTCCCCTTTTAGCCTCGCAAAAGAAGGAAACATTCCATCGTTGCACAAAAACGTGCCATTTTGTCACCAGAAAGTGGGTGGACGTAGATAATCACATGCACATATTTCGCAATATTTTGGATTATAATAACCATTATCGTAACCATTGCCTCAGTCATATGCATATTAACACAATGTTAATACAACAGCAACACCATTAATTCAAAGGAAAGATCTCGGATCAAAATTTTATTCAGAATCAAATCCCCAGGCAACGGAAGAGTCGCACCTCGATTGGGTAGTAGACACCCCTACCTTCTGTGCAGTGGCTTGACCGAGTTCAGACTGTAGGTAGTCCATTTTGGCTCTCCACTCCTCTTCACCAGATGCAAGGGTTTCGGTCAGCCTGCCAACTTCAGCTTGAAATATGGACAGCTGTGTATTGGCTGTACGCATCTGAGGAAACATAATACAAGTATTATGTGTGTACGAGTATTTTATACAGAGACCGCCTACATCCTTATGCCCAATTGCCGAATCTACTGAGACCCAAACACAGGTGCTGTGTGGAAAAACTAACAGACAAAAAGATGGTGCTTTTATTTGGAGTTAGGGAATGCACTACCTGATCACAACATTTCACTCCTTCAGGAAAACCAAGAGTAACTTGTCAGTTTTTATTTATATTTTTTTTAGAGTATTTAAAAAATATTGGAGAGTCAAAACTGCCAAAATGACTCTGCACAAATTTCCTTCTGCATTTCATGCCGACATTGTCTGCATTTCAATGGTCATCAAATATTCACGGATTTACGCTGTTTGCGGGCTGGCATGGTTCCTATTACCCGCAAATAGTGTGGGTCAACTGTAAAGTTGTAGTTTTTTAAAATTACTTTTTTGGTTACAGAAATGGATTGCGTCATTAACACATCTGTGTTTTTATTTCCAGTAGTTAAATTTGTCATTTTTAACACATTTATATTTGATTTTTAATCGGCAGACTGATTTTTTTTAAACCTGTCGGGACCTAGTTAAGAGAATGCCTCTAAGGTTTGACCAAATGTCGATACCCGTGATGAGAGGACACCGTTCTCCTCTTCAAGTTCATTCACTTTTCGCTCCATCAGCGAAAAGTTACTTTTGCAGTCTTTGTTGTCTTTTAAAATTTCGTTGAGTCGCAGCTGTAACCTAAAAGAAAAATGTTGGAATGGTGAGTGACAACCCACTTTAGTACTGTGCTATCATTCATGAAAATAACTTGGCTGTGTAAATTACAACTGCTGTAGAACATTGGACAGAAATATTAAAATATCACCGCGTAAAAATAATGCTTTTACAAGCAAATACACAGAAGGCTGGTCTTATTTATTAATGTGTAAACTAAACCAAGCATCTCATCATTCAGATTCTGTATTGTTCTAAGAATGAGCTTTAGAGAGGGGAGCTGATCTTACGAGTTATTCTTGGTCTCAAGTTCATCGATTTGTTCCTTAGCCGTAAGCTCTTGATCACTCTGCTCCCGTTTCATCTTGTCCAGGCGATACTGTAACTGGTTAATATGAGATTCTGAGGAAAACAAGAACAAAACATTAATAGGGAAGGCATGCATTATACTCGCAAGTAGGCGTATCCTTTCATTTTCTGTAGCGGTCGTCCTTACGAGGGTCTTGTGTAACATGAAGCCTAATACATCTGACGTCGGGACAAGTGGTATGATGCAACAAATGTCTGGCCTGATCGCTTCAACAGCTTTTCATGTTTTTTTAAACGATTGCACAGAAACATGTGGACTGCACTGAAGCACTGATCTAGACACTATATAGAAAAAAATCAAACGTAGATAAATTCAGCACCTCTTTGTGTAATGAGGCTAATCTTGCCGGCAAGCTCCTTCTCCAGTCCATCCCTATAATCTTGCTCTTTGATCATCTGTCGTTGCATCTTCCTCAATTGGAATTTGGGTGTGTTCATTATATCCTGAAGAGGAGATTTGCTGTGGAAATAAATAAATAGAGTTAAAACAAAACAATCAAAACGAATAAGTAATAGACAGTTGTTAAATAAAAGTAGAAATATGTCATCATTTGTGATCTGACCATTCAAATCAGGACAATGGACACATTGGACATAAACCCCCCATACATTGCTGGTACAGGGTTTAGCGCTTTTTTTTTTGCACAGTTCACCATTTTGGACAAACTCTTGTCTAGTTGAGATGCATTGGAAACACAAACGTCCAGGCCCATCGACATTACGCCAAGCGGGTGAAAGACGTTTAAAATAAACCAGCGCTAGCAGCGGAATAACAGTCTTGAGAGCAATGCAGTTAATTCTGTACTGGTTTTAAATATTGCTCATTTCCTTTAATAAATGGAAGCTCAGCTTTAATGATTTTTTAAGGAACACCAATAACAGTTTAAGTACTAGTAACACAAGGGGCACGAGCACTCAAGCTTCAGCCTCGTCACAGTACTTCCCATCACTACTTTACGAGCGCGAAGAGTCTTCCACGAAATTGTCGTGATGCATGTCAAAGGAAGGCCTCATTAACGACCAGAAAAAGCAAACCGGGTGGACAATGGCATGTTATTGCACGATTTTTACAAAAACTGTACTTGGGAACGTTTTGTGTGCCATACGCTCGTGTACATTTCTAGGACGAGGAATGTTTTACAATTGGAGAGGTGACATTAAAAACATGCTGTGACAAGTATTTTTAATGAGCAGGAAGTAGGATCTTAACTGCCCAAAGGGAGAACCTACTCAAGCCTTTGCGATCCCCGGTAGGCTCCAGCACGCCCCACAACCCTTGTGAGGATACACGGATCAGAAAATGGATGGATGGATGGATGTATAATAGCCAATGATACCTGACAGAAGATGATGCCACAGTATGCAAATCA
The DNA here is from genome assembly GCA_018466805.1 of Hippocampus abdominalis. Lineage (NCBI taxonomy): Eukaryota > Metazoa > Chordata > Actinopteri > Syngnathiformes > Syngnathidae > Hippocampus > Hippocampus abdominalis. The sequence goes on from CM031703.1 coordinate 6,717,681, forward strand.
ACAAATGTGATTTTCTTTGTGCGATGGAACACAGGGGAGTCCTCATCTGAGAGTATAGAGGCTGTTGACACACTGGAAGTAGAGGTGCTTGCTGTTCGCGCCAATATTTCTGGAGGCACAGGTATATCTGAAAGATGGAGACAAACCAAATCAGATGAAAAGGGCTTCATTAAGCCTGAATGCAGATGAGATCTAACGCACAAGAAATGGATGAGAGACTCACATCGCTTTGCCAAGTAGGCATCGAGGCCACTGCTCAGAAAAACACTGCCATGACTCTCCATCACAAAAGAAATAGTCAGATTTGCAATTTCCCTCTGACAAGAAAGAATGGAAATGTGTTTACAATGGCACAGATTTAATGGAGAAAACACATTAGGCAGAGGTTATTTTGCCGTGAGGAGATCTGATTGAAGGGTACAGTGTATTTGAACCCGTGGCGGGTTGGAATAAAACATCACCTTCTGTGAGAACGGCCTACCCACTATGCCACGAGGCACGAGCTGGCACATTTGGACTTTTAGTCCTCTGCCGATTTGTGTGTAAACACTGGGTGGCAATTGCTGGGCAAGGCAAAATAACCACTGCGAACACACTGAAAAAATCATTCTGCCTGCTTACCTCCACTTCACAGTCTAAGGTCTTAAGTGTGCAGCGTTCATTCATCATGTCATGGTAAACCAACAACAAAAGCACCTGAAAATATACACAGCAGGTCAGACATCCCCAGTATCTTTTTTATGGCACACAAGAGTCACAATACAAGCATAGCATGTTACAGAACAATGTTTAGCAGCCAGTTTAAAGTACAACACATACAAAAAACTACATATGTAGGACAGCAATAATACAAAATATGTGCAATAGGATGCAGAACAGCTTTCCCCAAATGTACCTTTGCAATTTCAACAGTCAGGTTGATTCCATTTCTTATGTTGTTCCATGATACAGATGTACCTTTGGTTGGACTAAATCTGCAACCGTCTGGCCAACAAGAAGGTATTAAGGTAAATATAGGTTTTCAGATATTAGTAATAAAACAGTGTGCAGGCAAATACTGTACAGCATTCGGGGAAGGTGGGAAATCGTATCAATGCCACTTGGATTTATTTATCTATTCATTTATTTCATTGGGACAGTGCACATAAATCAACACAAGAAAACCCAGTTGAGTAAAGTCAAGTTGAAAAGTGTTTTTTTTCTCCTCCCCTGGGAGTTTGGCACTTGGGCCTCTCAGTTCCAAGGGGCCTTCTAGTGCAGTTTTTATCGAAAAAGTCAGACTTCCCACCTCCATCAAATGCAGCATTACTCACAAATACAGGGCAATTTAATGAATTAATCCTGAAGTGTTTTTTTCCCAAGAGCAAAATATCAAATTTTCAGTTTCACTTACTGTTTACTGTAATTGCATTGTTTAGGACAACGCACACATTTTATGGCACAGTACACTAACGGTTGGGTAACACCTCAAGTCATGTGACACACCTACCTGCCCTAATTGGCAGTAATTTGAAAAGAACGTCAGTATTTTGAGAGAGAGAGAGAGAGAGAAGAAAGAGAAGAAAGAGAGAGAGAGCGAGAGAAGAAAGAGAGAGAGAGAGAGAGAGAAGAAAGAGAGAGAAATAAAATTCTCTGACAGATGTCAAACTCACTCTCCACAAATTCTGCAATGACTTTAAAACGTTCCTCGGTTGATTGAATTAAAGGGGGGGTTGGTTCTTTTTTCCTGAAAATAAACGTAGGAAATCAAGAGTAAACAACAGAAGCTATAAATTCAAAATGAACAGGACTACTAATGTACTCACACTATGTAAACAACACGAAGCAGGAACTCCCCATCTCGTAACTCTTCGATGTTAATTTCTCGATGGGCCAATATTGTATTACTGACCTGAAAACACAGAATGGGGGCGGTTAGGTCAAAACCTAAAACTGTAAATACCGCAAGCCATGTTAGCGTCAATTTACCCATCTGAGTAGAGCCTTAACGCCCAGATTAAGAAGTGACATCTGGACGGAACTTTCCTCAATTCTGTCGGGAAGGAAGAAGCGATATTTTAACTGCCTGTCTTGGTCGGGGGGGGACACACACACGCTAACATCCACAACAAAAAGGTCGTCTTTTAACATTATGCTGACAATGATAAACACCTGGCTTCAACTTTACTGGCTATATATCGATAGCGTGGCGAAGAACTGCTGTTGTTAATGCCAACTTACCCCAATAACTGACTATATACAGTACACTGATGTGACTTCAACGGTATTTTTAACGTGTACGGCGTTTTAAAACAGGCACATAAAGTTAAACCAGCCAATCATGTATCGCTGATCGTTTCTCAAAATAAATGACTCTGATTGGATAAACGTCCGGAAGTTGAATTATTGTACTGCTTGTTTTTCGGCTAGGCGGCTAGGGCAGCCAGTGGTGAGAAAGCGAGGTGAAGAATGTCTGGGGACTTGATATTGAACATAAATCATCTGTCCACCACTTTATCCTCACAAGGAACCAACAACATATCTCTACTTAACCTATCAATACATTCCAATGAGTATTTTTGTGAAGTGGAACAATACTGGATTTTTTTAATTGAATATATACTGTACTGTGCAAAAATCAGCGAATCCAATTCACATGTCTTTTGCACCACAGTTTGTAGAAGAAACGAGTACCCGTAGTTAGTGTGTGACTGTCTACATATTACCATGGAAACGCATTGTTGACTGCAGCAGGTAAAGGTCGCGCTAATTTGACATTTCTGTATTCTCACGATAATAAACGAACACATTTCGTTGGTTTATTTTTATTTTTTTACATATACGACACATTGTGTGTAAAAGCGTGTGTAAAACAACTGCATTCCTCGTAAATAGCAGTTGAGCCTCGTTTTCCTCAGGGTAAAATGGTACGACTGGTACGTGCCATCATCATCTTGTGGCTCTTTTATCACAGATATTAGAAGATGATGTATGGAGCTCCAGTGGATTTATCTTTTAAAGCCATCAGCAACTTGGCAGGTAGGACATTCAATTGTGCTATTTATTTTACTCTTGCTCTTTCAAGCTTTTCAGGACATTCCTCCCGAGTACGCTACGGAGTTTACTTTTCTATTTCTTTGACAGCTGTACAGTACATTGCAGTGTGACATTTTTTAAACTCTTAAGTTCCAAAATTTCAACTAAATTGCTATTTAAGAACATCTATAATATTGTACTGTAGACTTAATGGAGTGAAATTGTGTTATGTTTGCTTGTCCAAATTACCACCAACATCTCCAAAAGTTACTCTATGTGCCAATGCTACTTTTTCTCAATAAGGTCCATTTATATTTTGATTAATTTTAAATGACTGATTACAAAAAAAAAACTTTCAGCAATGCCTTAAGTTCATTATTCATTTTTATTTAGATACGGAGTCAGAAGAACCAAGCAGAGGTCTGCGACCTTTAAAGAGAAATTCAGAAGGAAAGTTCCAAAGTGGCTCTCTTCGTCTGAATAACAATCATATTAGAAACCTCTATGATCTTCACAAGACTATCAGCCATTTCATGGCTGAACCGTCACTGCTCGCCTGGCTGGACCTTTCGTTCAACCACATCACAAATATAGACAAAGTGAGCTCTTTTTATTTTTTTGGGACATTCACACAAAAGTTTTGGAGGTTCTTTGAGCATATGATAAGTGATCTAATATGTGTGTTCCAGGTTTTGTGTGAACTACCTCAACTGCGGGTTTTGTATCTTCATGGCAACCGTATTTTTTCTCTACCAGAGGTAGACAAGCTACGGAGTCTCTCTCATCTACATACCATCACCTTACATGGAAACGTCATTGAAACAAACAAGGCCTACAGGTTACAAATAAATCAACAAGTCCATATTTCTTTTCCTCTTTGTGGGTTAATTTAAGACCAATTAGAACACAATTTATTTTGTCATAACTACTTATATTTTTTCTTTTTTTTTTTTGTAAAGGAGTCATGTGATATCTACTCTGCATGGATTAAAGACGATGGATTTCAGTGTTGTGACCCCTCAGGAGCGAGCCTTGGCACAGATATGGCACCACAGGACCAGCCCTGGCAAACGAAATAAGGAAACTCTTAAGTGACTGTGTTTGAAGCCGCAACTATTTAACTGTTTCACAAGATCTTTATTGAAAGGCATACAATATAAGGAAATATTTGTCTAAAAATTATTCTCATAAATACATCCGTGATTTTCACGCTTTTCATTTCATATTATTGAAATTAATGGCGGTACTAGTTTTGAATTAATGAACACTGAAAATTCAAATTCAACATATTTTACACACCAGAATCAGAATCAGAATCGCCTTTGTCATTGTATAAGCTTACAACGAAATTTGGGTGCCACTCCTTAGTGCATTTTGTAAAACAAAAATAAAAATAAATAGATAAAAAAATATATAATAGCCATCCCCTGCACTAGGAATAGCAAAGAAAGCATAAAATGCACAAACAATATTGGCAAACATGCACCCTTGCGTCAAGTTTCTAAATACAAATCAAGCTTGTATTAGGCCCCAAAGTGGAAAGTGATGCCAATTGAGACAAAAAGGCTCCTGATTCGAAATCTTCAATATATTTTTTTTCTTGAACGTATTTTGTTTTTGTTTTTTTGCGTCGACATTTTTTTTAGTTCAGGAATCACGTGATGTCTGCGCTGGATGTCAGGAGTGAGCCTTGGTCCTGGTCTGACCCCACAGGAGCAAACGAAATACTTCTACAGTATAGTGACTGTTTTCCATTTCGCAACTGTTTTCCAAGACCGTTATTTAAAAAGTGTGTGCTTATCATTTAAAAATACATTAGGTCCATTTTAAATTTGTCATACATTGATAACACATGTAGAAAAATGTCAAACACAATAGCTGTTGAAAGTTTTTAATGACTTGATAAACAAACTTTTTTGGTACTCGCCTAAGATATTACAAATATATTTCAGGTAGTATTACATATCATTGAAACAAAACAAAAAAGCTGAATCAAAAAAAATTACCAGGAACCCATTGCAATAAGCTCAAATGTGCGGCTAGAATAATCACAGCCTTGCACAAGATCCCTTTTAGAGCATCTCACTGTTCGGACTTCCTCTTGACAAGACCCCCCATGGACTCCGAAGAGCAGTATGTTTAAAAACACAAAATAAATAATCTCACAAAGTTCTTGGATGCTTCGATCTGTTGTGGTACATTGGATCGTTAACACTCTCAGCACAAAGCTACAATGGTTAGTTTTCAATTCATACAAACAAATCACTCATATTACAATCTGCAGCAAAAAGCTTTGCTTGAAAGCGAACAAACAGCCCTCAAAGTGTTGTTGGTTTTCATAAAAACGGTTGTCATGATCGGAGATCACAGCCAATTGTGAACTTTCCACAAAAACACCTTCTACAATCATCTTCAGCTTTAGAATTAGCCAGAAAATTCTGTACAAAGGCAAAAAAATAATACACATCTGTTCTCAAAGCCCACATCCCAACTCCCCCTCCTGCCCCCCCCCTCCCCGCCCTCCTAAACTGCAGGCCTCCAGTGCTATACGGGTTTTATGGGATTCGCATCGATATCAAACTTCAGGGTAGTGAAGCCTATTGTATCTTCACCAGTGGGAACAGACAAAATAATGGCCAGTCATTTAGCCTCACCGAAATTCATGTGTTGAGTCATGTGCCCTGAAGTCGAAATGGTTAACGATAACAGTTTTTCCAATTCGGTTCAAAGCAATTATCATCTAATCCTTCAGACGGACACCCAAAATGCATCATTGTAAACAAAAATGAAATGAGTTACAACAAAGAACACCTATCAGGATCAATAATAGGACTTGCACGTTTTATTTTATGCTTCAGTTCTGCTTCAGGGGGGAAGCCAATTTTGAAGATGCGAGGTGACATAATAACTTCTCACTAACCTTCGATTTGGGACAGTGTGACGAGATTGCCTTTGTGGCGCGTTTGTGTCGGTGTCTACGTTGCAATTAGAGGCAGAGACAAGAAGCACAAGACAACTGCGTAAATGGGTGTAGTGAAGGGTCTGGTTGCAGGCGTGACGGGGACAGACTCGAATGATGGGAGGAGCTACACGCAACCCAGAGTTGTCAGATCAAGGAATGACAAACTGGACCACTAGTTCTTCTTTAGCATCTACTTTGATTTGAGAGATTGCACTGAAGGCATATGCCGCTATCTTGGATACCTGAAAGGAAAAAGCAGAGAAGAACGGCATTACTCGATTTTATATTCAATCCGGTGCAGCATTTTCAAAGCATGACACATCCAAGTGACAACTTAATATACAGTCAAACCTCGGTTTTCGTCCATAATCCGTTCCAGAAGGCTGTTCGAAAACCGAAATTGTTCGAAAACCGAAACCACGCTCTTTTTCAAATAAAAATGTTTACTGAACACGTCTGCTCACAATGAAAAGCAACACGAGGAAGCGTCACTTCCTCGTGTAAGGAAGGAGAGGGGAGTCAAATGGTGCATTCAAGTGCGCTCAGTTTGTTCGAGAATCGAAATTTGTTCGTCATCCGAGGCATAAAAAAAAATCGACATTTTTGGTCGAAAACCGAATTGGACGAGAACCAAGACGTCCGAAAACCGAGGTTTGACTGCATGTCAAAATGTGTTGTGTGTGACTACCTGCTGAACATCCGAGTATGGCACCAAATCACTGGCGAGCACTTGGTGGGGCTGGCTAGTGAGGGAGGGGAGAGCCAGGCCTTTCGTCTGGGGCATACTGCTGCTCAAAACGGCAAGCTTTGTGCTGGGGAGGCGAAACAAACATATGTGTTTCATACGCATTTTGTGACGGGTGCAGGCAATATTTTGGTTGACTCAATTGGCTCTTCTCAGTGACTGAGGATGTGCACGAGTTGAAAATATTGTTTCTAGTTCGCTCTTTTATTTTGGCATTCTTCACTTTTGCATCTGCCATCATGCAGGGTTAGGTCCCAAAGCATTTGATAGGGAGGGTTCCTGTAAAAATGTCATAAAAGTGGTTTTCAGAAACTATGGAAGAGTTTGTCTTGACGCAGCGCAGCCAAATAGCACTTGTCTGTTGAGGAATTTCCATATTGTCGAGTCAGTCTTGAATGCGTGAATTAAGCATGAACAGAATACCGGTAATTGATTTCCAAACAGGACAACCATTTAAAAAAGTTTGAAGTATACCTGTATTGCCGAGCTTTGTCCATATATTCGTGCTGTTCCATCATGACGGAGTCAGCTGCCGACACATCAATGATGTTCCTGCACAACAAACGAGAATGTTTATTGACTTTATTGCCTATTGGACTGAGTCAGCTGTTGGGTGCATCACAATCTTACTGTGCCGTTTTGGTGAGGATGGATGTGAGCAGGGCCTGTTCGTCTGTTCGGGCTGAGGGTACTGTTGGTGTGATCCAGTCCGTGCCATTTGGGGGTTTGCTGACAGGGTTCGGGTGGGTGATCAGCGGCTTGCGTTCGTTATCCTATTGGTCGGGATGTCAAACGTTAAGTATTCAATGAGATTTTATGTTACCCAAATGCTCAAACTGTTTTAGTGAATACATAATAATAAGACAAAGTTGACGTTTTTTAGCTGTCTGGTATTATTTCAGTGCATTTTACTTGGGACCAAAAAAAGGCAACTAAAACATTAAACTCGTTCTTAAAACTGATTGAAAATAAAAATCAAAAAGTTAAAGAAGTAAAAACTGACTACTGAAAAATCCCAAACTATAATAAGATTGGTAGACGGAGTGAGTACTTTTGCCACCTCTGGTTGCAAATTCACTAGTTGAAGCTGAAAAAAGGCATTCATGTTTCCTCAAACGGAATTTGAGGAAGACCTTGAGTCACACGGCACAACACAAATTAGGAACTTAGAATCATCTTGTGATCTTTGTTAAACAGTAGCCACGCCAATAAAGGTTCGTTTTTGCTCACGTCATAGCAATGTGGTCACTGGGAGTAAGTTCACTTTAATATTGATGAACATGCATTGCCATGCAACTCGTTACATATTTAGCTACTTTCAGTAGTTCTCATTTCCGCCGTGTGCAATCAACAAACACTTGGCCTGAGCTAAGCCGTCGCTGAGCGTGCTAAATGTCTTTTCAAAGTGAAATTGCGGAATAACCTCTTTCAGTAAACACGCATTCCATTAAATCACCTGTCCTGAGCCTGACAACCGTTTACGGTCGAATCGTGCACGCACAATCGCAGAACAAAATATATGGAGCTAGTTTTAGCAAGCTGAACGGCTAACTACCTGGTCTGCCGACTCGTTGTCGCTGCTGTAACAACAGCCCATGGCAGCGTCCGGTACCCTCCGGCTTCCCTATTTTCCCGCAGAAAGCAGCCGTGATTGTCCGCGCCAACAATCATACAATTCGGCTTGGTGGTTATTTGCACTTCATCAAAAGGAGTTCGAGACTTCGCCAGCTACTGTCGGGGTGGGCACAGCAGAGCAGCTATCACATGACAGCTGCACTGCGCGTGAAACAAAATACGTCACTTCCGGGGGATGTCACGGTGCAGTTTAACAAACGTGACGTCAACGTAAACCTCGGTGTTTGTTGGTATGCAAGAGAAGGAAAAAGTCAAATGTAATTGTGTATCCACTTTACGCGTTTATGTTATGTTAGACCTTTCATTTGAATGGGATTTTTGCTTTCTGGTGCCCCTAGACACCATGCTGGGCACCTGTTTTACGTGGGGATGGAAGTACTGTACTGTATTGTTGTTGTCCACTTGGGGTCACCTTTCACACTTAAATGTGTTCCTTTTGCAGTTTAAAGTTCTCCAAACTGAAGAACGAGGAATGCTGAGCGCAGTCATTAATCCGTCATTATAGCAACGTAATTAAGTATTCTCTCTGTGAAAGGTTTTACTGCACAGCAATGGAATAAATGAATGTAGATTTTAAGAAGAGGGGATGACTGTAGAAAAGGCACTAAAATGCAATGCATTTTATTCTGATTATAAATATTTTCATCTTGTATTTGTTTAGAATATAAGTGCACAAACAACCCACTTAAGTTTTATGAGTGTTTAGACCTGCCAGTACGAAAATAAAATGCAGTGATAATAATTAATGTTACCATATTTTATCTGTTCTTAATTACCTGAATTTGAAATGTACATACACGTATGGATTTTCCCAAAAGCACCAACGTTTACGTATGACGGATCAAGATTGTTTTTGCATTCTGAGTTGTATCAATCACTGCATGACGAATCATCATCACAATCGTCATTACCGCTTTTCCACATCCATTATGGCGGCAAGGCCCATGCGCAATTTAGCCTTAAATTCTGCCTCTATGTTCATTTGAAATGGTAATCCACCACATGGCCGTCGCTCTTTAAGACGTCATGTTTAGGCTCGATTTATTTGCAAAGGTAAGTGACGCACGTAGGTGTCGCCGATGTGTGAAAAATAAATGACACATAATACGTTTTGAGCCGAAGCTAAAATTAGGTAGCCGTTGTTATTGGTGCCATGCCTTCCAAATTGGCACAATCTGGCGGCATGGAGCCGGAAAATGATGAGGTAAATGACATTATGACATTTTGGAATGGAATGGAATACAACTTTATTGTCAAATGTGCTGTACGTATGTGTAACATACAGCACAGATGAAATTTCTTCCCCCTCAACATAAAACAAGAGGAGCCGCTGCGGGTGTCCGCGCCGCCATCAAAAGAAAAGAATTTTCGCTCTTATTGTAAAGTTGTTTTAGATGTAAAGTTGTATGTATGAAAAATTATATATATATATATATATATATATATATATATATGTGTGTGTGTGTATTGTGGTTGAGGTTAAATCACAATCTGTGCCCTATTTAATCTGTTGAGATGTCGAACTTCCTCATATTTTAAAAGGTTAAAATTTTGGATGATGTTCTGACTTGCTATTAGAATTTACTTCTGAGTTGTCTTTCAACACTTCCGGAGAGTTTGGGATCAATATCTTATTTTTTTGCTAAGGTACAGGATGCTATGGACCTTTGAAAGATGTATGTGCCAAAACTTTAAAAGGGTTTTTCTTAAAACGGGGGTTTTCAACCTGCCAGCTCTGAAATTGCTCTAAAATTGAGCTGTACCCCAGACTCACAAGGTCCAAGGAATACTGCAAATTGTTTCGAGTGAGAACCTGGAGCAGCGCAATTAATTTTGAAGGTCTTTGTCTTCTCAGGGTGTCAAAAGAGGCTCTCGGTCGACCACATGCGTGCCAGACCTGGATTGTCCCCACACCTCCAAACTCTTAATTCAGGAGGTCTCGAACACTGCCTCCAACCCCACCTCCACACCCTCGCAAGCCCAGCCCTCTTCAAACTCTCCCATCTCTTTCTCCTCCTCCTCATCCTCCCCTTCCCTGTCACCCTCATCTTCATCCTCCTCTTCTACCCCCTCCACCACCTCCTCATCCTCCTCCGATAATTGGACCTGTGAAGTTGCAGATGGACAAGATAAGGTGATATTGAGGAGGGTCCCAGTCGTGGCTCGGGATGGGCTTTATGCAGCAGGGAAGAACCCTGTTTGGAAACCCCGCTTCAGGTACATGAAGAAAACCATGAAGGGGAAGAACAAGCAATACAGACAAAAGGGAGCTGCTAGATATTCAGAGTATACGCTTCCACAATAGCACAATAGTGGCGCAATCACTGACTGTGCCACTCCTCCACAAATCGACAATCCAACTTTGTTACAGGGGACTGAAAGACAACTTAAGATGCTTTTCATTTTTTTGCACACATTGATGTGTTCATTTTAGTTCATGCTGACAATGTAAATAAATAAGATATGTTTGCTTGATTGTTTTATTATAAATTGTCCCCGAGTTTGGTTGCGAGTGTGATATATATGTGTATACAGTAATCTCTCGTTTATTGCGGTTAATGGGGACTAAAACCACCCGCGATAAACAAAAATCCGCGAAGTAGACCAATCAACATACTGTATTAAAAAAAAAAGCCCCACGTGGAACTTCGCGCTTGAGCACAGCACACTAACAGTGTTAGTGCGTCTCTCTCATCCTTAATTGTCTTAATTGACTAATCATAGACACGTCTGCTGTACAGCAGGATCGCTGGCCTGTGTGTGTGTTAGACTAACACACGCGCGTGCACACACTGGCAAGCATCGTAAACAACACTTAGACACTGATTTTTGCGGACTTAAAAAAAAAAGTTTTTTTTTTAATGTTTGAACAAATCCGCGATGCACCGAAGCCGCGATAAACGAACCGTGAAATAGCGAGGGATCACTGTGTATGTATATATGTATAGATAGATATATACGCACACACACACAAAGTATAATAAAACAACATTTCCTGTTTATTGTATTTTTTCGGATAGCCCACTTCAGTTCAAATGTTTTCATGGGCTCATAAAACCCAAGAAAAAAATCAAATAGAGGAAAAGTGCAGGATAAGGCTTGCTGGTGCATGCATGGCAGTCTATCCAGACTAAGATGAAAGGTTTTTTTTTTAACCTCCCCTCAGGCTGAGTATACAATGACAGAGTAGAACATGCTCAACTATTGCACTGATGGTCTATTAACAGCTGATGACAGCCAATTGACATAACGTACATATTTGGGGCTCATGTCCAAAACACAGCTATGCATCCATTATCTGATCCACTCATCCTCACAAGGGTCTGAGCTTGCTGGAGCCTTTCGAAGCTGACTTCAGGGAATCGCTGGGGAACACCCTGAACTTGTTTGGAGGCCAATCTTAGGGGACACATAGAAAAGACACAAAAAAAAAGTATGGACCCGTTCCTGGGTGGTGGGGAGAAGGCGGTATTGACGGTCTACTCTCCAAAAAGTCTCGAGGTAACAAATTTGTTTAATGACATTCATCGGCTTTGTTTCCCATCTTTTCATGTGAATCTACTGGTCAAAAATCATTCATTGTCATTGCAAGCTGTGTACGGTTCTCGTTTTCAGTTTTCACAACAGAAAAAAAAATTAAGTATGTTATATTCTTAATTTTCCCTGTATTTTGTTTGACTTTTTTTTTTTCATGTCTTGCAGTTTCTGGCGAGCAGTCCAGAATGAACCCCTCAGCTCGCCCACACTCAGTAGTAAAATAGACTCTTGCTCACCTGATGCATGGATGATTTTTTAGTTTTTAATTCAAATGTCACCGTGTTGTTTTTTTATTACATCCAATGCACAAAGACCCTGTATCAACAATAAATCCAGGAACAATACAGTAACTCTTCATTCCAAGTTAGATAGTGCAATTATCTTTTGTAACATGGTGTAATGTTTGGCAAAGTCCAGTTTTCATAAATCAATCACTTAAACTCCTCACGGCATATTCACATAACTCTTGACTGTACTTGAATGCATCACGACAGCAGCTTGCAGACACCCTGACTGCAGACAAAAAAAAGTAGTCAGTCACGCAACCTTTTGGGGTGGGGGTGATGATTAACAGGCGTCTGTCCTCTTGTTTACCCTCCAGTTTCCTCCACACCTTCTCCTTTATTTACGCCCGCCGAAAGAGGGGAGGGAGCAGGCAGTTAAAGAGCTTCCAGCGCCGTGGAACTCACCTTTAGTTTGGTAGAGGAACAAAAACAACCACCATGAGAGCGCTTTTGTTTGTTTTGGCGCTCGGAATTTCTCTGGCGTCTGACGCTCGAGCTCCTGCCCACCTCGGCTTCAGATCGTCGGTCCGCTCGGTGTGCAAGGCCATACCGAGCACCTTGTCTCTGTGCCACGGCGTCGGCTACCGGCACATGAGGCTGCCCAACCTGCTGGGCCACGACACCCTGCGAGAGGCCCAGCAGCAGTCCGCCGCCTGGCTGCCGCTCGTCTCCAAGCTGTGTCACCGGGACACTAAGAAGTTCTTGTGCTCCTTGTTCGCACCGGTTTGCGTTCCGGATTACAGCGGGCCCGTCAGCCCGTGCAGGAGCCTGTGCGAGGCCGTTCGCGACCATTGCGTCCCCGTCATGAGCGCCTTCGGCTTTCCCTGGCCTGAAATGTTCAACTGCAGCCGCTTTCCACGAGGAACGCTACTCTGCATCCCTCCGAGTGGGGCGGTGGATGCGCGGATCATGGAGGAGATCACCCACGAGGAGGCGCTCAAAGGTCTGTGCTTCTTAATAAAACTTTACACGGGAGGACAAACAATGCACTATAGGTCAGGAGTGGTGGAGTTTGTATATTCTTCTCGTGCGTGTGTGATATGTGAAATTCTCCGGATACTCCAGTTTCCTCCCACGACCCAATGAAGTTGATGAAAGTCTATATTGCCTTTCAGGTTGAATGTAATTGCAGGGCATGTATTGACAAAAGACGCAATTACAATTTCAAAACATGCACGTTTCTGGAATGTGGGAGGAAACCGCACACACGAGGGCTTGATTCAAACCCAGAATTTCCTAAGATGCACATGTGCTAACTGCAACCATTGCAATAATGGTGTTAATGTCATAAAAAAACTGCACTTGTATGTTTACAAAAACAAGATATTCTGCACCTCTTTTATTCACGTATCTCATTACACATGTATGCAGAAGGTTGTAAATTAATTCGTGTAAATTCCATAGCGACATAAATAAATACATACATACATAAACAGAATAAGTCAGTACTATCTGATGTTAAGTAAGGCTTTATATTCTATTACATGTTTAATCCCTCTTTTCAATCCCCAGGAAGTGTCATTTGTGATGCCTGCAGTCTGGCAGCCGAGGGAGAATCTGACATCAAGGACAACTTTTGTCAAAGTCCATATGGTGAGGAAAGAGATGATGATCATTAATATGACATGTATCTTGAGAGCAGACCATAAGGAAAATCAAATCGTTGTTCCTCTCCTTCACATGAGCCCTTGTGTTTTACGGTGTGCCCGGAATGACACTTTTTTTTTTTGTCTCTTTCGCAGCATTCAAGATGCGTCTGGGCAGTGTGTCAACAGTGGGAGGAGACCTTCAGCTGGTGCCTTTGGCCCGAAGCCGCATCCTGAGGTGGGCGGGGGGAGGTGCGGAGAGGGCCGGGATTGGAGGCGCAATGGCCCACGGTGCTCTGTGGCTGCAGGAAGGCGCCACCTGCGCGTGTCCCGGCTTGGACTCGGCAGACAAAAATGATCTTGTTTTCGGTGAGGAGGTCATGGACAAAAAGGCGAACGGGGTCCTGGATGGATGGTATTTGGCACTAGCTCGAGCTGAAGAGGGAAGGCTGGTGTTGACTCGTCTGGTGCGCTGGACTCGAGGCGACAAAGATATGAAGAAGTTCATCAGGGGACTCCTGAAACAATCTTGCCCTGAGCTGTAGCTATTCAGTCTTTAACCAATTAGCAGCTTTTTTTTCCTCCAAAGTGTCCTGTTCACAAAAAGTCTCTAAATAACCAAATTAATCACCCATGCACAGACTTTTAAACACTTGTGTTCAAGAAGTGTGAAAGGAAACTGTGAGTCTGCATTCTGACCACTTGCTTTATGAATGGTCCCCTATTTCTTTTAAAGGTGCTAAGTGGCTGAAGGTCCTGGACATATCTTTTTTTTTTAATGGTGCAAAGGGTTAATAATTGACTCATGTATGACGCGCTTGTTTATCTGACAGGATTTACAATGTTTTACATTTTCCACTAAACTTAGGTTTCAAACTCCGTCCTCAAGGGCCGCTTTCCTGCATGTTTTCCATCTCTCCCTGCTAGAACTCCATCCATCCATCCATCCATTTTCTGAACCGCTTAATCCTCACTAGGGTCGCGGGGGGTGCTGGAGCCTATCCCAGCCATCTTCGGGCAGTAGGCAGGGGACACCCTGAATTGGTTGCCAGCCAATCGCAGGGCACACAAAGACGAACAACCATCCACGCTCACACTCACACCTAGGGACAATTTAGAGTGTTCAATCAGCCTGCCATGCATGTTTTTGGAACGTGGGAGGAAACCGGAGCACCCGGAGAAAACCCACGCAGGCCCGGGGAGAACATGCAAACTCCACACAGGGAGGCCGGAGCTGGATTCGAACCCGGTACCTCTGCACTGTGAAGCCGACGTGCTAACCACTGGGCTACCGGGCCGCCCTCTGCTAGAACTCACCTGATTCAAATGATCAGATCATCAGCAAGCTCTTCAGGAGCCTGATCATGATCCTAAATAAGATGGAATCACATGCAGGAAACTGGCTCTGGAGGACCGAAGTTTGACACCTGTGCACTAAACATTTGAGCAGTCACTTTTCAAATGCCTACATCTAAATTGTGTACATTCCAAAAATTAAGTTGTTGTGATCGGTGTCAAATAGTGTGATGTTGTTGGAATCATGCATTAATACGACAACTTTCTCATTATAAAGTAAGAATATTCATACATATTAAGATGCAATGATGAGGAACCACTCATTATACTATACTGTTTTGTTTTTTTATTACCATGAACATAGAAAACAGTAGATTGTTGGTTGTGTCATTGAAAAAAAGCAACAAACGAGAAATAAACTGAAATATGTATCAGCCGTTTTATACCCTGTGCAATACTTTTTTTAGGGGTTGACCTTGCTGATCATCTTAACCCCCATGCAGTAATTATCCCCAAATTGGACATTTCGGACACTTTGGACGATTTTGGACTGTTGGACAAATGGACACCACAGACAAAACAGTGAAAAATAACTCCACAAAGCTGAAATTTTGCATAGGATGTATATCTATGTCTTGGCCAATTCCCACTGAACATTTTGAGGGGTTGAAAGTGAAAAAAAATTAAAAGTGAAAAAAGTTGTTGCACATTGGAAGAGGGACATTTTTGGGACGTAATTCCCTTCATGCAGCCGCTTAAAAATACTGCATGAGGGTTAATTGATTGCATATACAGTATTCGTTTTGGGTGCCTGCAATCATCGCAGTTTTCTTAACCCTTCCATATTGACGGCGCAAAGTGGGAAACGTGACTCCAACATACCTGGCTGCACACCTGTTGCTGTTAACTTGATACAGCAGATCGTCTGCTTCATTTCGTCTCCCGCGGCAAACGTGACTCTTGTTTCTCTGTTCTTGTATTAATGCTACAAAAATAAACACTAAGTATGGTAGATTGAAACTGATGAAAAATATGTGGCTATAATGCCGTTGGCCTAACAGGTATTCGTGTCTGTAGTAAACTATTACTGGACAAAGAAATGAACGTGATGGTTCAATAATTCATAGCTTCAGGTCTTTGACCTTCAATTACCCTTACACACACATACAGTATACACACTTGCATCGAGCTGTATTTGTCTCAGCTGCCAGTTATTAATAACAGTATTTTCCAGCAATTCGGTGAGTGTCCGTTTTATTTGTGTTGCGTTCTCGTCTGGTGAATGTTTTTATAGACAAGGCACACAAACGTCACATTTTAATTGGCAAGTTTGGATGACTCAGATAATAGATTAGTTGATGCTTATACTGTAATAAATTACGTCATGATGTTTGTCAATTAGGGATCTGTTCATAGATGTGAGGGATATTCCTGCAGCTTTGCAGTAAGTTCTTGTCAGTCGCTGTTATTAAATGCCGAAAGGAATCACAATGAAGTGATTATTTAGTTTTTTTTAACACACAAAGTATAATGGCCATTTTGAATGGTTAAATGAAGACAGTTTTTGCAAGAAGTAATAATCATTTTGACTTATCCACTCAACCTCAAAGATCGATGGGTGGCAAATACAGGTGCAAATAGACCACCGACAATGAAAAAGAAAACACTGTACGACGCGCATACAATGAAGGTTTGGGTTACCCTCTTTGTCATGAGCTTCTACGAACCGAGCTGCGACTATAACATCGCCCTTGCAACCCCGGACTTGTCCCGTGCTGCATTAGTGTGAGCATCGGTGTGGTTTTATATTGCTGCACACTACCAATGTGTAGAACAGGAAGTGTTTATTTTAACTTTTGCTACTATAGTCTCGATGAGTTCTGTTAGTTTTGCATATTGCATCTTTAGATGGTGACATACCTATCACGAGAACTTTGTATGTACAGTCAAACCTCGGTTTTCGTCCATAATCCGTTCCAGAAGGCTGTTCGAAAACCGAAACCACGCTCTTTTTAAAATAAAAATGTTTATTGAACACATCTGCTCACAATGGAAAGCAACACGAGGAAGCGTCACTTCCTTGTCTACCCGAGGAAGCGTCACTTCCTCTCGTGTAAGGAAGGCGAGAGGAGTCAAATGGTGCATTCAAGTGCGCTCAGTTTGTTCGAGAACCGAAATTTGTTCGTCATCTGAGGCATAAAAAAATCAACATTTTTGGTCGAAAACCGAATTGGTCGAGAACCGAGACGTTCGAAAACCGAGGTTTGACTGTACGTGCATGTACGTCTCATTACCTTTATGTTATTATTTGTACTATGCCAATACAGTCAAACCTCGGTTTTCGTCCATAATCCGTTCCAAAATTCAGTTTGAAAACCGAAATTGTTTGAAAACCGAAACCACGCTCTTTTTAAAATAAAAATGTTGACTGAACACGTCTGCTCACAATGGAAAGCAACAGGAGGAAGCGTCACTTCCTCGTCTACCCGAGGAAGCGTCACTTCCTCGTGTAAGGAAGGCGAGAGGAGTCAAATGGTGCATTCAAGTGCGCTCAGTTTGTTCAAGAACGGAAATTTGTTCGTCATCCGAGGCATAAAAAACTCAAAATTTTTGGTCGAAAACCGAATTGGTCGAGAACCGAGACGTTCGAAAACCGAGGTTTGACTGTACCATCAGTGGCACAAAAGAAATGAACACTTCACAAATCCAACGGCATGAAAACCTCCTGTTCCTTACTGCTGCTTCATTGTTTCTCTTTAGAACAGAAATGATTGACTGAATGGCGTTCCCTGCCATTGCATTGGCTTTTCTCCCCCTCCTGCTGACGCTGCTCATCCGATACCGTTTCTACTTTGCGTTGTTCTACCGAGCGGTCCTGGTCCGCCTTTGGAAGGACTGTGTCACCGGTTTGAGCCGCGAGGAGCGAGCCTACCAGTATGTTCTCACCCATGCCACACCCGGGGACCCTGACAGCATTTTGGACACTTTTGACGAGTGGTGCAGCAAGGTGGAGTACATCAGTAACATTGGACCAAAAAAGGGTGAGCAGAACAGTTTTGCTGGTCACAATAATCTAATGACCCGGTCTCGCAATCTTCTGGAATGACGGTAGTGGAAGTTGACACCGCTATGTCAATCTTAAATCTTATCATCTTCTCAATGAATATTATTTCAAATATATTCATGTTTTGTACCTGCATTCCCATGTGTGTAGGGAAGATCCTGGACAGGCTGATGATGGAGCACAGTCCTCTAACAGTCCTGGAGTTGGGGACACATTGTGGTTACAGCACTGTGCGTATGGCCCGAGCTCTACCACTGGGTGCCAGGATCTACAGTGTTGAGATGGACCAGAGGAACGCCGCCATAGCTGAGAAAGTCATCCGCCTGGCCGGCTTTGACGACGACACAGTGAGAGACACAATCATCGTTACTGCTTCGAATTGGATCGGTTCATAAGTTGACTTTTGGAACTATGAAACATGTTATGTTTCTCATCAATCAGGTCGAGCTGATTGTGAATCCTTCAGATGAAGTCATCCCACGCTTGCGGTCCGACTATGGTTTGGAGAGGCTTGATTTGGTCTTCATGGACCACTGGAAGAAATGCTACTGTGCTGATCTGCAGGTACTGTAGCTGCAAAAGAAATCATAAAATGAAGAGCCTCACCACAACTAATTGATGCAGTTTCAAACTGCTGAGACGGTCATGGACGATAGCATTACAAGATCTTTACAAATGCGGGCAGTGTTGTAAACACTCATTCTCCGAGTAACTCATTCTCCAGCTTCCGAGTAATAAAAGTACAGGATTCCACTTTAGTCTTTCCCTTGATCAATAACTAAATTCCAGTCATGTGAGCACTTGAATGACTGCCCAAGATTACTACACTTACCTCAGTAACAATGTTCTGTATCTATAGAGCAAAGCAAGATACTCCACTCATTTGCTCTACACACACACAAATGGTCCTGAGTTAAAAGTTGAAGAGTTGCGGTTGAGGCTAATTTCGCAAAGCCCAGGTCTGGAACAACAGAGAACATCTTGCATTATAATTCATACTATTTAAAAAAAAAAAAAAAAATCTATTCTATAAAATGCCAGTAACATTGTATTATACTAAATTGGAAGGACAATCAGATCATATACATTTATGGTCATTTAAATAAAATGCTTTTGAAAGAGACAGTTCAGGTTTCAATCTGGCCTATCTATAAATTTTATTTCACATCCGACCATAATTAGCAATTTCAAACGGATGGATGAGCTAAATTGCGAGTGAATAGAAAAATATCTAATAATGATAGCTGTGGCTATGGAATCTATTGAGGACCCCCCGTGATATGTGCTGTCACAAGATAATCAAATGTAGTTCTGCTCTTGCCAAACGTGATGTGTATTTGTTGATATGATGGTGTTGCAGATGTTGGAAGGTTCCGGTCTGCTCGGGAAAGGATCTATAATCTTGGCCGACAACGTGCTGTTTCCCGGCGCTCCCAAATTTCTCCGACACATTCGCAAGAGTGGCTTGTATGATTGGAAGATCCACCGCGCCACACTGGAGTACAGCAAGGGTATCAGGGACGGGATGGCAGAACTGGTGTATCAGGGGATCAAGTAGACCAATAGTTAAGTGCAATAGACTGGTTTTAAGTAGCATTCTTGGAGGGTGTGGCAAAATTGCCCCAAGTTCTGAGCCCATGCAGTCAATCATGACTGCTCTGTTGATGCAGTCTTTGCATTTTTTTTTTACATTTGCAGTTCCAAATGTCTCTCCTTAGTTAATCCTTAAAGTTTCTGTTTACAGACAGTCATGTTAGTGACCTGTTGCTTATTAACCCAAGTTGCCTCATTGCGTAATGTCCCTCCATCTACTTTTTATTCTCACTTACTTTTCCATCCTTTTTTGTCACCAAAAAAAAACAAATGAAATGTTTTAAGTAATTTTTGCAAACTAATATTAATGATGCTCCGGTTTCCTCCCACATTCCAAAAACATGCATGGCAGGCTCGTTGGGCACTCTAAATTGTCCCTAGGTGTGAGTGTGAGCGTGGATGGTTGTTCGTCTCTGTGTGCCCTGCGATTGGCTGGCAACCAATTCAGGGTGTCCCCCGCCTACTGCCCGAAGACTGCTGGGATAGGCTCCAGCACCCCCCGCGACCCTAGTGAGGATGAAGCGGTTCGGAAAATGAATGAATGAATATTAATGATATTTTCCATGAACTGCTTTGAAAACCTTCCAAAATGATACATCATGCTCAATATTTCTTAAGAAAACATTTTAATGTTGTCCAAAGTCAAGTCATACTACATGTAACAAAACTGAAAACGTTCAGTCAAGTTTACTGCAACATTTCTGTTTATGATGCATCGCCATGAGGTAGCTGATTGAGTTAATGAGTCTTATCGTCTCATCATAGCACATTCATTTATTTAGCCATGTGCATTTGTTGTTGAAATACACTAACCAGCCACAGCATTAAGCACAACTGCACACTGCATAGTTATCAAAACAATAATGTGCTCAAACAAAGATATTGGAATATACCATGTAGCCTTGCAACCACATTTTGTTCAATGAATGCCTCTCTGAGGCATGTCAGTGGGAAGTCGAAACCTGAAAATCTTGTTCAAATCATCCACTGGTCTTGATCTTGATCTTGCCCTTCCATGTCCACCTGACAAACAGAAATATAAAACGTGTTTCTAGAATAGGTGGTTCCTAAATGTCTTTGCATTTAAGATCCATAATGTGCAACAAATTCCATAAGTGACGGATGAAAGCACCTCATTGATCTCGCCATCGTCGGGTGACTCGTTGTAATCGTTCATCTCATCCATGTCCTGCATGTCTTCTTCATCTTCTGAGTCCTCTTCACTGTCCTCCTCGTCTTCATCATCTTCCTCCTCCTCCTCCTCATAACCTCCTCCCTGCACCCAGTACAGAAATGCACATGGTAAAGAAAGGCACAGAAATGTAGTTTTGTTTGCAGAGTACATAAAGCAGCATCATGTGCGATGGCTGTTTTTTTTTTCATGTCCAAAGTACACATCTGTCTCATTAAGAACGCTATTAAAATATTTTCTTTGGATGAAGGTCATGTAGAACGGTTGGAGTTAAACATTGGACACAAATAAAGAATTACCTCAAAAATTGTTTTCCCAATTGGTAGTTGATTGTTGTCCTTCTCAGCAATGCTCTGCAACTAAGGTAAAAGAAATGTTCAAAAGATTGAACCATGATTCACAGTGTAGGAATAACACAAATTCACAAACGGGAAGTTACAGCGCCGTTCAATTCGGAATACTGTATATACTGTATATACTGTATTTCCATGTTTATCACACACACGGCAGGATAACTCATGTTCGACCGCCGGAAAAGTGGTGATAACTGGCTGGAATATTTATACTGACCTATCACGGAAAATGTTGAGGATTTTAGAGGACATGCAGACGAAGTTAAATCTAATTTGTATGTTGCCAAAGAACATGATATTTTGCCAAATTTCTATCGTCTAACCTTGAATGGGGAGAGACGCAGTATCATAACATTTAATTCTTCATACGGACAAAATGTAAACACAGTTTTGTTCCTTTAGTCCAACTCTTTCTTTCTGGTGACTTTAGTCTTGCGCCGGGGGGGGATTTTAAATTTGTTGTCATGCCCCTTGAGAACCCTTCAACATGGATTTACGTTTACCCAGGTTTGATGCTGCTGTTCCTGCTGCTGCAGCTCCGTCTCATCCACGCAAGGTCGATCCAAGTTGAACCACAGGGACTCGGTTATTCGGGGAAACAAGGAGGGGAAAAGCGTGGACATGTCGGCTTCGGAGCACCCCAAAACCTGTGCTCGACGCCACTGATGACGCGTTAAAAACGCGTTTACGCACGTATTATTCTTCAATAACAGTAATAAGTGACAACAACAATCGAAATAAATAAAGATAAATTAATTAAAAGAGTTACCACCCACTTATTGCTGTTAGCCTGCTAATACGACCGAACGTTTACCAATTCAAAACAAACATGTCGGAAGTTAAGCGTGTTCCCTTCAGCAAACGACGTCCGACTATTTCCGGTTGGGTGTAGTTGCGCTAATGTTCCGCTTTGTTATTGGACCCAAGAGGCCAAAAAGTTTTGAGGTTTACTCACGTTACGTTTTAAATTATGCGGAATAGATCCTTGTTTCTTTCTCGTGATTGATGATTAGTTTGCATAAAGCGACAAACAGCCATGACACATTGACAATTTCACCAGAAAACACATCTTCCAATTAAATTGGTTTCACAGGTATACAGGCACTGTCTGTTACCCTCTATACTCTGCAAAATGTCATGAAGTCTAGGATATTGCTGTACTTCAAGGAATATCACTCAAAAAATTAGCAAAATGTGAAACAAATCTCTTCCAGTTACATTTTCGCAGATAAGCAGCTACAATTCATTTACTGTACTTGTTTGGCTAATCTCACACTTATAGTACTCCACATACCCATAAAATCAATTATAAACGGAAATGCCCAAAATATGTCGCCTTCAACTTATCTTAACTTTAATTCTTCGGTCATCCTGCCATTTTTGTGTGTATACAGCGGACTAACCTTGAGATAAGACTAAACTACCTCAGATGTAGACGTAATATATGCCATTATCAGATCCCTTCTTTGGTTCAGTCTCACACACACTCACACACACATACACAGACACACACACTCACACACACATAAGGTCAGCCACACACAATGGGAAGACTTTGGACTTTGGAAACATAAGCTGTGATAACTTTTCTTATTTGACGACTATCTTCTTCTCCTGTCACAGTCGCTCTTATACTTACTCAGGTGTGTTTTCTGTAAGGTTCTTGGATTTCAAAACAATTTGCAGATAACCGCAATGAGGTAAAGAACAACTTCATTCTTCACTGAAGACTTAACATTTACCTCTGGATTTTATTATATTTGTTTAAGTTCCAATCGTGTTCTATCTGTAAATGTGAGTACCATATATTCATTTTAAAAAGCTGTACAATGATCAATAATCTTTCTTAACTTTTCAAACTGTTTATTGAGAGGACTTCTGACAGACTTCATGCTCTTTGCAAGAGTGTTCTTTTAATATTTAAGAAGTGTCTCAAAACTAAAGTGAGGAATGTTGATGTGTGTGAATTTGTCATTCATTCTTTAACGACATCTTAGTGTGGCAACATCAGATTTTCTTTAACGGCAGACAGTTGTTATGTTATGATGGTGAGCAAGCTCCTTACTGGAATATATGAGGAAAAGAAAAACAATATTACATTTGTGCACAGTCTAAAATCAGTAGTTGGAATTTGTGGAATTTCATCATTTGAATTTGTGAGTTATAATGTTTGTAGTTTGAAAAATTAAACAAAATTGTTCATTTCAAAACAAAATAAGAGGAACTGATATTCATGATGTGTTCTCTTATAGAAGTTCTCCCCCCGCAACCTCACCTGCCGCATAGCTGTCTGTACGTTGTATGATTTACTTTTGCCGACACCAGTGACTTTCTGCTGCAGAGCCATGTGGGTTGTTCTGGTCTTGCTGCTCGCCTTCTCCAGGAGTTCTCTGTCTCAAGACAAACTAAATATGTGTATGGATGCCAAACACCATAAAGTAAAACCTGGCCCAGAGGGAAAACTTTACCTTCAGGTGATACACACCAATGCAATTTTTGCACAACTTATTCTGTTTTTGCTGTCATTCACAATTGCTAAAAACAGCAGTAAGAGCTACTTGTGTTCTTCCTTATATTTTAGTGTAAGCCATGGCGTGACAATGCATGTTGCACAGCAAATACCACTGCTGAAGCCCACGAAGATAACTCCTATCTGTACAACTTCAACTGGAACCACTGTGGTGCGATGAGTTCCAAGTGCAAGAGGCATTTCATCCAAGACACTTGCTTCTATGAATGCTCGCCGCACTTAGGGCCTTGGATACAAGCGGTGGGTGCTGTCATTTTCGTGTTAGTTCAATTCACACTGACGGCACTACACGTCAGCACAATACAGGATTTACAAACTTTGGCAAAATTATCATTTTTAGTGTTTTTGATGCTATTTTACCCAGTTATGTATTGTGTGTTGTAATGCATAATCTTGTTGATTATGCAATCGTACTCTATGTTACCTATACTGTGTTTGTGCAGGTGGATCAAAGCTGGCGCAAGGAGCGAATCTCGAATGTACCGCTGTGTATGGAGGACTGTCATGAGTGGTGGGAGGACTGCAAAAATGATATGACATGTAAGACGGACTGGCACAAAGGATGGGACTGGAGCTCAGGTGCGTTCTCATCACAACCGTGACTCGTTTTCTCCGTTTTGCTCCTTTGCTTATGGACACACATGCAATGCAAAGATTTATTTTTGTTCTGAAAGTCAACATATTTGATCTGAAAATATTGTGGAGTGTATCAAGGGGTTGCATTTGCTGTGTGTTCATGATGACAAATTAAACCTAAATAATCATCTTTCTGTATTACAGGTAGTAACCAATGCCCCGAAGGCAGCAAGTGCAGAAAGTGGACCGATGTCTACCCAACGCCTAAATCCATGTGTGAAGAAATTTGGTCAAACTCCTATCTTTATACGAGGCACTCCAAAACATCAGGGCGGTGCATGCAGCTCTGGTTCACTGGACCAAACCCTAACACAAAGGTCGCTGAGTATTACATCAACAATGCTCAGCAACCTCGTAGTTTTTCATTCGCATGGCTTCTCTTCCTGGCTACATCATTTATTTCTACACTGATCTAAGAAGGAGAGTACATTTACCGCTTGGTTCTAGATGGATCAATAAAGTTGATTTCAAATACAATGTCTGGTTTCATATATATACAACTGGTTTCGGTATTCCGGTCGTGAGAAAATCCACTTAACCCCCATGCAGTAATTATCCCAAAATTGGACATTTCGGACACTTTGGACGATTTTTGACTGTTGGACAAATGGACACCACAGACAAAACAGTGATAAATAACGCCACGAAGCTGAAATTTTGCATAGGATGTATATCTATGTCTTGGCCAATTCCCACTGAACATTTTGAGGGGTTGAAAGTGAAAAAAAATTAAAAGTGAAAAAAGTTGTTGCACATTGGAAGAGGGACATTTTTGGGACATAATACCCTTCATGCAGCTGCTTAAAAATACTGCATGAGGGTTAAGTGCATGTATCTGTATTTTTTGATTGTTTTATATGCATTTCTTTGCGCAACATCATGGTCAGACTTATAATGTCATCATTTTGATTATCTTGGTCACTGTAATTATGATATAAAATGTTCATATTGTTTGATGGCTACCCAGGACTGATACTTTTCAAACACAGGACTGTCCGACACACAGACACCATGTGCCCTGATGGCCAAGTTAGAGTCTTCAGTGAACACACCTGCTTACGGGGTGTTGGAGGAAGGTTGTAATAGCAAGCAATAGCCTGCCCATTCCTTTATAAGATAGTTTGTGCAAGATAATATTTTTTTTTCAATAAATGCAGTGGGATGCCATTTCTATACAGTACATTGTACTGTATTATATAGTAACTCCAGAGAATAGGTAAACTTAAAAAAAACACTTTTGATAGACAACCATGTTAATAAACATGAAAAATGAACTGGAAACTGCTGTGAGAATTTCTCTGGACTCGAGAGATCGAAGAGACCGAATTTGCACGACCACTCCCTTTCACCACTAGTGGTTAGTGGGCTCTATTGCTGGCTAATTATTGGGTTCTAGTTTCCTCAGCCCCAGCTGTGCGTGCGTGTGTGCGCGTGTGTGTGCGTGTGTGCGCGTGCGTGTGTGGGTGTACGTGTGCGCGCGTGCGCGTATGTGTGTGCGTGTGTGTGTGCGCGTGTGTGCGCACCTGTATCAGAGAATACTTACTGGTATTCCAATGTTTGAAAAAATATAATGCAATGTCTGTTGTGAATTTTGCAAAATTGACATTGACATTTTAGATATGAATTCCTTTTGTGACATTTGACTCACTCCGATATCTAAAAACCACACGATTCTAAACCAAAATGATAACATCCAGATAAGTGTATCTTAGCATACTGTACTTGCTGACTGTAAGCATGACACAGTCAAGGTCCTGCATGACAAATCTGATGATGGCTAAGTATTACTCGGGTTAAAGTTAAACTACAGTATCTGACAATTTAAAGATGTTCCTGAGAACCATGATCACAGGAGTCTCCATTTGTGCAAGTCTGCCCTCTAGCGTGTGTTCTGAAAAAGGAAAGGATTGCGTAACAGGAGAATATTGCCAATTGCAGCTCGGTTCCCTCGGTGCTACATGCAGGGCTTGCTGATGTTCGAACAAAAACAGCCCATGGCTTTAGTGTGCAGGTCACACTGCAAAACCTATGGGGAGAAAAGAAAAAGCACCCCCTTAGACGCGAACTTGATGGATGCAGAGATCAGCTTTGGAAAACAAGTATTATAATGACAGTATGACATTCTGTTGGTAAGCATTTCATTTGTTCTAAAAAGGGCTTTAATTTGTTGGATTGTGTGATATTTGTGTGAAGACCTAAAAACTTGCTTTATAAACCTGACGATATAAATCTGACGATAAGTTGTTGAAATAAAATGTAAATGCAAAAAACACAATACATTTTCAAAATAAAATGTTTGGGGGGGAAAGTGCCATACTGTAATCCCTTGTCAGTCCCAAACTGATGTCTGATGAGTTTCCCATTTGCAGTGTATGCTTCAAAATAAATGCACGTAAAAACATATGATTGGGAGCTTTTAAATTGGGATTTCTATAGTGCTTCACCACTGACTCCTCATTCATCTCCCGATGACACAGCATTATGAGCAATTGAGGTTTCAGTACTGTATATTACTCAAGGGCACTTCCAAATAGTCACAATGGCCAGGGATCGAACACACAACTTTACTACATATGCAACAATGCTGTCCAACAACAACTTTTTTTCATCACCTAATTGTTGCAACAAGAATGAACAGCAAGCTGCATTTTGCAAAACATATCTGATACGACTTCTGGTGGCCCACCTAAACAAAAACAAATAGAAACAAGTTAGACAAGGGACAAGTAAAAAGCAAACACTTGCGTGACACTCCATGTATGAATACCGGAGTACTGCCCAACGGAGAGCCTTGAAAAGCCGATCTTGTTTTTAAGGAAATGTTAAGCAAAAGGTGCCTTAAAATATAAAACGCTCATAAAGTCATTCGTCTATTAGTGCTTTTACTTTGAAAGTCGTGTCCAGGTCTTTGTGTGTTTACAGTTGGAGGCTCCTGTGTGTGGACATAGGCTGTGTCCACCACCGCTGTTCCCCCCTTCCCATTGTGGATTTACATAGGCAGATTTCCGCGGTAGTGGGAAGCGAAAGAGGAGGGTGGCGACTGGCGAACCTTTCAGGAACCGAGACGACACAGCAAACAACTCTACTCAACACTTGGGAAACTTGTGTCGCCGCAGATTGTTCGCGCTGACGTCTTCGCCACTTTCGTCGGTTCTCAACTCTTCGTCTTACTTTCCCCCCCTCTTCGGGAGGCAGGCTGGGAGGTTTTCGGACAAGTTGGGAAGCAATTGACGCCGGTTAGAGGGGCTGTGGCCATGGCCGGAGGCGGCGGCGGTGGCGGCGGCGGCGGCGGGCTTTCTCCACTCGGGCCCGCACCGCCGATGTGGTATCACAGGGACCTCAGTCGAGCTGCGGCCGAGGAGCTGCTGGCTCGCGCCGGGAGAGACGGCAGCTTCCTGGTACGGGACAGCGAGAGTGTCAACGGGGCGTACGCTTTGTGTGTTCTGTAAGTACCCAACCGTTAAAAAAAAAAAGGGTCTAATTTCGTTACACAGACGCTACTCGTTGTCGTGTTTGCTCATGTTTTCTGTCCAAACTTGCTTTTTGATTTGATTTGGCACCGTTTAAACGTTAATAAACGTTAACAAATACGTTTAGGCGTGTGATGCCTTCACGGAGCCTTGAAGTTTGGTTCTTTTATCGTAGCCCCTGCTCATTTTTGGGGGGTATTTTGCCTAATGGCAATGGAGTGTTCTCGTTGGTACACACTTGCTACTTTAGCTTCGTGGACACAGACAGTAGGGGAGAGACAGGCACTCCAGCATGGCACACGAAAGTAGTTTTTGAGCTGCCCGTGTATGTCTTCTGAGCGATGTGGTCGCTTGCAACGTCATTCATTTAACCAGGCGCTCACAGCCCACTGTGTGGGTGCTGAACATTTGTGTTAAAGTGAATAGTGGTTAAAAAAAAAATCAAACAAACAAGCAAATTCAGAGCTGGCTGGATGTTAAGAGTCACTTCAAAGTCAACCTCAAGGCTGAAATTAATGATAAAACCTACCTTCCATTCAAATGACATTTACTACTCGCTTTCGTAAGACAACAAACATGAGAAGACCCTCACATTTTGACAAACACGCCATAACTGTCACTGATGTGTTCCTTTCAAATAAATGGGAGCATATCTAAAAACCGCAAGGTAAGTCACATGCTTTCCAAGTGATTCAAGTTCTACACAAACATTGACTACCAGGCAGGCATTGAAAGGCACGTGTCACGTGACTTGGTGCCGTGTCATTGACTTGACCTACATCTCTTGCCTGATCATTTACCCCATGCAGGGTTTATGCCGTGTGTGTATATGCATGCACCTCACTGTGATGATGTGCAGTGTCTACTGTACTGCCTTTAGTGCCTAATTTCTTTGGTGGCTGTTTAGCAATCTCAGAGGAAAACATTGCCCTGTCATTTTCCAGATATCACAGCTGTCTACTGTCCAGTATTTCAGATTTTAGAATATATTTAAACAGTTGCATCCATGCAAAAAAAGGAGGTAGATGACAGCAGTTGCCTCCCTGCCACCAAATACGGCAAAGCACAAGCCAAATATCTCACCAACATGTCTCATTAAATGCAAAAAGACTCACTTCACTGCAATGATACAATATTCAGTGTTGACAGCTGGTAATGTTGTCAGTCTTCTTTTTAATTATTAAATGGATATTAAGATTTTTTTTGAGGGGGCATAGGGGTGCAGTTTCAGTTTTTAGTTAACATGAAGTTTAAAACATTCTTTTTGAGAAAAGGGCTCTTTATGTTGAAAATCAGATTTATGGACACAAATCCTGATTTATAATTAAGTTGATTATTTCTCTCTTTCTTTCTTTTTTTGTGATATAATTTCATTTCCAAAATAATTCAACAGATACCACCTCAAGTTGTCTTTCAAAGTTTAATAAATCAGACACTGTTGGCATGGCACTCTGTTTAGACTTTTTTTTTGCTTGGCGCTGGTTTGGGGGTACTTGCCTGAAAGACTATTTCACAGCGAGTACATCGCTGAAAAAAGGTTGCGAACTTAGATGAGAGGTGCCCAAGTCTAGTCCTCGATAGCCTCTATCCAGCCTGTTTTACATGTTTCCCTCCTCCACCACACCTGATTCAAATGATCAGGATCGTTATCAGGCTTCTGCCCAGCGTGCTGATGAGCTGATCGTTTGAATCAGGTGCGTTGGAAGAAGGAATCATGTATAATAGGGTAGGCTTTTGAGGACCGAACATGGGCACTGCTGACCTAGATCACACAAGCACCCGCATTTTCCTGTTGTAGCTAGGTCGCAACCCACTTTAATAGACGTTAAGAGCAATTAAAATGTACTGTTTAAAATGTACTGTTTAAAAATGACCTTTAAAAACCTGTATCGTGGAGATGCGGTAACATACTTTAACGACACATGCTTAGGTGACGATGTTCAAAGTACCGATCAGAGCACCTTTTCAAAGAGGAAGCCAAGTCAAACATTTTCTTTTGTGTTCGATCCACTCGTTGAGACTGAGTCACTGCTTTCGATACTCATTAAATTGAAATATCACAAGATTAGGAGTCATCTTGTTTGAAATGTTATGACCCGAATTGAGAGAGATGTGTCGTCCACCCACTCCAACTTCCCCCAACACAGAGTACTTATAATTGCAGCACATGCACATTTTAAATAATTATGCTGTGTGTAAGGATGGGTAACTTTCACATCTGGAAATTGATACCGGTACTCAACGGTACCAAAACGCCAGGGGAACCACGTGGTAAAAAACGGGCCACACTAACAGAAACTTTGATGTCAAGTAGGGGGCTGCAAAATATCATCCTGATTAGCTGCCAATGGTCCCCAGGCCCCAAGTTTTGAAACCACTCATCTATATAAAGGATCCAGATTTGGAGTTTTGTATTCAAGCCCTAAAAAGGTAACCTCATCAGAAGTGTCCGGACATAGTGATGTTATACTGCACTGTGGTTCATCAAGAGTTTGCCGTTCAATGTGAGGCATCATATGCAGGAAACTGGTGACCGATTCCGATATGAGTCATCTTTTATCATGTTCTCAAACAAGGGGGTGAGTGGGTCGCACTCCTACAGTTTGGGGAGGGGCTTTGTACAATTGAGTGTCTCCACTGGCACCACCAAAAAAAAAAAAAAGGTAAATGTTAACACATGCAACATGCGACCCCTGTATCGTAAATCCTCTCAGATCAAACACAATCCATTCCAGGATTTATTAGGATTTATTTAGATTTGAAACAATCTTTGCAATACAAAACATGAATAACCGTGGACCCCCACATACTCCCCATTCTGTCACCAAAGACCTTTGTCAGGGTTTCTTCATCTGAGCAGGTTTCTTGTCTTCTTATGGTGAATAAGATGGAAGAATAGGATGAAGCTATTAAAGCCCGTGAACATTTTTGGGGGGCGTGATTGTTGTTTTTTTTTTTACTGTCATCATGTGTTGTTATCAACACATCCACACGACACAGACACACATACGGTAGATGTGTATTGTGTAACCTTGGGACGTTTATGTGTGAATCTTGTCTTTTTCTCCTTCCCCTTCCCGTTGAAACAGTAGGATTTACTTCCAACAGAGAATCTTATCAGCTTTCAACAGGAAGACAAATACACAGTAAAGTTCACAATGGATCTGCTCCCACTGCTACGAATTCCTTGTCTTTGCGGACTGAGCGTAACTGTTTGGAGTACTGTATTTTTTTTCTTGAATCATAAGAGTGGTGTATAACTTTAGTCAAGGGTGGACTCAGATTGCTTGTGTTGTTGAGCATTTGGATATTTTATCATGATGTCCTCAGATTTTAGATTGAGTCATTTTAAGCTTGACTGCACACTTGCAAATGATGAGCACCCAAGAGGTTTAAAACTCACAGTATTCTCATTTCTATGCAGTAGAAATGTACTTGACATTACCAGAACAAAATCTATATACTGTATTTTTTTTTTTTCAACAACTTCGAACCCCTTGAAAACTGCTGTGCTTACTTTTTGCATTCAATTCAACTACTGTATCTTCCTACAGAGAGGTTTGAAGGGCTTTTGTCCCTACTACGCTCCTGCTGTGTCGCTGAAACACAACTTTATTTTCAGTATACATGTATGGCTGTATCGGACCATCGTAGACTTTTGTGGTGGCATAAAAAAACACACCCCAAAAAAAAATGGACTGACCCGAGTCTTACTTATGATAATGATGGGGCGGGGTTTCCGCTGTATGCCGTACAAACTGAAATGTGCAAACATGAGGACAACTCGAATGGCAGGGTATTTATTCAAAGCATTTAACGCACCCACATAAACAGATACACAAGTGCAAGACACACACACACAATGTACATAAGCCGCATGTTTTGCTTGGCAAATTGACCAAATTGTGTTCGGTCCACTGAGCAGACGTGGAGCGCAGACATGAAAACCATCGATGTTCAGCTCGGAGCTCCAGGCATGTTAGCCATGGCCATGCAATCCCAATGTCACAACATTGATGAACAACGGGTTGAAAGTGTTTTATACAGATAGGCAGTTCACCTCAATGCTGAAATGACTATAAAACGTAACTTTTCAATATTTCCGCTGATTACAGTGTTGATGCTTTAATGGTCTCTATATGTAAGAATGGTCAACTGTATGTATGTATAAGGATGAAGACCACTCACTGCCTAATCGACAGCAACAGGTTCAAAGTGTTCTATACTCCTCCCCCCCCCCCATTCTAGAACACACACACACACACACACACACACACGGCCCTACTAGCTGAGGTCAACTACAAGTGTATTGTATGTATGTGTATATCTGACAGCAAATGATATTGGTATTCTATTGAAGAATTCAATATTTGTAAAACTTTTTGGGGGTTTTTCTTCATATGCATTCCACTACTCTTGTGTGCAGGTTTCAGAAGCATGTCCACACATACAGAATCCTCCCAGATGAAGAAGGATTTTTGGCTGTTCAGGTATAAAGAGAAGTCATGCGCATAACCACATACGGTACATACACTCAGCCCGCAAGGAGTCCAGCATGTGGACTCAAGAAGAAAAAAAAACATATCTCCTCAGTAGCAGCTGGTAGGGAGGCAGAGATGCTTTGGTTGACTTTGAGCTCGCGCTCGCACACACACACACACACACACACACACAGGCTGTGCTAACAGCAGTGTCTTTGTGTGTCTTGTTCAACAGCTGTGCAGTCCCACACCATCGCCACATGCCACCCACATGCCTGACAGGCACACGCCACCATGGCGCTCTCCCACATTGCAGACACACTTCACTGCTTTAACCGTGATGTCTCACACTCAACTTTTTTTCTGTCATTTTTAAGGATTCATTTGGCTAGCCTCACTGGAATTTGTGTGCAATATTTCTCAACACCTCCTCCTGATTTCAACTATATTTAGACTGCTGGTCATATTTGCTTATGCAGCATGAATAACTAAATTATTCGGGGTACTAGACCGTGACCAGACTATTTGTAGCAAAATTTGTTCCATGTCTGCAGTGTAAAAATAACATTTCCTCTTTTCCTCTGTCTTTGGGTATATCCTTCCGTTTGTCCTCATCCCAGACGTCACAGGGTGTGCAGCCCAAGAGGTTTAAAACATTACCAGAGCTTGTGTCGTTGTACCTGCAGCCCAGCCAGGGCCTGGTGACCACTCTGCTTTATGCTGTAGACCGAGAGGAAACCGCCATCCTCGATGACCGCGACTATTCAGGTACTTTTCCAAATAGAGGGACACTGGTGGCCTGTGTTGTCAAACTTTATCGTTAAACATCTCCTCCTTGTTTGTTAGACGGCGAGGATGAGAAGCCACCCCTCCCCCCTCGTTCAGCCTCCACCTCAATTAATCCCAGTTCAGACACGGCAGCTGACAGGTACAAAGTGCAACACTTTCTTCATTTTTTACGATGTGTCACTCACCTAAATACATGTGCAGTCGCACACCCCGCAGATGTACCATTAAATCCTCCACGTGCATCTCTTCCTTCCTTCTCTGCAAAAGGCAAGCCACATCCGGTTGAGAAGCACCTGCATAACAGATGTCGCTGTGGTTGATTGACCGAACATATAAAGAAATTAGAAGGCAAGAATAAAAATTGGGAGCAAGAAAGAAAAAACACCAATAGAGGTCATAGTTCAACTCGGTTTACGTGTTCAAAGGGGAGTAGGAAGAAGTATAAATCAGGATGTATTGTATTGTATATCTCGTCCTATGTGATGAGTGATGAAAAGCAGCGGTCATATGCTGTGTGTGTAATCGTGGGCAATGTCATGCTTGGAGTAAAAACGAATTTGCATTCTCACC
Source organism: Hippocampus abdominalis (assembly GCA_018466805.1). Classification (NCBI taxonomy): domain Eukaryota; kingdom Metazoa; phylum Chordata; class Actinopteri; order Syngnathiformes; family Syngnathidae; genus Hippocampus; species Hippocampus abdominalis. The sequence continues at coordinate 6,751,419 of CM031703.1, forward strand.
ATTGAGCTTCGTATTTGCATGTAACCAAGTCAAATTTCTATTTCCATGGCAGAAAGCTCGGTCCTTAAAGCCATTTTGGATTGAGTGCATAGTGGAAAAATCGCACAAATGCACCCCAAACTCTTGTCTCGAAACGTTGAAGATGTTTTAGCAGAAAAGAGATCAATTCAGTATCGACCTCCATTTTCTTTCCATGTATCCTGTACTTTTGTACATACTTTACAGTACAGTCAAACCTCGGTTTTCGAACATCTCAGTTCTCGACCAATTCGGTTTTCGACCAAAAATTTTGAGTTTTTTCATGCCTCGGATGACGAACAAATTTCAGTTCTCGAACAAACTGAGCGCACTTGAATGCACCATTTGACTCCTCTCGCCTTCCTTACACGAGGAAGTGACGCTTCCTCGGGTAGACGAGGAAGTGACGCTTCCTCGTGTTGCCTTCCATTGTGAGCAGACGTGTTCAATAAACATTTCCATTTTAAAAAGAGCGTGGTTTCGGTTTTCGAACAGTTTCGGTTTTCGAACAGCCTTCTGGAACGGATTATGGACGTAAACCGAGGTTTGACTGTAGTTATATCGAGCGCTTGCACATGCGGGGGTGCCATCAAATATTTTGCTACACATGTAAATCATTTTGACTTTTCGCCACATAAGGTCCGCGTTTTTCAATGATGTTTGACCTCAAATTTGTTTTTTCAGTGTCCCAACAGCGAATGGCCTGAGCACTATCTCCCATGAGTATCTGAAGGGCAGCTATGCCTTAGACCTCGAGGCTGTGAAACAGGGAGCCTGCTCGCTGCCTCACCTCAACAAGACCCTCGTGGCCTCTTGCAAGCGTCTCAATGGGTGAGAGGGCTATTCAATCAGACACTGACACTTTTATCAGAGCAACAATACATCTCTAAATTCTCTCATGGGCTAAGCTTGTGGATGGATAAAATGGCGGACAACGAAGGGAAATGCTTTCATACTTGTTGCCGTAAAAGTTACTGACAACTGATCTGTGAACCCCCCCCCCCCCCCCCCCCCCTCCCGCCTTTGCCTCACATGAAAAGGGAAGTGGATAAGGTCCTGTCTGGTCTCGAGATCCTGTCAAAAGTCTTCGATCAGCAGAGTGCCTTCATGGTCTCAAAGATGATACAACAAGTATGTCCTGCCTCCTTTTGTATGTCAAACTGCATTTTTTTTTAATCACAGATTTTGCTGTAGCGTGAAGAATAGAGAAAGAGAATTGAGACAGTGGTTCATATGAAAGTATCACCGGCTTCAGTATTTCTTTAATAAACATGTTCGTTCATTTAACTTTCCAACCACGGAAACCAGGAAATACACAATTCTCTGCAGTTGTCCGTTTTCCCCTTCGAACAACGGGTAGACTGAGTCAAACAAAAGTCTTACTGTCATGAAAACAACGGATCCCAACAAAACATTTACACATCGTTTGTACAATACTGTATGTCTATACTATACATTTTTGGCTGCGTTAAAATCTCTACTTGTCAGTAGGTTGGTTCGTTGTCCTCAAAAACACATTTGTTTCTCTTGCAGTCAGTGAATCAGGGTGGAGACCAGGAGCTGGAGAACCTAGTGACCAAGCTGGCCATTCTCAAAGATCTGCTGTCATCCATAGAGAAGAAGGTAAACAGAGCATGCATGTAGTTGATGTCGTGTCGGGCTTGAATCCTTACACACACATTCGCAACACGCAGTTCACCCCAATCTCACTTCCTATGTGTTTCATTTATATCATCAGCAGTTCACATTTCTCACCGTGGGATAGTTCATGCTCACTGTTTCACATCCATTTTTCATTTCATTATTAATGTCCAAGATGGCCGAAATGGCTCATAAGAGCAAAAAACTGTTTGCATGGTCATGAAAGCCATTTATCGAAATTGAGGGAGATGGGTTTGGGTGTTTTTCTTGTGGAGTAAACATTTACATTTCTGCCTTTACTGCGGCCAAATAATTTATGTTGGCCTTTATATGGAACAGGCGCTCTGTCAGGGAAGGAAACCAACAGAGTGCAATCAACCAAGCTACATGTCTCAACGCAAGTGATGCTCCACCTTCTTGGCTGCTGTTAGGTCACATCCAGGAAATGGCTAACTGTTTCCTTGTTGACTCCAACATTGTGCCTCAGAACAATGCAAAGCGTGTGTGTGTGCGCGCTCTCACTTATATCTTTTTCTTCCACGTGCTTACTGTATGTAATTCTTCTTTCATGCTCCCCTCAGGCTCTGAAAGCTCTGCAGGACATGAGTTTGTCCACATTGTGCTCCTCTCCTCCTCTCTCCATGCGGAACAGCAAAGCCATCCCTGTGCAGCCCTTCGAGGTAGTAATCCATTGCAACACCTCTTTTTGAAACCCCAGAAGAAAGTTATTCGCTTTATTTTAGCATGGGAGTATAGTCAATGTCCTCTCTGATTTTATGACACATTCCTCAGACTTGAACTCTGATCAGAGTGTGAAGTCATGGATTACTCACCGCGCAATCGGAAGTGTTTCCCAGACGAGTCATGCGAGACCAAATTGATGTGTGTAATGCTTTTCCTGTAGGATCGTATGTGGTTTTCACACCCCAAATGGTATTTACCACTTTTGTTTTCACATTTACCCAAAAATTGGGCACAACTTTGAGTCCCTAAATGTACTGTATGTCCTAAAATTTTACCAACACCATAACAAATGTCCAACAATTTATTTTTGTTAAATACACAGAAATAAATTACAGGAGGGTTCTTGTGAAAAAAAGGAGATGTTATCAACAGAGATGTCTGATTTGAAATATTCAACACTCAGCTAATTTTGCACTCTCAGTGGTGAACTCATTTCAACAGCTTCCTGTTTGCACAGGAATAGAGATATTTTCGTCACAGAGGCCTCAACATGTGGGATCTGATTCACCCTGAGGGACAGCAATATTGAGTCAAGGTTTTTACACCGGACTGAAAATAAACATCTGTTTGAAAATATTTAAGAAAAAGTGCAAAACCTGTGATTTGAAATGAAACATTTTTGAGTCACTTCCTAAGTCTCAAATGAACAGGATTCTGTCAGCGTTCGTCTAAAACTACTGTTGAATGGAGATGCCAAGAGACATTTTATGGTCACAGAATGAATGAAGGTCATTCATTCTGTGGTTTGTTTTTTTATGTTCACTGTTCAGTATACTGTACTCCTTGGCAGTGGAGAGTCCTGTGATATTTTATTCCTTTGGATCTCCCTGGTTATGAAATTAACAACAGTTTTTTTGTGTGAATTGTAATATATATATATTTTTTTTTTTCACTCATCGCAGGTCAAACTGGATGTCTACCTGGCAGAGCTGACCAAGATAGGGAAGAGTCAGAAGTACACTCTGTCTGTGGATGTGGAAGGGGGTAGACTGGTTGTGATGAAAAAGGTGAAGGACAGCCAAGAAGACTGGACAACTTTCACACATGACAAAAGTAAGCAGCGCACATCCAGGTGACTATGAAGGCAAACAGACAACTGCTACTTACTATTTGACCATTTTATGTTGCCTTTTCTCCTATCACTCTGTTGACCTCTCAGTCCGTCAGCTGATCAAGTCCCAGCGGGTGCAGAATAAGCTGGGCATTGTATTTGAGAAGGAAAAGGACAAGAGCCAAAGGAAAGACTTCATATTTGCTAGTGCCAAGGTCTCCGCCTACACACACATATGAACACAGCCCCAAGACTAAACACCTGCATATTTGTTATGCATATTTATAATCTTGACATTAACACAGAGATAAGACCTGCATTTAGACTGTGGCTTCACAATGACTGCAGTAAAGATATATATTTTTTTTAATTATACTTCCACCGTGACAATTATATTTTATGCTGCAGACATGATCATTTGCACAAAAGCTGGTTGATATTAAGTGCTGGTTTGCTTGTGTGTGTGTCTGTCTGTGTGTTTTAGAAGCGAGAGGCCTTTTGCCAACTGCTACAGCTGATGAAAAACAAACATTCCAACCAGGATGAGCCTGACATGATATCTGTCTTCATCGGCACCTGGAACATGGGTGAGATATTTTTTAGGGATTCTATTTCCTCTTCTTCAACAGCTACACCTTTCTGACTAATAATTCTGCGTACTAGTAATTTCCGGACTATAAGCTGCTACTTTTGTCACACACTTTCAACCTTGCGGCTTATTTTCCAACGGCCGCCAGGGAGCGCTCGAGCAGAAAAGTTAAAAGTGAGACGCTATCATGTGTCCCAGTGAAAACCACTGGCCACGAGGGGGCGCACTTCACATGTGTTTTGAGCTGTATTGCTCACCTGGTTCCATATGCCAAAAGAAAACCTCCCGAAAAGACGTTGACACGAAAGCGTGGATGGTAGAAAGCCTAATGTAGGAATGGTTGACCGAGTGTTACGGCAAGCGAGTATTATTTCATTTTAAAATTAAGCATTACTCTACAGAGAAAGGTGCTTTGTTTTTGTTTTTTTAACCAGCCGTGTGAGTGCTCTTTTTCCTGCCATCGTGCTGCCGCGTAACAGGCAAAGAAAAGTTAAGGTTAAGTTATTGAACGTTGAAACCTCTTTATGTGCACCGTCTTTCTTTGTAAATAACTCATGTTACAATATGGGCACCTGCGGTTTATAGACAGGTGCGACTTGTGTGTGTACAAAATGATTTTTCCTTTAAAAATGCGGTGGGTGCGTCTTATAATCAGGGACGCTCTATAGTCCGGAAATTACTGTAATAGTAGAATTATCAACAATAACTAAAATACTGCATTTTTGACATACTGCCTCAAGTATAAACCATGTCTAATAATCCGCGCCCTCCATGATCTTCAAATATTTAATTACTAATCCACTATTTGTTGTCAGGCTCCGTTCCTGCTCCCAAATCAGTTGCCTCATGGGTGTCGTGCCGAGGACTCGGAAAGACTCTGGACGAGATGACCGTCACTATTCCGCATGACCTGTATGCATTTGGCACGCAAGAAAACTCTGTGTGCGATCGAGAGTGGGTGGAGTCGTTACGGGCTATGTTGAAAGAACAAACAGAACTGGATTATAAACCGGTGAGGAAAGATTGTTGTCATCCTCCTTCCATTTTCTAGTGGATTGTTAGCCATTCAGTCACAGGGCATAAAGAACCATTCCCACTCACATTCACACATGGATAACTCCTCAGTTAGCCGCACAAGCATATTTTTAGAATGTGGAGAGGGGGAAGCACCTGAAGAAATCCCACATAAGAAGAGGGAGAACATGCAAACGCCACACAGAAAAGCCCAAGATGATATTTGAATTTGGACCCTTTTGACAGTGGGACGCTAACCACCTTTGCGTGTTATAATGTTTATTTATTTTATTTCATTTTTTAAAATAAACATGCACGCACTTTCTGTTTCCTAATTACCCTTTGTTTTACTTGTTTTTAGATAGCGTTACAGACACTGTGGAATATAAAGCTCGCTGTGCTGGTGAGGCCAGAACATGAGAACCGCATCAGCCATGTTGGAATGTCAAGTGTCAAGACTGGCATCGCCAATACACTCGGTAACTTTACTAATCCATCTAAATTTCTGTTTTTTTGTTGTTGGTTTTTTTTTGCATTTCGCACTGGTTGTCATCTAAAATGTGAGCAATGGCACGACTTGACAAGGCGATTTTGGACGTCATTGGATGTTCTTTTATTCACTTTATTTCTTGTATTCATTTCCTCTAAAGATAGAAACAAAAATGATTTACTGTAGTCTTCAAACTTAATAATTGAGGTACAAATCTACTCCATGCAAAACTATTTAAAAATCTTAAATGTAGTTACAATTTTGTAGCATACAATATGTGTAAATTTATCCTAAGATAAGATTGTGACTATTTCATTGTAAGTTTTATTTTTAAATGTGCTAAAGAAACATTCTGTTGAAATTCAGTTTTCTATGGTTGGTTTAATTTATTTTTAAATAATATATAATATAACATATATAATATATTTTATAATATTTGGTCTATGCTTTCCCAGGTAACAAAGGTGCCGTGGGTGTTTCTTTCATGTTCAACGGAACATCTTTTGGTTTTGTGAACTGTCACTTGACTTCAGGGAATGAAAAGATCGCAAGGTACCATCCCACTCTTATTTAAGTATTTCCCCAATTCTATCAGCTAAACTGTACACAGTTGCACACCTTTTAATTCCGGAGTCCATATTTTTCCTTTCAATGCATTTCCTAATGGTCTCATGACCCCTGCAGGAGGAACCAAAACTACCTTGACATTTTGCGCCTGCTTTCACTTGGAGACAAACAGCTGAGCTCCTTTGACATTTCACTGCGCTTCACACATCTCTTCTGGCTGGGAGACCTCAACTACAGGCTGGACATGGACATACAGGTAAAAGCAGGATCCACAAAGACCCACACTTGTGCCGAGTAACTGTCACCTTCTTTATTAATTGTTCGTGTTCCTGTGTTCGCAGGAGATCCTGAACTACATTAACAGGAAGGAGTTTGATCCATTGCTTAAAGTGGACCAGCTAAATCTGGAGAGAGAGAAGAACAAAGTGTTTTTACGCTTTGGTTGGTGTAACTCTGTTTCCAACTTTCCAACACACACACCACCTTTGCACCATCATATCTGTATGGGGGACCCCCCTCCCCCCAAAATAAATAAATAAATATTATATCTTTATTTAAAGTTAAAGTTCATCCATCCATCTTCTTTACTGCTTTTCCTCACTTTTTGTTTCAAGTGAGCTGGAGTCTATCGTAGTTCCTTTACTGGTTGCCAGTCAATCTCAGGGCCCATATAACCAAGCAACAGTTTACATTCACACCTACTGGCAATTTTTGAGTCTTTGATGAACGTGTCATGTATGTGTTTGGAAGGTGGAAGGAAGTCACATCACACAAGCTCAGGAAGTATATGCAAACATATTTAGCCACCGTGAGGTTCATTTGTAATGTAATGAAAACCAAATAGTGTTATGGAATTTTAGAACATGGATACTCTTTTTTTCTACTTTACTCAGATTCTTCCAAACAATCATATTGAGCAACATGGTTACAACTGGACTCAAAAGTCGCACTTGATAATATACCTCTGCTCGTTACATGTGCCTTAAAGACAGTTGATCTTCCCTTCATCCGATTAAAAAATTATCCTTATCCTATATAATCTTTTTTTTTTATATATATATTAAATTAAAACAAAATAAGGGTTAGATCATTAACGTCGCCTCCGCTTGAACTTGTTTTTGGTAACTTGCGGTGGTTTTACCACATTCTGCAAGTCTTGAATATATTCTGTCATCTGTCTTGCAGCGGAGGAAGAAATCTCATTCCCACCCACCTACCGATATGAGCGCGGCTCGAGGGACACGTATGTTTGGCAGAAGCAGAAAGCCACTGGGGTGTGTTCACAAATTCATAGATAAAATGTCCCCCTGAATATTTGCGCCAACTGTTATTCAGTTGTGGTTTTCATTTTATGATGTTGGGGTTTGCTCTTTGGCCCAGATGAGGACGAATGTTCCGTCCTGGTGTGACAGGATCTTGTGGAAGTCTTACCCAGAAACGCACATTGTTTGCAATTCCTATGGTAAGACAGTTCACAGTGTCTCATGATAGTATTTCCAGTTTGTTGCAAAGCTCTTCAACCTTCTTTTAAAATCCACCTGACAATGCCTTTTTAATTATATACTCTTTTTAGGGTGCACCGATGATATTGTGACGAGTGACCACTCACCAGTGTTTGGTACATTTGAGGTCGGCGTGACCTCACAGTTTGTCTCCAAGAAAGGTATTACTGGAGGAAACATCACGATTATTATTATCAACTTGTAAGCGGTCCTACATCACTATTAGTCTACGTAGTCCACATCTTATCTGTCAAAACGAATGAATTGTATTGAACCCTTTTATGCACCCCGATCACATGATAACGTCCACTGTAATCACCGCTTTCCCTGAAAGGGTTAAAGTGCTTATTTTACCTTTGGTGTGTTTATGACAAGGGAGCCATTCTTGTGTCCAGTAAATGGCTTTGAAAATGAAAGGGTAGACTATGACATAAACCACTTAACCAATCATCCAAATAGAGCTAAACAAAGTAAGAAAAAAAATAATTTTCCACTCACAACCAAACAAGTACCTCATTCTGGTTGTTTTGCTCTAGGGCTGCCGAAATCTTCCGAACAGGCTTACATTGAATTTGAGAGCATCGAGGCCATCGTGAAGACTGCAAGCAGAACAAAGTTTTTCATTGAATTCTACTCCACATGTTTGGAAGGTGAGACAAAGCAACCTTTTGTCAACTAATAATCATCTCCCGACAACTGAGTGAACTCCACCAGCCACAAGCATTGTAGATCTCCTGTATCACTTAGCGGCCATAATAGAACTTCATCTCTTTCTTCTTTTTCATGTCTCTATACCTCCCCCCCCCCCCCCCAATTCCAGGCAGTCAGTATTCCTTGACAGCTAGCATCCATTTTGTCCCATGTTGCTCCCGCCTCCGCCTGTCCGCTCCCGTCGCACTTTTGAATAAGAGTCCACAGAAACTTCACCCAACTTTTCTCCCCCCCCGTCCCTTCCCTTTGTCGCCTCTCCCACCCCCTTCTGTCGTGCGTTTCTCTTACTGTCTCTCCTATGTAGAGTTCAAGAAGAGCTATGAAAACGACAGTCAGAGTAGCGATAATATCAACTTCCTCCGCGTGGGCTGGTCCAACAAGCAGCTGACGACGCTCAAACCTCTTCTGTCGGAGATCGAATACCTTCAGGACCAACACCTGCTGCTCACTGTGAAATCCCTGGATGGATATGAATCTTACGGTATAAGCGCAGTCTCTCTGTTTTGGGCGGAAGCAATAGTTACTTGTTTCTTTTGCTTGTGCGGTTTGACCTGGACTCTCAGTGCGATAATTGGCCTTTGTTTGTGTCTCCCCCAGGAGAGTGCGTGTTGGCACTGAAGTCAATGATTGGCAGCACAGCCCAACAGTTCCACACTTACTTGTCTCATCGTGGCGAGGAAACGGGAAACATCAGGGGGTCAATGAGGGTCAGAGTCCCTTCTGAAAGAATGGGAACCAGGGAAAGACTCTATGGTAAGACTCTTAACATGCAAAGCTGTACAAGTTGAAAGTTCAGACACATTGTCTCATTCAGGTACAGCCAACTTTTGGTTGGTGCTGTCAAATATACAGAAATGCCCAAGTTGAAATTTCAATCTCATTTGATTTCAGAGTGGATCAGTGTGGACAAAGATGAAACAGGCGTACCCAAAGGGAAATCGACGACATCATCAAGAGTGGGGCATGAATATGTGAAGTTAGTACACTATTCATTTTGGGGATTGTTACTTCATAAATACTGCATAATATGTAGCGACAAATGTTTTTGTGTTATTATGTTTCTCATGTAATGAGTTTGTATTGAGGTGGGGGAGCCTCACTGCTTCATTCACTGTTATGTGACAAGTATGACACATTCTGATGGTTTGTCTTGTAGACTATGTTTGATTTAGGGAAATAATGTATTTCATTGGGATTTTTGTGTATTTTTATTTTCTCCTAACTTTCTGTAGTTTGGAATTGATCTTGAACACCTCCCACATTTTGTCTCATAACTCAACACTGTTCTGCAGGCAACCTATGGTTCGTAAACAGCTCGGAGAGCTGGGCAAGGTCAATGAAGAGGGCGAGAAGAGCAACAAGGTGGAAACCGCTACAAGGTACGTGCACGTTAAGCACAAGTGCAGTGGAACCTTTGAGATCGACAAGAATCTGCTCTGTGACACAGGTTGACCTCATTTCATCAAGTATTCATTTAATTCGTTCCAGGGGAAAACTTTGTCATCCTAAGACATTTATAATACTTAAACAACATTTTAATGGTAACTTAAAGAGGAAAAAAAAAACACATTGTTTATATTTATTTATTTATTTATATATTTGCAAGAATATGTTTTATGCCACCACTAATCAAACCACGGTGTTATATTTAATTAGAGAGAGATGTGTATATATAGATGTATACATATATAGATATATGCATATATATCTATCTATCTATATATATATATATATATATATATATATATGTATATGTATGTATATATGTGTGTGTATGTGTGTGTGTCTCAACCAGCTCTTCTCTTCATCAATGTATTCAGGCCTAAGCAGGATTCGTCTGATGGTGATCAGTCCGTCAGCAAGAACAGCTACAATAACCCCGCCTACTACATTTTGGAAGGGGTTCCCAATCAATCAGCCGCTGCCATGTCAAATGAGCTTCTCCCGCACCCCAACTCCACCAACCCCCAGGCAATGAAAGGCCCCCCTCCCATCGCTGTAGCCCGGACCAAACCCCCATGTGCCCCCGCAGGCCCGTCTCATCCACGCAGACCCATGACAGGTCACACGGTGCGTGCCATCAGTGAGGAGAGCTCCTCAGAGGATGATGGAGGCGTTTGTGTAGGAGGAGCACAAGTCGGAGCCCCTATGGGGAGCACACTTAATCGCCCCCCTCCGGATTTCCCACCCCCTCCTCTCCCAAAGGGAGCCGTGGAGATGGCTGTGGAGACGCCTTTCCTGAAGCCACGCTCACTTCACCCGGATCTCGCTGAGGTCAAGATCCCTGTGGTCGGTCCTGGTGCTCCACTGACCCTCGGGGAAAGCTTCAGGCGAGGAGGTGGCGCTGTCGGGGGTGGGGGCATCGGTGGCGGGGCGTTGGACGACCAGTCTTGTTCTGTGCTGCAGATGGCAAAGACACTGAGTGAGACTGAGTTTCCGGGGCAGCCTCCACGGGCTCCCTCTGCACCGCCTCCCCTTCGGGGGCAGGCCGTGGGTTTAGGTCTGGACTCCTGCCGCACCTTCCCACCCAGAAATGCCATCACAGAAAGTATTGCTGAAGATCTTCCCGAAGAGGTGAGAAACTTAATGCTGAGTTAACATACTGTAGAGGGGATTTTGTGACTCCTATTGTCCTCACTCAGGCTGGATTCAAACTGCATGAGTCAAGTGACACAATTCCAATGTATCGCTCGCAATTTCTATATGGGTCTTGTCAGCATGAAGAGAAATCAAATACGCATGAAATTGGATTTTCTCAATTCAGAACAAGGCCAAATGTTGATTTCACCATTTATTGGATGTCTGCCAATGCAACTGCAGCGTAAACCGACAGATTGGATGTAGTCCATCAATCGAGCGTGACATCATCAAAATACAATAATCCCCCCTCACTTACCAGGGTTACGCTCCAGACTGCGTAAGCAATAAATGAAATCTGTGACATAAAAACCAACTCAATAGTTGACTTCCAGACTGTGTTTGGGTCTTTAGATTCCTGTCACAAATTGTTGCACCAAGCCGCCAACAACACAACATCATCCTGAAATAATGTTCAATCGCTAATTTTCTTAATATACTTAACTCATTCACTCCCAAAGACGTTTTTAAACGTCTTTTCAGACTTGGTCTAGAATTGGCTGGTACTGAATGAGTTAATTATAGTGACCTTGTATTGCACGGCCCCTGTTGCCATTGTTGAGCGGCTCGTGGTGAGCAGCAGCACCCAAGAGCCCCATGTAGGCTGGTGAGAGACGTTGGATTAATTTTGAAAGGCAGTTTCAATCGACGTAAATGACTGTGCATACTTTGATTTAGACATCCTGATACAGTTACTGATCACTTTTTTTTAACACAAGCCAGACTTATTCGAGGGTGTTGTTGTTTGAGCTGCCAAAATCGCTCCAGTGATTCTGATGGTACTTCATCTCACAGACCAAAATTTCTGCGTAAAATCTCACGAATGTTTTTTAAGGGAGGAAAATAGTGTGCTCCTTCGCAGTTTAAATTTAATATAAAAAAAAATGCTGACGTTCGAAAAATGAAAACCAGTTGGTCATTCCTGAATGTTTTTTAAGGGAGGAAAATAGTGTGCTCCTTCGCAGTTTAAATTTAATATTTAAAAAAATGCTGACGTTCGAAAAATGAAAACCAGTTGGTCAGTCCTGAAGTGGAAATGAGAAGCTTTTATTTTGACTTTGAATCAAATTCAACCTTTTTCCTCTTTCAGGCACTTTGGGGGAGCAGCAGCTCGTCTTTGTCCGTGGGGGACTCTTCAGTAGGGGAGTGGCTGCAGAGACTGGGACTTGAGAGGTATGAGCAGGGCCTCCTGCACAACGGCTGGGATGACCTGGAGTTTCTCAGGTACATGTTTTTACTGTATCTACCCTATTCAGGTACATGTATGCTTATTCACAAGGGTTAGAAAGTGATTTCGAGGTGCATGATATTGGACGGATGGATGAAGGTCCGATTTTGATGCTCAGCTCAACGTTTAGGTTAAAATTCTTTTTAATAGTATCGATATTTTTAAGTTAGCAATCAGTTCAGATTATACTACCTTTAGCCCCCAATCAGCTGGGATAGGACCCACCTCGACCATGATCGTGAATGGAACATCGATTGGATGGAACATTAAACCTTTTGTTTGATCCAGTCTAATCTCCTCCTATTTGTTTTATCTGGCAGCGACATCACAGAGGAAGACCTGGAGGAGGCAGGAGTACTTGATCCCTCCCACAAGTGCATTCTGCTGGAGAGCCTCCGGCAGCAGCAGAAACTGTAGAAAAGGAGCCTGAGGACTTTCCAAAGCACTCAAGACAGCACGCCTACTTCCCACAAGGCCAAATGTCAGCAGAACTGAATGGGAATGTGCCATTTGACGTCCAATGTGCCTTCTGAGAGCGCGTGCACTTCCCTTTTTACTTTGGACTTGCTGACAGCGTCCTCTTTCAAGCATCCTTCAACCGGTTGATGTGGACGCGGCCTTATTCAAGGGTCATCGGATGCCGCAGTAATACTGAATGAAACCATATTGTCATGAGAAACAAATCACATGATACTGGAGAGGATTTTTTTTTTGTTTTTGACATGTGTTCTAACCTCTGACGCAAGCAACGCCAACAGGAGAACGAAAATGGAGGCCTTCTGTGCCAGCGTCTTGACATTTCAAGCCATGGATGTCCTTCACGACTCGTGATGACAACGTGGGCTAAGTCTCAGGTATTTCCCCGTGAGTGGTCGCTACCCGGACGTTAGGTGGAAGGAAGCCAGCCCAGTTCGGCTAAATGTCAAGCCACAGAGAGACAAACTGAAAGCGGCAGCTGCATTAGGATGTTGCAGAAAGGACCTCGATCACGCGGACTGAACTCACTCCTTTTCACTTTGGACTTAAGTTTCAGTGTTTCAGTGTATTTATAATTTGGTTTCTTTTTTGTCAGGGTAAAGGGAAAATGGTGCAAATCCGTCATGAATGAGCTATGAGTGCGCACAACATCAGCAGTGGTTTGTGATACACACTTGATCTTGGTATTTCAGCTTGCTGGCGACGTTTCGGTGCTCAGTCACCATGCACCTAAATACCTTGAAAGGGACAACGCCGGGCTATTGTTTGACGTTTCCATTTCTCAAGTCCACACCCGATGTTACTGTGCCAATGCAACCAACCCACGTTTCACGGCCGTAATATCACATTTTAATGTGAAATTGAGCTTTTGTTTGTTTTAATTGCTTTTCGAAAACCAAGTGAGTTAACTAACATGTTCAAAAAGAAAATCTAATACGCTATAGTATTGTGTTGCAGGAACCACTCGTCTCAGAATGCTTTTGCCAAAGGGGTATTTTATAATTGGTTAAGGAGCATGACGTCATTTGCACACGTAGAAGAGGTCACGTGAAAAAAAGTAAGTGGAAAGAATTTTTTTTCTGGTTCTGTGACATTGGTGATATGACCACTAGATAGTGCTGCTACACCGTTTATTTCCAAACAGCTCGTGACTGGGCACCTTTCGACACCCATCTTTTGTGTTTTGAACGCTTCGCAGTATTCTGTCAGCCTTGAAAAAAAAAAAAAAATACAACTAATGTGAGTTATGTTACCTGGCCAGGTTCATTTTATTAGTTCTTGAACTATTTCCTGTTCTAAAAGCTATTGTGTTTTAAAAAGAGGCGGGTGTCAGAAAGCGGGTTGAGCTGCTTAAAAAAGAATCACACACCGCTCTAGATTAACCTCTTGCTATATAACCTGTAAGAAGACTTCTAATGTTATGTTGTGTGACCAGATGAGTTTCATGTACTGTTATATGTACAGATTTCCCCCAATACACATTCTTGTTTGAAAACTCGTTCATCACATTTCACTTTACGTGCCGTTTGTGCGGGCGGGTCTGTGTGCGTGTTTTTTTTTTGGTGCAGTCTTGCTTAGATGCTTTGCTTAATGAATGGTTGGTTATGTTAAATTAATGAAAATGTCATAGCTGCATCATGTTTTTTTTCCCCCCAATTAAAACGAAACATGTTTCTACACTTTCTTCGTGTGTAATCAGAAAAGCAGAAGAGATGCTGCGGATGTGACGTGGTAATTGACGCACATGTATTGGGCATTGAAGATCCTTTGCGTCCCTCACTTGCACACACAAAAGAACACGTCATTGACAACGGTGTCGTGATTCCATAATGTGATTTATTAGAATAATCAATAGTGCTATAATGTCTCATTCACTGGAATTTTGATGAGACAGATGCCTTGCAATGAAATCAATCTGGAAAGCAATGTCAGGAAAAAAAAATACCCACTTCTATATTCCTAATATTTTATATTACTAATTACAGGATTTACACTCACAAAAAAAACGTATGAGGAATTTCCACGAAATTCAAGTTCCTTAATGACACATTTAAAAAAAATAAAATAATAATAAATACATTTTTTTCAGTAGCTGAAGGCGATTGCAACCAAGTACAAAGAAATGAAGCCATCGGAGGTAAACAGTTTTTTTTCCTTTTTTTTTTTTTGGTTTTATTTTGAAGTGGACACGATGTCTATAACGGAAACGATAGAACCCTCATTCGTCACATTATATTGCCATCCTATGATTTGACACTTTTCAACAACAACAACAAAAAAATGGACCCATTGGCTGGAAGTGAGCAAGAACATGTGACACTTCCCTCCAAGAGAGCTGCAGAATCATCCCGAAAGTCCCAAATGAGTAAAAGCCCAGCAGGTCTGTAATAAGTACTAGAAAGACGAGCTTAGTCAGGAACCTGCGGCCGATGCAAAGTGGCCTCAAGTTGTTCTCCTTTCTGCTTTGTGAACAAAGTGGCTAGTGTTTGGTGAGGCAAGGCATGATGGGCCTGAAAGCACCGGGGGTCACAGAGGGAGGTCACAGCCTGGACTTGTTACAGTAAGGAGGGAGGAAGGAATGAACCCAGGGTCTTTCTAATTGGATTTAGGGGGGCCCCTCTTCCTTGTGCTGGAGCTGTGTGTTGTGAGGAAGTTGCTCAATGTTTGGCCTTCTGATTAGGACTCGTACCTGACCACCATGCTCATGAGCTCTGATGCTTGCATGTGTATGTGTCGGAAGGCAAAACCGAGTGTACACGACGAAATGCATATTTTGAAGTGAGTGATGAGGTTTGAGTCAGATTAGCGGTCGTTCGTGTCCGGGCTGTTGGGGAAGAACACATGTCTCGATCGGTCCACCGTCTGTGCTTCAGAACAGGTTCGTCTTGATGGTGGCGTTGGGTTTTCTGTGAAAGGAGGACAGGACTCCGGCAAAAGGCCCCGTCATACTGTCCGCCGGCTGCCAGGCCTTCAGAATCTCCTGAGTCTGGGCGGCGGGCTGGGCCACGGCCGGGTTGGACGGCCCCAGGCCAGACCAGGTGGCCGCCTTGAGCCCCTGCAGAACCGGAGAGGCGGAGGCGTTGATGTATCCTACGTTGGCCGGAGCCGGGCTGGGGCTCAGGCTGGAGGGGCTACCCAGGTTCCCGTTTGCCGAGCCCGGCAACGAGGCCGTGCTATCGGGTGTGGGGCTGCAGGTGGATTCTTTGGACTCGTCGTCGTCCGATGACGATCTGGTCTCACCGCCTTTCTTCCCTCCGGAGCTGCTCGTGTTGCCCGCCCCGGAGCTGTTGGCTTTTGCGTTGGCGGCCCGCTCCTGCTTGCGGAACTTTGCACGCCTGTTCTGAAACCACACCTGGGACACACACACATGACACACACACATACACACACACACACACACCAGCGGTGCTGCTTCAGATGGAGTTCAAATGTGACCCACCACGCCTTAAAAGACCACTGCTCCTCTCACCTGTACTCTGGCTTCTGTCAGATCAATCTTCAGAGCCAGCTCCTCTCGGGTGTAAATGTCCGGGTAGTGGGTCTCTGCAAAAACCCTCTCCAGCTCCTTCAGCTGGGAACTGGTGAAAGTGGTCCGAATGCGCCTCTGCTTCCGTTTCTCATTCAGGCCCGAAGGGTCTGAGAAGAACTTGTAAGGGACTGTGAGAGAGGGGGAATGGGGTGGGGCGGGGGAAAGGAAGGGGGGCGGGGGGGTGTCAGATGTGTTATTCAGAGTCATCAAGAGATTTCATATTTTCAAGAAAAAAAACCTGACCCCTAACTTTCAAATGAAAATCTGCGCGAATCCATTTTTGTTCTGACATGAGAGGTTTACAGGTTTGTGATATTAGTTTTGTATACATGCAAATTATGTTATATAATATTTACATTTTCATGTGTATTTTTATGTACAGTCTGAAATTAGTGTGAAATAGTTTTTGATGCTGCTCTTCAAAAAGTATATATCCGATTTATTTTAATTCCACCAATGCCACAATGATAAAAGTGTGCGTGTGTGTGTGTGTGTGTGTATATATATATACAATAATTCCTGAAACCAAGTGAAGGCCTGTAATTTGCCAATTAATTTGAGGTTATCAAATTAGTTTACTTTTAATTTTGAGTTTTTATTTCCGTTCATGTGCAAAACATGAAATTAAACAGTCGCATTATTCTTATTATTACTGTTATTGTACATTTACATGAGTTAGTCTTATCTTAATGTAATGTCCAAGCAAATAGAATCTCCGCAGGCCTCAAATGCATTTCAGTAAGTAATTTCCTTTTCTCCTCACGCAGACACCCACGACGATGCCCAAGGTCATTTTTCGGCGTGTACCTGACGAGTACGGCGTGGGCTGGTGGTCTCTGAGAGCTCCCAAGGTGCAGCTGGCCGTGCTCAGCGGGGTGCAGGCCGGGTTGGAGAAGGGTCCGCTGCGGATGGGGTTGTACTGGAACGAGCTGGCCTGGCTGCACGAGCTGAAGTCCGCGTAGGCCGACGCTTCCATGGCGGCCATGCACGAGTCGTAGGAGTTCAGGTAGGAGTAATCCATTTTATACATGGAGCTCTGCCGGTGGCGGCACCGGGGCGCAGGGAGTCACGGATGGAGCCACTCGCTTTTTGCCGTGGAGGGGGGGTGAGGGGGTCGCTCTCGTTCCGGTATCCGCGAACAAGGTCTCCCAAAAGTTGGCAGTAAATAGCAAGTGCGTCTTGGAAGAATAATCCCGTCGCCCGGTTTCGCGTGTTCTCCCGCTACTTGCTGCCTGTCGCCGCGTTTGACAGCGCCGCGGCTCGCTGCCTGCTTATAATAAAGTTGGGAGAGCTGCGCACAATAGCTAGGCGGAGGTCTTGTTTCCATGACAATGATTGCCCCGCCCACGGGTTCCCGGGAACAGGCGCAAGGCAGCTGCGGCTCCATCCAAATCCAGTGGATTTTGCTTTGCGCCCATTGTCGGACAGCTCTTAATTGCTGTCTCAGCATCGCCTATTTTTGTTCTTTGATTATGATATTATCACCCTATTAGTGTGAAAGCATTTCACGTCGAGCTCTCGTCAACATTTTTATTTTTTACTATAACTGACCAGTGCAGAAAAACATGAGCACCTATGCAGAATTTAATGAGATGCTATATTGTATGAAAAATATTACGCTTAAAGCACGTTGAGTTTCAATTGATACGGTTAAAGGTATTTATTCAACATTGTTTATTACTGCTGTTGGAATTTACACCGATGTAGCAAATGAGCCAACCAAAATATTAGAGGCTGCTGTGCGGTATATTGCATGAATACAAACTGCAACAACGCATTGTTAGAATAATAACTTTACTAGTATCACTCAAACCTGGACATTCGTATCTTCTGTAGAGGCAGAATATTAAAAGCACACTTGAGCATTTTGTACAGCCTCTGACGGTGTCGATCAAAACCGGACATGAGCGTCATTGGAAAGGCAGAATATTTGATGGAACGCTTGCATTGGATTGCAAGTGGTCGTTGGAGTCTCGAACACATATTTATTTGACTTCTTTCTTTGGCGCGCACCTCGGCCACAGCTCACAGCATCGTGTGGGATGCATGGGGGTGGGGGGGGGGGGATCTTTACGTGGCGAGAAACCTCCACAAGTGACGGTGATTGCGCAGATTAAAAGCTTTGATTTGATTCCGATCACTTTTACACACGCGTCATGAGATTGCACGTGACTTTGATGGATGGACTGACAGAGAGAGAGAGAGAAAGAGAGAAAGAGAGGCGAGGCCGCGGAGACAAGAGAGTAGTCATCGTAAACACAGAGACGCCCCATAAATTGGTTTAAGTTTATTATTCGATGTCATAAAATGTGATAAGTCATATCCCACGCCGGTCAACCCCTCCCCGACCCTCCCCCCGCCCCCACACACACCTGCAAGTAGCGAAAATGAAGAGTCACAATAAGTATATATATATATATATATATATATATATATATTTTTTTTTTAAACAAACTAAATTTCTAATTTAGGAATGAATCAATATTATTTATTGATGAGAACGTGTGGAATGATGGCAACTTTTTTTGCGCTCACGGTCATTTTCTTTTTTAATATATATTTTTTAAAGTTAGAATGTATTTGCAATTGTGCTGCCGACGCGAAAAGACACATTATTCATATCATTTCTGCACTTGAGTACTATTACTATTTGATCTTTTTTTTTTATATTTTAGAGTACTTGCTCATTTTTCTTCTTTTTTTTTTATGTATGGGCCGGGGTTTGAATTAACTGACACTGCTAAAACGCAACACAATTGTATTATTTCGGAAGGAGAATGTGGTGCTGATTTAAATAATTGATTTTTATTGTGACATATGAATGCTTAATCGTCTCACGGTGCGAGATTCACCGCAGTAAACGACGATGTTCGCATCACACAAAATGAATGAATGAATGAATGAATGGACTCAAAACGTGTTTGTGCCAATCACATTTAAACATTTCGCAATTTCCACAAATATTAATGAGGTCTTATGAATTTATTTCTGCCGATTTTGTAAAGATAGATAATGATAGTATGAAGTCATCGGAGCGGTTTTAGGGACCAGGAGGCCGCGTCATGGGTTCAAAGGTGAGTTTACCGAGAAATTAAAAACAGTTTCCAAGTTAAACTGCTGCATGGTTCCCCACAAAAAAAAACCCCCAGTAGTGAAGCCCCCCACCCCCGTCCCTCAAACTCCATTTAATCCCTTCAAAGCATGGAGGGTCTCTTCCAGGCCCACTAATCCGCCCCTTTGCTTCTCCACTTTAGCTCAGGGGGAGAGCTCTCCTCCGCGGAGGTTTTCACTTTGGACTTTAAGATTCATGGGCCCGTTTGACGGAAACAGTAACGTGGATCTTTTTCATTCATGACGTCTGAGTCAACACGTCGGGGGGGCGGTGGGTTCACAATGGGCCCCTAGTGAGGGAGCCGACAGGAATATACAGGAATTATAGAGCCGGTGGGATAGGGGGGCGAGAGGAGGGGGTGGATCGCCTTCACATGATATGCAGTCCTCCTCTACAATCCCATTTTATTGCCATTTAGTTTGACTGTATGGTGTAATTAGACCACAAAATGGGTATCGTATGTTATTCTTGCACCAGGCATATGACCGCATTTCCACTTGCGTGCGCGTGTGCGTAATCGATGTGTGCGACCTGATGGAGACAAGAAGGGACGAGTCAAAGATGGCCCGTATGGAATAAAAGGAGCCTAGCGGGAGGTCAGCACCCGTGTTGTGTGCGATCTGCTCGGCGGAGTGAAGCTGTCACTCATCAGGCCAATACAGCTCCATCCATCACACAAACGAAAAGAACAACATATTATCTTCATCATCATCATCATCGTCGTCGTCCGATGTTACGACGGATTATATGTGACGGATTATAAATGACGAATTGTATACGTAAATCGGAAAAAGCCGGTGTCTATCTCTTAAATTTTTAATGTGTGTGGCCTATAAATATTAAACGTTCAAAAGCGAAGAAAATTAAGGTGATAACTGCATGAGCGTGCCACATTCATTTGCTTCGCGCAGGTTTTCATTGGGCACTTCATTAGGGACACCGGAACTATCGCCACTATCTGTTTTCATATGGCTATAGAAAGTCTGCATTCACCAACATACAGTAATATGGTTTATAACAATCTGGTATGTATGTTTTTTGTTTTTTTTTTGGGGGGGGGGGGGTGCAGTAGAATTGCGCTTCATCGTATGGTGACTTCAACATTTCCTTAATTCGATAAATGAGAGTCCAGATTTTACAAATGGCTGCAGTTTTGTGACGTAGGTCTCAGGAATTATACGTCACCGACAGTGTCGCTCAAAACTGAGTTTGCGAAGATTTTGGGGCAGCCGCGCATCTGGAATCGTTTAGTGGGCCTATGGATTATTATAATTATTATTCCGTAGTTGAATTTAAATGTTTGGATTTGAAACAAATGTTATTAAATTCCTTTTGATACACCGTCCACGATCGCTGACACGAATAGACTGTAACTCATAAATGAGTATGATAATGTCAATTAAAGGGCAATATGTCATTTCGTTTGATTGGTTTATATTTATAGTCTACAAGTGTTTTTCATCCACATATTTAAAGGAGTTATGATAACAGTGAAGTCACAGTTGGAAGTTTTTACGATGTTCATAATGATGGACGACGGCGCGTTCTAGTTGACGTCACGTCGCCACCATCGGAATGGAACTCCGTCGTAAAACGAGGAGTCCCTGCCGACGTTAAAGGAGGAGTAAACAGCAGTGCGCGTCGATGCTGATCCATTTTGAGCAGCTGCTTACAAGTTGCATCATGTGTCATCGGCCCTCATTGATTCAACGGCGCCTAAAATCAAATCAAAAGTGCGCCGTCACCATGTGATAGTGTACCCGTCACTTGGTGCACCGTTTGACGGCTCGGCTGATGAATGGGAGGGAGACTTGATTGGGGGACGGGAGGCGGTCAGGGCAGAGGAAGAGAAAAAGAGGAGTCACCTGCAAGTCCCACCGTGTCCCTATCTCCCAATTACTGCAATGCACCGTGATGCTTTCTGCGTGCTTGCATGGAGACGACGACACGCGCGTCTAAGCGGGTTAGAGACGAGCAGTTGCGTTCGAGTGCTGATGTGCACCCTCAGCAATCCTCCACCATCTATCCGTGCAGCTGCTTTCAAAACTCAACACTCTGCAAATCGGGCATTAAATGACTACAATGTATTTTATATGACCAAACTAAAAGCATGGTTAAAAAGTGGTAAAGTGGCGTAATTTTAGCGCATCGTGTGCAACTGATGTAACATGTCGAATAAAGTAAATCTAAAGGATCCAAAGGATTTTTTTTTGGCAGGTCAATGAACAGCGAAAGAAATGCAGAGGCAGGTGCTCCTATAATAATAGACCAATAGCAATAATAATAATAATACCATATATATATATATATATATATATATAATACTCTTGTAATATTAATGGCACCCATTGCTGAAACCCCTGATGGGACAATATATGTTTTTTTTTAAATTAAGCTAGATTGACTGATGGACAGATAAGGAAAATGAATTAATTTTTAAATAAATAACTCCAAATGTGTCCGTGCAAAGATAAATATAGAAAATATAGAAAAAAAAATATATATACACACATACACGAACATCACGTGTATAATGTATTAATGTAATATGTACAAATGTTTAATAATAATAATAATCTTAATAATAACAATAACAATAATTATGACTGGGAACAAGGAAGTGTTGATGTACATGGTCAATAAATAAACCAGCACCGAGTACTTGCAGCAGGCCTCGGATGGCGTACATGCGGGGTTCATGACGCTAATGCAGAGAGGCATGTTACTTAAAAAGGAAGCTTTTTAAGATTAAAAAAAAAAAAAAAAAGATCCCCGGGAGAGCGCACGCGGACGCGCCCCGCAGCTGGAGCGTACGGGCGTGCGTGCGCAAGGATGATGAGGATGGGGAGGCGCACGCAGTCGTTCTCCAAACAGGCTAATTCGATCTGCAGCTCCGGCCCCTTTCGCTCTCAAAGCAGCCCGGCGGCGGGGCCTCGGCGAGCTGTGGAAACTTAATTGAATTAAACATCCCGCTAAACTAATTAGGCTGCAATCTGCCACGCGAGCTGTCCCTGAGCAAGGTTCGAATTAGGCGCGATGGATTTGTTCCTTTTTTTTTCTCTCTCCCCCCCCCCCCCCCCTTTTCAAAGAATGACGGACAGACTGGTGGCTTCTCCTTTATTTGCCTTTTATGCTAATTTTCCCAGAGGGGACGTGTCACGTGACCACCCAAAGGTAACCGGTGCGAGCGCGCAGTGGACAGACGCGCGCACTTTCCCCAACCCTGCGCAGCAACAAAGACATTTGACTCAATATGGATCCACTCGCCCGATAACATGGGTTGCAGGCAGGCGGAGTGCGTGGGCTCACTTGCACTCGGTGACTTTGTGATCTAACCCGCGACCCCGAAGAGTATAAGCCGGCGCTTGAGAAAAGATGGACATGGGCGCGCATCAAGTCGAGGCTCGCGCTAGCTCCGAGATAAGAGTGCACTTGATCGATCGCCCTTTTTCAGGACTTCAATGGCGCGCCTGCAAATTCTGCGTTAAGAGCGGGGACACACACGATAATGGTGCAAACGTACAAAGGCATCACTCAGTCACCACTTGCACATGCACACACGCACACTTACTACACACCCGCTACGTGTCTTCGTATTTGAGTGTGTGTGTGTGTGTGTGTGTGTGTGTGTGTGTGTGCGTGGAGGAGGGGGACGGAAATTGGGAGGAGAGTATTGACAAAATTAATGAGCATAAAAAACATATCAGCAAATATGCAAACCCGTGGGTGGCGAACCGTAAGTATGAGGACTCAAAATGATGAGAGTGAAGGCAAAATATGGGAAATGTTCCTAAAAAGTCATAATTTTGCAACAGCACCCACATAAGAGAAGACTGCTCAAACTCTTCAAACTTCTGGGCGAAAATTAACCCAATGTTTGATTAAAAAAAAAAAAAAAGGTCAGGGGTATCAAACTCATTTTTGTCGTGGGCCACACTGTAGTTACGGTTTGCCCTGGAGGGCCGTTATTAATTTTGGGAAACCATATAAATGTTTAATCACCTCCACACATTACATGCACAGCCACACAACAAATTGATGAATAACTAGTTTTAAAATCAAGAATAATGCCTTTTATTGTGGATTACAAATGACAATTTGAAATTTTGGTTCAGACTTAAGCAAGGATCTTGATTTGCTTTCGCGGGTCACATAAAATCATGTGGCGGGCCAGATCTCGCCCCCGGGCCTTGACTTTACTGTGGTTGTAGTTTGCCGTTCCTGACATTTTGACTACCTTATTTACCGAGTCAAATATTAGATAAAACTCTCATTGGGTTGTGAGTGGCTACGTTGTTGTTATATAGGCTATGCCGGGGGTCGGCAACACGCGGCTCCAGAGCCGCACGCGGCTCTTTAGCGACATCTAGTGGCTCCCTGGAGCTTTATAAAAATGTTTGAAAATAGAAAAAGATTTTGATAGTAGGCTAATATAGCTGAAATAGATAGAGATACATGTTGCAGCTCCGAAAAAAGGAGAGCTGTGGTGTTGGTTTTTTAAAACGTACATTTTATTTATGCTTTTAACAGTCTCGACATCATCTTGTGTGTTTGCAGGACCTTGAACTCGCCTCCCATTTGTCCTGGCGGCAGAAGGTGGACACGAGCGAGTCTGGGGGGTGGGGGGTGGGGGGTGGGGGGTGGGGCTTATAGGCATGATGGAGAACCCGGTTTCTGTTTCTCCGTAATCTAATCAGAGAAATGGCAGCAGTCAGAAATAGCCTGGCAAAGACACTAAGAGCTCCTTCTCCTCCCCCCTTTGACTTGTGTTCATCCTCGGGGAGGCTTGCCTCGATGCACACGCGCGCACCTTCGGACCTAAAGTGCAAAACCTGATCCAGCCGCTACTTAAGACAATGAGAAATGTCTCTTGCTTACACGTTTGCACTACCGTGTTTGACATATTTCGGAAAGCGTTAAGTCTCACTGAGGCCAATTTACAATCACAGTCATGCAAGGAAGCATTTGGGCAACACGGCCAAAACATTCGGTATGAGAACTAGCTTGGACCATGAACATTTGGGCATTTTAGAGGTGCAATTAATTGACAACTAATCGATGAGCAAATTAATCGGCAGCGAATTTGATCATGTCGGTTGACTGGTTAAGGACGTCCTCCTCATAATGCAGAGGTGCAGGGTTCGATTCCAGGCTGCGTCCTTCCTGTGTGGAGTTTGCATGTTCTCCCCGTGCCTGCGTGGGTTTTCTCCGGGTACTCCGATTTCCTCCCACATTCCCAAAACATGCACAGGAGGTTAACTGGACGCTCTAAATTGTCCCTTGGTGCCATTGTGAGCGCGAATGGTCGTTCGTCTATGTGTGCCCCTGCGATTGGCTGCAAACCGGTTCAGGGTGTACCCCGCCGATTGCCCAAACATGGCTTGGATAGGCTCCAGCACACCTGCGACCTTCATGAGCATTGAGCAGTTCCGATAATGGACGGATGGCTGTTTTGATAATCCATTAACCATTCAGAGTCGTTTTTAAACTTAAATTCTCAGAAATTCAGCCCACTTGTATGTAGCATATATACTCCGATTTCTGACGACGTTCATGGAAGCAGAATGACTGCAGTGGTCAACAGCAAATTATAATCGCAGATGGCTTTATATGTCCCCAATTGTATTTTTGCTTCCAATTGAAGTCTTTATTTTGTTTCCAACAAAATCGTGTTTTTAAGATGTTAATTTTTTTTGTTTTTAGGTTTGACCTCTGACCTATAAAAGCTTGCGCAATACCAATGCTACCACACGTAATTTATAGCTATGCCCTTTCAGAAAATGAGCCACCTGTTGCTGATGCTAAACCTTAATTCATAAATATGTGACTATATTTCATACTATATTATTGTTATATTATGAAAACCTGATGCGCTTTAGAAGAAAAAAGGGCAGATTTGGAATCAGAAAGTACTTACATCTCTAATTTAAAAAAAAATGGAAACGTTATCTTTGTTTTGTTACTTTGGAAAACAATGAGCACCATTTTGCCCATTTTCTCACACAGGATGGACTAAACCACGAACGGAATCATCAATTTATTTTATTTTACCAAACCATCGCCCTATTACATGAAATTAAAAGGTGTTGTAAATTGCAAATCAATCATGAGAAGCGAACTATCCCCGCATTGTCTCGTGAAAGCGTTGATAGTTTCACAATGTTATGTTGTTGGGGGTCTTGTCAGTCAATGAATCTCTTTCTCCCCCCCCCCCCCCCTCCCTGCATGCTAATTCTTCCCTACACAGAAAACGACATTCCCGCTGAGTGTATGCAACATTCTCTCCGCACCAGAATTCCAAAGAAATTCTCCTGTCATGTCGTCTCACAAGGTGGGCAAGCGTTATTGTCGTACGACTCCCACCCACCCGCACGCATCCATCAGATGTCAATAAGGACACACACACACACACACACACACACGCACACACACACACACACACACACTCAGACAACAAAAAGAGGAAGAATTTGCTTTTTGTTGTGCTGACTTTTATTTCCAGCGTGGAGGCTGGTGTGCACGATTACCCACGAATGGGACAAATGTGGCTCCATCACGCGACTCGATCAAACAGTCACGGTGCATCCATTTATGTGAATATTCTACTCTCATGTCGACATAACTCCTGGCAATTAGCATGCATAATCGGGAGCAAGTCACTTTATATAATAATAACGTCACCGGATTTGATTCGAGTGGACGTTTGTGGAAGTGAACAACAGGCGGCTAAACCATCTTTTTCGTTTAGAAAACCAAACCTCCACAGCAGATCACTCTTCATCCTCTAATTGAAATAATAATCCTTCAGTAGTTTTTTTTTTTTTTACAACCGCGGCTCTGCCTACAAATCAACACCCATTTGTGACAGACCGAATCTTATCAACATCTCACATTTGAATCATCACTGTGGTCTAACAGCTGCTAATGTGTCATGTGATGCGTCACATGAATGAGATGTTGGCGATGAATGAAGCATTACTAGACAACATGGACAACTGGGCTCTAAAACGACAGGAGGTTCCTCCTCTAATTTGCGAGTACAGTGGTACCTTGACTTATGAGTTCAAGTTGTTCCCTGACCAAGCTCGTAATTCAGTTTAGTCGAATATCAAATCAATGTTCCTCATTGAAATGCCATGAATCTGTTCGAACCTCTCCCCACATTTGCATTTGATTTTAGTAAATAAAAAATAGCACCATATTGTTTAACTCAGTCACTCCCAAAGACGTTTTTAAACGTCATTTCAGACTTGGTCTAGAATTGGCTGGTACTGAGTTAAAAACCTAAAATATAACGTGGCCTTAAGAAATCAACTCGTTTTTTATAAAGTGTAATTATTGTACATCGTGTAGTATTGAAGCCGAGGGAGTGACGCCATACGATGGAGGCCGTATGGCCAGTTAACTCATTCATTACCAGCCAATTCTAGACCAAGTCTGAAAAGACGTTTAAAAACGTCTTTGGGAGTGAATGAGTTAAGAGTTCAGTGTGCCTTTTTTATTTGTTGTTTGAGTCTCCTGACCATTAAATGGCAAAAGCCAGCCACTGTCGCTCTCCTTGCCCATGTGCGAGGGGCATCATCACAAAAAAAAAAAAAAGCTGGCCGCTCACACCCACCAACCAGTTTATTTTAAAGTGGAACGATTTGATAGGATTCCGATTCAATATGGTTTGGCTCAGTCTGAGAGGATGTGGCAATTTTTAAAAAAAAAAAAGCACTTATACGTCAAGGTACGACTGTACATGTGTATCGAAACAAGAGGCGGTGACGTGAGACACTTTTATGACGACAAGACTTTCACAACCGTTTCAATGTTCGGGACTGAGCGGAGGGCGGATGTCGAGCGTCCTGGCCGAGCTGTCCTCCCCGACCACCTCCAGGCGCAGGCTGGCGGCGCTCGGCTCCTCGCGGCCGTCCGGCTGGACGCAGAGGCGCAGCGTGCATCCTTTGGGCAGCAGTTCCTGCTCGTAGGCCGCCGCCAGCTGGTTCACCACACGCCGCTCCACCTAACACACACACACACACACATATACACACAAATCAGATCATTCTGGTACCTATCAACACATATTACCCATATCTTGCGCACCTCGTGCTTTATGGAACGTGCTCCGTAATGCACGTTGTAACCGCCCGCCAACAGGTCCAGGACGGGCCGATCCCACTGAAGGGTGATGTCATGGCGTTGCTTGGCCTAAGGACGGCGCACACAAAGGGAAAGAAAGGTCAGCTGGTGCGCAAAACGTAAAAAGGAAAGACATTGTGACAGGAATTGACTAATGCAGACGCAAAAGATAAGACGTCCAGCAGCATTTCTGCCAGCTCTAATCGACACTTCCCTAATGGGTTTTTATCCAATGCTAATCAACGGTAATGATCGGTGCTGCTCATTTAGCGACACGCGTTGACCACTTCTCTCGGCGAGGACGATGTACACAACCCAGAACGCCTCATTTCGACGCAAATAAATCGTACAATCAGTCACATGATGCCCACTTGAACAATGTCATGTTATGATAAAAACAGAAGGTCTTGTATGAGCTCTTCCTCCTTGACAAAGAAATGTTCATTTTTGATCGGCACTGTGTGAGAGGTCTTCATTTAACAATGTGTTCGTCGCCAACTAACTTGATCTTGCTGCTCCACGTACCTTCTTAGCCCAGAAGCTGAGCTCCTTGCCGACCAGCTGGAGCAGCTCGGAGTGACAGAATGGCAGGAAGTAGACAATTTCATTGATCCGACCGAGAAACTCGTCTCTCCGGAAATGAGCCTAAGCAGGAACGCAAGAATTAAGTTGAAGGCTGATACCGAAGTCGCCTTTTCAGGTCAAAGTGCAAAGTTACCTTGAGGATTGGTCGAATGACAGACTCCTTAAAATGTCTGGAAATGGTGATGTCATCACCTTTCTGGACATCCTCTGAGGAAATCCATAACAGAAATACACATACTGACCAGTCACATTATGACCACTTGCACAAATGAGGTACAATGCAAAAGCTGCACCCAATATTCGGTCTTGACAAAGATAATCCAGTCAAACCTCGGTTTTCGTCCATAATCCGTTCCAGAAAGCTGTTCGAAAACCGTAATTGTTTGAAAACCGAAACCACGCTCTTTTTAAAATAAAAAGCGTCACTTCCTCATGTAAGGAAGGCGAGAGGAGTCAAATGGTGCATTCAAGTGCGCTCAGTTTGTTGGAGAACTGAAATTTGTTCGTCATCCGAGGCATAAAAAACTCAACATTTTTGGTCGAAAACCGAATTGGTCGAGAACCGAGACGTTCGAAAACCGAGGTTTGACTGTACTATAAAGTGTCATTAATGGCCAATTAATGGGCGTGTGCCTTCAAAGGGCCGTGCCCACGTCTGATTGGATGTCTGGTTCAATCAAACGGCTTAAAGTGCATCAGTGAATGCGACTCTCCTGACAAATTCCTTTTTTTTTTCCCAATTAACTTGAGTTTGATCTGGAACTCCAATTTTGGCTTGTAAAAAACAAAACAAAACAACACAAAACCAAAACTCCCAAAATAAAATAAGACAAAAAACTAAGTGACAGCTCATCACCGGAAATTCCGAAAATGGGGCACTTGAAAGTTGAAGTACCAGTGGATGGTGCGACAGTGCTTCACGCTGTCCCACATGGTGTGACAATCTCAAATGCGATATTCTCACCAAGATTATCTGCCAGTTTCCTGCGGGTGACCTCCTCCGCCTCCTGCCGCAGCTGCAGGCCATGCTGGGCAATTTCATCACTCGCAACATTGGACGTCATGATGAAGATTGCGTCTTTACACTCGATGGTCTTGCCCTTGCCGTCCGTAAGACGACCCTGGGAGGGGGGGTTTTGGGGGGGGGGGGGCATGGCACCACAAGTGGCCTTTGACAACTCCAATAACATGACGGTGTGTGTGTGCGCGCGTGTGTGTGGTTCTACTTGCGCAACAAACCTCATCGAAGAGCTGCAGCATGATGGTGAGGACGTCGGGGTGAGCCTTATCCACTTCGTCAAACAGGACGACGGCGTTAGGGCACGCCTTCAGCAGCTTGGTCAGCTGACCTCCTTCCTCGTGTCCAACGTATCCTGGTGGTGAGCCAATGAACTTGGCTACCTGCGGGCAGACATACAGGACAAGGACTTGTTGGCCAATGAACAGCATCCAAATAAAATACAAAGGATTACGCAAAGCTAAATTAAGGTGAGGATAATCGAATGCAGATGTGTGTGAGGGCAGATTCTGTCTACTTCCTGAAAAGATGCAGGTCACCATTAGAATTCATCACGGCTCGAAAGAAGCGGTTCGTATTGCAATTTGCGAGACAAAATTGACATTTTGCGACCCATGTAAACATTGAAAAAGCAAAACCGCAACATTTTTAGTTTGGTTATTGATTCACTATTTTTCTTCCTTCTATGTCAGGCAGCAAAAAAAAATTAGATTTTTTTTCTTTTAGGGGAAATTAGTTTTTACAAAATCCGAGACCATGAATATGAGACAGCTCATCGGCCTCAAAATCCAAGAAAGGGAGCCCAATGCAGGCAGTATTGTACAAGGAAAATAAACGGCTACGCTCATATAAACAAATGTGAGCGAAGGACGACAAAATGAAATCATCTTGAAGCAGCTGACCTGAACCTGAATCCCGTGCGAAAAAAAATGCTATTAGGTGAATTTTTTTAAGGGAACCCATGCAAGTCTTTGGACAAAATCTGCCTGTAAATATACTGTCTTGTATTTTTATACATTGAACCAGAAGAGTGCAAAAGCAACGTACCTCGTGTTTTTCTTGGAATTCGGACATATCCATCCGGATGAAACCCTGTGATGGCACAATGGTTCAGAAAAAGAGAACAAGTTGCTTGAGGGGAGCATATTGTGTAGCTCTTGGTCAACTGCAACTACATAACATGTCATGGAAAGCAAGACACTTCATTCTTTCATGGCGGGAAACGTTTCGATGCTAATTTTTCACCGATTGACGTCGAACAATATAGGCATGCAGTGACCACACATTACATCTGCACCACATAATGACTTCAAATGAAAGAGCTCCCAACAATCCTACCGTGATATCAGACTGATAGCTGTACCGAATATTTTGGTTACCTTGGCGGAGGTGTGCGAGTGCGTTGCGTAGGTGTGACTTCACCTTTTTGACATCTTTGTGCATGTAGCGTGCCACTTGTTTGGCCAACTCGGTCTTTCCTGCAACACACAACAGAGAGAGTCCACTTCATTGGTCAAGAACCCACATCTAATAACTTTGCAGTATTTTATTACCCCCCCCCCCCCCCTGAAAAAAAAAGCAGACATTTTCGGGAAACCTAAAAAAAGGAAAAAACCCATTCTGCACAGAAGGGTGAGCTATCTTTTAAGTGCTGCGCTAAATATCAGTGGTGACCTCTAAAAGAGATTTCAATCATCTCGAGGAGGTCACTTCATGATTGCCTGCAAAATATTCAGCATATAAAAATGCTCATATTAGATATTGATGTCTTGTGTTTGGTATGCAGATGCGCGCATGTGTGTGTCTTGTCGCTGTGTTTAATATTGATGACTCTCGGTCACTGTCGCCGAAGGCAACAGAGAATTATGAACAGTGTGGGTGCTCATCTATCTCTCTGGCCTGCCATTTCACCATCTCGAACTTTTCTGGCAATCGCCCTGTTCTATCATGTCATCCGCTGTCATTCTTCCATTCACGCTGCAACACCCCTTCTTCCCTGACAAGGTATTATTGGAATAACAACTGAAAGTCTTACGGGAGACTGATAGATTGACAATTGGCACATGCGTGTACATTTTCTGAACATTTCACAGTGTCTTTGACAGTCTGTTATCCGTGCTGGGAGGACAAAGACTCTTCAGTCTTAAAGAAAGTGGGCTTATTCTGGCAGTGTGCTTTTCAGAGGCTGACAAGCGTTTTTTTTTGCCATCACCTCATGAGAACAAACGAGCAGAGGAAGTGTTGGGGTGTAATCAGAGAAGTGATTTACCAATTCCCGATGAGCCCAAGAAGAGGAACACAAGCGGGTGCTCTTCATCGTACCAGCCATTCTCCTTCCTTCTGATGGCTGCAGGGTGAGAGAGAGAGAGAGAGAGAGAGAGAGAGAGAGACAGAGGGAGAGTGAGAGAGGGAGACAGACAGAGAGAGAGAGAGACAGACAGAGTCAGAAGATAGACAGAGAGAGAGTGAGAGAATGAGACACAGAGAAAGAGAGCGGGAGAGAGAGAGAGAGAGAGAGAAGACAGAGAGTGAGAGAGGGAGACAGACAGACACACAGAGAGACAGAAAGAGTGAGAAGATAGAGTGAGTGAGAGAATGAGACAGAGAGAGAGAGAGTGAGAAGACAGAGAGTGACAGAGGGAGACAGAGGGAGAAGATAGAGAGAGAGAGAAAGAGTGAGAAGATAGAGAGAGTGAGAGTGAGAGAGAGAGTGAGAAGACAGAGAGGGAGACAGGCAGACAGAGACAGACAGAGTGAGAAGATAGAGAGAGTGAGTGAGAGTGAGAGAATGAGACAGAGAGAGAGACAGTGAGTGAGAAGACAGAGAGTGAGAGAGGGAGACAGCCAGAGTGAGAAGATAGAGAGTGTGAGAGAGAGAGAGAGAGAGTGAGAAGACAGAGAGTGAGAGAGGGAGACAGACACAGAGAGACAGACAGAGTGAGAAGATAGAGTGAGAGAGAGAGAGAGAGAGAGAAAGAGTCAGAGTGAGAAGATAGAGAGCATGAGAGAGAGAGTGAGAGAGAGAGTGTGTGAGAAGACAGAGAGTGAGAGAGGGAGACAGACAGACAGACAGACAGTGAGAAGATAGAGTGAGAGAGAGAGAGAGAGAAAGAGAGAGTGAGAAGACAGAGTGAGAAGATAGAGAGTGAGAGAGTGATAAGACAGAGTGAGAGAGGGAGGGAGACAGAGTGAGAAGATAGAGAGAGAGAGAGAGAGAGAGAGAGAGAGAGAGAGAGAGAGAAGGCAGATAATATCAGAAAGATACATTTGTTGACTTTTCTACAAATTTGACTTGAGTTGACCCAACGGCAGCTGCTATCCCAGAAACTTTGCTGCAGGGGTGCGAGGGCAGGGATGAGGAACGGGTCAGATGCATTTTGGTAAAAGACCAGAGCGAGACAGAAAGAAGACGAGAAAAGCGAGCGAGCGAGCAAGACGAGAGACCTCCAGAAAGCTACCCACAATGCCTCTCCTTCCCCCCACACAGTCAGCGGGGCCATTAGCCAGCAGTAATTGCGTTAGCCTCCCTGGCGCGGCCAGGGCAAAATCAGTTTAGCATGGATCGCAGCCTCACACACACACACACACACACACACACACGCTCGCTCGCTTAAAGAGGAGTGCCTACCCAACCCTGCCATCACCCCAGCAACCACACTCGCACGTACACAAAGGCAGGATGATGAGCTTCACAGCGGCCAAGTCAAGAGTGAATCTGCTGTGGTTTCCCACTCAAGAATTTAGCCGACGTGCACATGGCAGGTCTTGATGTTTCAATATTTTTTTTTCCTTTTATCTATTTTCTTCTGACTATCAGACTGCAGTGTGAAAGTACTACAACCCCGAAGTGAAGACAACCGAGTAAATATTGATGCTACTGAAATCAACACGTAGCAAATCATTTTTAATGTTGCTACGCAAGTGAAAGCCGGTTAACTCACGAGCTAGCGATGTTTCGAAAAAGACGAACATTTTACACGTAGCGGTTTGTGAAGGTGTGATTGCAATACTCTGTTCAATATCATTTCGCAGATGCACACGAGTGGGAAAGTGATGTGAGGGACTTGATACATTTCAGGATATCAAGCAGCCTTTTGATGACAACAAGACACATCTCTGGCGCCTCGGATCTCCGACAGATCGATAGATACTTTGTTAGGTCAGACTTTAAAATATTTGATGACGACGACTGCATTTCAGCAGTGTAGAATTCGGATTAACACGACATGCGGTTACAATGAAACTCCTCTACAACGAAATCATGTTTGCAGCAAGAAATTTTTCACAACAGGGGGTTTTTCACTGTAGCAAATTTGATCTCAGATCTAAACACACACACACAGCACAGGTATGAGCATACACTTATTTGACAATTCATATAGTCAGTGTAAAAAGAAAAAAACGGAAAGAAATTGCGCAATTTACGATCAGCATTCACTTTCACTTATATCAATTTCTCTTATGTCTTTTATTTTGTTTCCTCCGTCTTTCATTTTGATCACTTTGACCCTCTCTTCCAGCGTCAGAGCGCTTCTTGTCTTAGCTGCTTGACATCCAAAGGTCCGTTTTGTAGCAATGTTAGCAATGCAACGTTCTTGCTGTGTCTGAAACTAACAATAACAAACACTTCCTGGACTACTGCGCATGTGCAAACCAGTGTAGTGGTTGCTGTTGCCGTTTCCGAACGAAGCAGTAGAGCTCGCTGTTGGATTAGACTTCATTGTCGTGAATCTCGTCGCGAGATATAACGATATATAAGATTTCGTATAACGCAACAGGTTTTTTTTTTCATTGTATGGGGGGCAGGAAAGTGGGAATGGTGTTAATGCAGGAAGATTTTTTTCACACTAGGGGGTATTTTCGAGCAGTTTGCATGAGACAAAGTTGGCACTCTGTGTGATTGGAATCATGACGAAGTTTCAAGACCTGATTCATGTGGCGTCCACCTACTGGCCGAAAGTGGGGGCCGCTCTAGACTCAATACATGAGGACCGGCCTCTAACCACACCCAATGGGCCTTTTCTTTTTGAGTGTGGAGTGTACCGCGCTGTATTTCTCCCGCGCAGAGATGGAGAGGCTACCTACACATATACTTGAGTGAAATCACATTACGAAACACTTCCTGCTCAATTACGAAGCATTCGAGCTGCTGCAGCGAAGTACCACTGCTGGTGCTTACTTCCTGCACAAGTACTAAAGTAGAGTAGCCAAGAATAACTGCTCGTTGTCAAGAAGTGATACTTGGCAGAGGTGGAAAGATGATGATGATGATGATGATGGAGGGAAAGATGGGAGAGATGCCGGGGAGGAACACAGATAATGGGTGGAAAAGGGGAGGGAGGGGGCGGAGAGATAAAGAGGCCTGATGGGAGATAAGCAGACAGAGAACGAGGCCGAGAAACAAACGAGTGTGTCAGAGCCGGCCCGCCAAGATGAAACGTGACAAGCTCCCGTCTGCGTTATCAATGGCCGCGCGAATGACAGCGTAACCTTCTGTGCGCGTTTTAGCTGATTGAGAGCGACTTTGCCAGAAGGACGCATTGACATTTCTCAGAGGAGCCTGACAAGAACACAGAAAGAAAGGAGGCACACGACAAATGAGTACTCGCTCGCTCGCTCGCGCGGGCGCGCGTGTGTATTGGGCAGGTCTGGTCGTCTCTAACATGATTATAGCGGGATGATTCTCTTCAATAACTCTTAGCCCTGAGAGCTAAACCTGGATCAATTTAACCTGCTTCCTGTGTGTTTTGTGTATTTGCGCTTGGTGTGCGCGTGTCGCTGCAGGCCTGCTTGTGTGAGAGAAAAGTATTTGGCCATTCACCAAAGTTTTCTTTTGTCGAGACATAAAATGATCGTCGATGCGTCGCTTTATCGAGTGAATCATTCGGTGATCGCTACAGCAGCACGTCATGATGTGTGGTTGTTTGTTTATTAACTCGGCGTTGACAAATTTAAATGGAGATGCGTGATCAGATGATCCGCAGTTAACTCATTCAGTACCAGCCAATTCTGGACCAAGTTTGAAAAGACGTTTAAAAACGTCTTTGGGAGTGAATGAGTTAATGCCGCTGGGTGTTTTCCAGAAATTCTGGATATGGTAGATGTACCATCCATACTGTGGAAATCGGATTCCAATTTCCATTGGCTTGATTGAGGAGGGTTTTATGAATTTATTTTTGACATCTCAAATATCACAATTAACGTTGCATTTTCAAAGAGAGCGAGTCATTTTGAACACTTGAGATTTGTCGATAATTTGTCAAAATAACACAAATGGACTGACCAAGAGGACATATACAGTCAAACCTCGGTTTTCGTCCATCATCCGTTTCAGAAGGCTGTTCGAAAACCGAAATTGTTCGAAAACCGAAATTGTGCTCTTTTTAAAATGAAAATGTTTACTGAACACGTCTGCTCACGATGGAAAGCAACACGAGGAAGCGTCACTTCCTCGTGTAAGGAAGGCGAGAGGAGTCAAATGGTGCATTCAAGTGCGCTCATTTTGTTCGAGAACCGAAATTCGGTCGTCATCCGAGGCATAAAAATCTCGAAATTTTTGGTCGAAAACCGATTTGGTCCAGAACCGAGACGTTCGAAAACCGAGGTTTGACTGTATATAGAATTTTTTTTTGAAATTGAACAAATTGTGACATGGGGGCGATCTATTTCTCACTCGCGCTGTCATGATCTGATCATGTGATGTGGAATTGGTGCCGATCATATCCTTTGTACTTTTCAGCGGATCGATATCAGGTATCGTTTCATTCACTTCTTCGTTCCTAAAGTGACAAACTATTTCTGAGTTCCAAATCGATCAGCAGCAGCTTAGTTTTATGTGACGCAATGTCATGTTTCAGGACAAACCGGGTCAGCACAAGCGCTAAGGATTCCACAAAAATAAATCCTTGTCGTTCAGTCAAGCTGCAACCTTTTGAGACTCGTTCTGCAACACTTATTTGTACACAGTAGAAAGGCTCTAAGTAGGAAAATCATTATTGTAATAAATATAAAACAAGAAAAATTTGGATGGGTGGTGTTTTTTCTTTCTCCCTTCTTGGTGCTATTCGATCATGACTCTGTATCAGCAGACTGAGGTACTCCAAAAACGCTCTCTCCCTCTTCTTCTGCGCACTGTGTGTGTGTGTGTGTGTGTGTGTGTGTGTGTGAGGTGACTTTAAAACATCTCTGGGATCAATAAACTGTTCCCTTATCAATGTGGCCACGTCTTGTATGGCTTTCAGGACAATTTGCCAGGATAACAGCGACCATTTATCACCTTCCCAAGGAGCCATGACTCACTCTAGCTACACAAAGCAAAACCTGTGACCTGGTATGTGTTAATTTTATTTTATTTTATTATTATTATTTTTGTACACACTTGAGGTCATGCAGCATTGGTTAGCAAAATTAACTCATTCAGTACCAGCCAATTCTGGACCAAGTCTGAAAAGACGTTTAAAAACGTCTTTGGGAGTGAATGAGGTTAATATTTCCCTCACCAGACCAATTTTGTTGCTCGGTTGATTAAACAGCAACAGTTAGGAAGCTTTTGCTCCTACAAAGCTATTAAACTTGACCGTTTTCGGTTCCACCTTTGGGAGCTAAGTTGATTAGCTTGCAAAATCTAAACTGAAACAGTTGCAGCATCATAAAAATAACACATAGCCGTACTTGCGCGCGCGCGGGGGCAGACACACACGGATCAATACCAGGCCTCTCTGGATGCCCGGTGTAATATCAGCTCTTTACTGTCTGCTGTGTTATTGTGCTCTAACTCATCCTCCCTTCCTCTTTGCACTAATCACCGCCTCCACTGTCAATGTTCCTATCGTCCATAAAAGCGGACGAGGTTGGTGTAGGAAAAACTTCGGTGGAAACCGCCGCTCAATCAACACCATCAAATCAAGCTTCAAACACCTTCAGGAATGACCTGGAAGAGATCGGCAGCTTGGCCCCTCGCGGTTAACAATCAACTCCCACACGGACTCCAAAATTTTGTAGCGCGGTTTCCCAAAAGAGAGCAAACTGCAAGAGCGTTACTTCCTGTAGGTTGATGCAAAGATTCTATAGGTATCATGGAGGCAATGAAGCAAATGTAGGAAAAAGGCAAAAGGGGGTGGGGGGGGGGGATGGAGAAGGAGTGGGTGTGATGGAGATGGAAGATTGAGGAGAGAAAGCCAAATGGGGGAAGGATGGGGGGGTCTGTAGTTTGTCTCCTCTCTCGGTAATCGTGTTAACTGGCGGCTCCGAGCCTGGCCTCCTTCAGCTGTCTCACACACACACACACACACACACACACACACACACACACACACACACACACACACACACACACACACAGCACCTGTGTACTGCATCTGACAGACAGCACATTCATCACAATTAACCAATTACAGCATCCACCGGTCTGTCTGAACCCGCCCCTTACTTGAGGACCGCGAGGCAGGGGGAGAAAAGAGAAAGGGAGCAAAACAAAGAAAACAAAGTGCGCCTAAGAGCAAGTGTTTGTAAAGCACTGAGCTACATGTAACGCTCTAGAACAATAACCGGCTATGAGTGTGTGACTTTTTACACACACTCACACACACGTCTAGTCACCTGAAGCCACAGTATTGATGGCCCCTTCCTGTCCGATGATGTGCTCCTTCAGCCTCCTCTCCAAGGGGAACCTCCTTCTCTCCTCCGCCTCCCGGCGAGCCTGCGCCTCCTGGAACTAGATGGAAAAACAGATGGTGTTGAGGTTGCATGCTCATTTTAGCATTTCACTGTCATGGATGTGCGTGTCGCTTTCCAGCCCGTAGAGTTGACGGTTCGTCCTCCATGTTTTAGTGCGAACTAGAAGTGTTCAGGCCTGTTCCACACCGCGCTATTTGTGCAGTCTTCTAAGATGAAAGCAACTCTATGGTCACGCCGTGTGATGGAACATAGATTGGGTATTGGCTACGATGGACTAGATATCAGGCTCTAAATGCGGTGTTACTGTGTCCTTGGTGTGCGTCCACCACAGATGTCAAGGCGATGACGAGCCCAATTGTAACCATAGTGGAGTTGGTGTGTTGAAAATGAACGGCAACATAGAAATGGACATGCTTATGGCTAGACCGGGGGTCGGCAACACGCGGCTCCAGAGCCGCATGCGGCTCTTTAGCGACATCTAGCTCCCTGGAGCTTTATAAAAAATGTTTGAAAATGGCAAAAGATTTTGATAGTGGGCTAATATAGCTCAAATAGATATACAGTAGATACATGTTGTAGCTCCGAAAAAGGAGAGTTGTGGTGTTGTTTTTTTTTAAACGCACACTTTATTTATGCTTTTAACAGTCTCGACAAACACAGACACGTCTGCTTCCGACTCCGTGCCTTCTCTCTTCTCGTTCGACTTGAGAGGCGTTCAAAGACAGCCAAGGAAAAACGGAACTTAATGATTACTTCACTGACACTAAGAAAAGCGAAAATAATGCACCAAAACAAAAAAATCAAGCGAGGAAATTACAAAATAAATTCTATGGGGGCTTTTGTGAACACACAACAAAGGAATGAATAACATAAACAATTCTGAGACAGTCCAGTCTCCTACAGACATACAGCATGTGTTACCTTCATTGTAAGTTTTATAGAAGGCTTTTGTTTTTTTGCGGCTCCAGACATTTTTGGGTTTTTTTGTACTATGTGGCTCTTTCAACATTTTGGGTTGCCGATCCCTGGGCTAGACAAAAGGGAGCAATCTGGGATGGATTGTTACAGTGATGGAGATGCATCTCGATATTTACAGTGAAGTACAGTCAAGTTTATATACAGCCGTAGCACCACTATAAACATTTTAGATCAGGTCACTAATTCATAAATAACAGACTCACATAAATATGAAACTGACCAAATTGGACATTGGTGGCTTCCGTACAACAGTGACAATGGATCACATTTAAACTCTTGGACCAGGTTTTAACCCCAGTTAACCTCTACCAGCTCTCACATCCCCGGTTCTCCATAGCAGCTGCCATTCACGTAAGGACCTCCTGATGAGTGTTTGTGTGTGTCTGTGTGATGCACGTCAATAAAACAGATTAACTGAGCAGGAAACAGACATTTGTACATATTCAAAGCAACGTCGTTCTAATTGCCTGCACATTCTGCCGAGCTGCACTAAATAACATGTGTATGCGTGTGTGTATACCTTGCCCTCCCACTCCTCCAGAAGTGTGCTCACTTCTCCTTCTTTGGCATAGGCTCGTGCGGTGTGTCCCAAACCATTGGTCTGAAGAGGGTTCGCACCTGTATGGGAGCACACATGGAATGCAGGTTGTCAATTTAAAGAAAAGCGTCCGCTTTCAGCCACCACCTCAGCGGCAGGTTCAGAATGTCGATGAAAAAGTCAACTAAGGGGTCACACAGGCTCAGGGGTCACAGGGGCTAACTGCAGTGAAGCAGGCGGACCATGCAATGACCCAATGGGGGGGTTTCATATCTGCAACGTATGCCGAGGACTAAGATCGTCTCCTACATCACAGCAAAGGCTGTGAATAGTTTTCTACTACAGTCATACCTCGGTTTTCGACCGTAATCCGTTCCAGAAGACTGTTCGAAAACCGATTTGTTCGAAAACCGAATCCACGATCTTTTTAAAAAAAAAAATCTTTATTTGAACACGTCTGTTCACAATAGCGTCACTTCCTCGTGTAAGGCAGGCGAGAGGAGTCAAATGGTGCATTCAAGTGCGCTCAGTTTTTTTGAGAACCGAAATTCGGTCGTCATCCGAGGCATTAAAAACTCGAAATTTTTGGTAAAAAAACGAATTGGATGAGAACCGAGACGTTCGTAAACCGAGGTTTGACTGTATTGTGAAAACTTTCCAGATGCACTGCATGTGAAAAATATCTTAAATATACGATCACGTGAAACAATAAAAAAAAAAAAGTTCCATTCGAGTTCAACAGGTTCTTTACCACAATGTGGTTACCTTAAGTAGATTCTGCAAAGCTGGATAATTGTGCAACTTTAAAGGCTTTATGAGAATATTATTATTTTTGGGAGGGGGCGGGGATAATACTTTCATGACAAAAAGTATATTCCGACAAATGGGCACGGGACATCGCTAGGCATCAGATGAGTAAGCAACACTCAAACCTTCTCAGTGTGTGCGATCAATACAAATGGAGCGTGTTCCTGCTTTGTCCGAGCAGCCGCCGCAGAGACTAATAATCACATCGATAAACCCCTAAAAATTGTGACCTGCTCATGAGGATATTGATTCTAACAATAATATACCGGCGCACGCCCCACGAAAAACATTGAGGGGAGGAAAGCAATAAGGTGGGTGCGCAGGCACACCAAAAGGCACACATGCGTGCGCACGCGCGCACAACATAATAAATAGCATCATTTAGGGCTTTAATATCAGGCCAACCCTCTGGGCCATAGCACTTTATAACTGGATCAACACTAACGACACACACAACCACACCACGGCTGAACCCCCCCCCCCCCCCCCCCCCACACACACACACACAGAGGATCCCTTCATTAGGAGTGCTTTAGTTATGCCTATTAGGGGTGCCCTCCCCTCTCCTATTTCCTCCGCCTTCTCTTTCACAGCAGCTGGCCAGAGAGAGCTCCTGCTGGTCTTTGTGTATGCATGTGTGTGTCCGTCCTTGTTTCTGCATTGTGTGCGTCTCTTGAGCATGTGTGCCCGTTCTGGCCTACCGCCACATATACAGAGATGTCCATAACGGAGTGCCCCCTGGCCGGAGGCCTGATGTGGGGGCCTGGGGGAAAAAAAAAACTCTGCAGGTAGGGAGAGGGGACTTGTGGTGTGCGGAGGGACCCGAGGGTGAAGCCAGGAGACTGTGATGGATGGAGATGTGAGTGCAGGGCTAACTAAGGCCAAAAGAGCAAACCCAAGGCAACTACGGTAGGATGGTCTCACATTAACACAGGGGAAATAACAATGTATGGGACAAAGTGTCCATACATGGCACACACATCAAAATGTCCTGAAGCTGTGGCTTCATAAGTTGTGTTTTTTGTGTGTGTGTGATATGGTGTGATATACAGTCAAACCCCGTTTTTCGAACGTCTCGGTTCTCAACCAATTCAGTTTTCGACCCAACATTTTTAGTTTTTTATGCCTCGGATGACGAACAAATTTCGGTTCTCGAACTAACTGAACGCACTTGAATGCACCGTTTGACTCCTCTTGCCTTCCTTACACGAGGAAGTGACGCTTCCTCGGGTAGACGAGGAAGTGACGCTTCCTCGTGTTGCTTTTCATTGTGAGCAGACGTGTTCAGTAAACATTTCTATTTTAAAAAGAGCGTGGTTTCGGTTTTCGAAAAAAATTCGGTTTTCGAACAGCCTTCTGGAACGGATTATGGACGAAAACCGAGGTTTGACTATACTGTAAAGATGGAAATTATAAAAGTCTCCAAACATGTACAGCATATCATGTCCTTAGAAACAAATCTCTGAATTCACTTTACAAAATCTTTTAAAAACTCAAAATGGAAAGTGTGGCGTTTGTGACCACAACGATGTCCAGATGGTTATTGGTCATGATAGTGGCGCCAACCAAGCAATGATGGGGCCCAACAGGAAACGGTAATACTCAGCCTTAATCCAATTGTGGTCCAAAACAAATGTCTCGGCTTTTGTGGAAGTTCTTACCTTTTTTTTAATTCAAAAATGCATCTATGGGTATGCATCTGATCGAGTTACACAGGGTGATTTGTTTAAGTGTGCTCACAGGAGCAAAGGGGTGAGATGGGACAGGCCGCTTTGAACACACCATCCATCATGAATATAAACAAGACATTAATACTTGCTGTATGGTGTAGCGATTGTGTAGCGATGTCATTTGACCCAAAAAAAAGTGTTAAAGTCAGTAAAAGGCAAACGGTATAAACCACAGACGAGAATAAATAAATGCTTATGAATACACACACGTTTAAATCAATGAAAAAGCAGGTTGGACGCACAAAGACATTTTACTCCTGCACACACAAAAGACACACTTCCTGTGAGTGTGGCGTTACCCCAAGGGCATGTTCTGTGCGGAGGTCACAGTTCAACTAGGCCTGGCTTGTTTAAGAGCTGCTCGCCTGGAAACTGAGGGGGAGATTCTGCCTCCGGGGGTCTTCGAATGTACGTGTGTGTGTGTCAACGACAGGTGCGAGTGTAGTGGGGGTGAGAAAAGACACAGTATGAGCAAGTGATCAATTTCAAATGCGCTTTGTAATACTCTGGAATCACTCACACACACACACACACACACACACACACGCACACACACGCACACACACGCACACACAC
Source organism: Hippocampus abdominalis (assembly GCA_018466805.1). Classification (NCBI taxonomy): domain Eukaryota; kingdom Metazoa; phylum Chordata; class Actinopteri; order Syngnathiformes; family Syngnathidae; genus Hippocampus; species Hippocampus abdominalis. The sequence goes on from CM031703.1 coordinate 6,793,764, forward strand.
TTGCATTTTTGTGTTTTCTGGGGACCACTTTTTTGTTCATCACTTACGGGGACCACCCTTTCCAAGTCACACACACACACGTTTTTGTGTTTTCTGGGGACCACTTTTTTGTTCATCACTTACGGGGACCACCCTTTCCAAATCACTCACTCACACACACACACACACCACTATTGTGCATAACAAACGAGACATCAAAATAATACCTCTGCGACAATCAAGTGAGAGCGCAGCAATCCTCGAAACTCGGAGTTGAGCCAATTTGCAGTTACTTCCCCGACTTTCTTATCGACAGTTGACAGTGTGACATACCGAATTCGAGCAGCGTGCGGACACTGCACATGTCGTCAGCTAGTGTGGCGTAGTGAAGTGCTGAACAGCCACGGAAACCGGCCCGGCTGCTGAGTCTGGTGCTGAACTCGTCCTCTCTGGACACCAGCACTACAGGAAGGGGAAGAGAGTTGAATATTACCACACTGAAAAAAACATGTGTTGAATTTACACAATTGTATTGTGTTAAGATGTTACACACAATAGACTCATCTGGATTTACCTGTATAGATTATTAAAAAAAATGTACCTGGATCCGGATGTTTTTATTTCATGAAAGCACTTGGCGAAGTAAAATTGAGTACAGGGATCCCTCGCTATTTCGCGGTTCGTTTATCGTGGCTTCAGTGCATCACGGATTTTTTCAAACATATTTATAAAAAAAAATAAAAAATTTGAATTTTTTTTTTTTTCATATACCGGTACATGGAGTACAGTACTGTATATGTTGCTCTATGTGACTCGCTGTTGTTTTGCTGACTTTCGCAGCTTCTCGCAGACTGTTTGCGGACTTAAAATTGTAATATATGTTAATTGGTCGCGACTTTGCGGATTTTCGTTTATCGCGGGTGGTTTTGGTCCCCATTAACCCCGATAAACGAGGGATTACTGTACATTCAACATATTTTTGCAGTGCAGGAAATGTTTGAATTTGAGAGACTTTCAAAAGCAAGTCCTGAGGTCAAGAATGGCAGAAACTGATACATGATTACTCAACTCAACTGTATTTATAGAGCACTTTCAAACAGCCATCGCTGCATACAAAGTGCTGTACATGGAGCAACTAACATATACAACAGTAAGCAACAAATCGGTAACAAAGACGGTAGAAAGCACCGAACAGCAAAAACCAAGAACAAATCAGAGTCATGCTGAGTCAAATGCCAAAGAATACAAAGAAAGGAAGACTGTAGCAGACTTCGACAGCTGGAACCTTTCAATCTTTAACTCATTCAGTACCAGCCAATTCTGGACCAAGTCTGAAATGACGTTTAAAAACGTCTTTGGGAGTGAATGAGTTAATAACTCTCTCCAACTAGAAAAGTCATCTATTCACGCTAGCAGATAAATCTCCACAGAGTGTGGTAATGACAACAGCGTTGGTAAGTGGAAAAGTGACTTTCCCCTTTCTTGCTTTGGAACAGTTGTCCAAAATGATCCCAAGAAGGAGTTGTGTTTTGCTGTGCTTCTCTCTACCAACACATACATATTGTTTTCTCCTTACTTCTATTTTCCATAAGAGCACTCATCTTTGCCACTCTATCATCCTGCTTTATTTTTCCCACCTCCTTCCTCTCCTTCTTGGCATCCATCAATTCCTTTCATCACTTGCACCCCCACCCCGGCGCCCACACCCCTCCATCCCAATAACTTTGTCTCATCCATTTCCTGGCATCCTCGCCCTCAACATTTCACCCAACTCCCATATCCCTCCCTCGATCACTGCATCTTCTCCTTCATCTTTAACTTTGCTCTATCCATTGCTGCTCCCCACCGTCTTCCTTTCCTCCTGCTGTCCTTCATCAGTCTTCCACTTCCTGCATCCCTCTCAACAACAGCTCCTCTCTGCAGTGTCAGTGTGTGTGTGTGTGTGTGTCTGTGTGTGTGTGTAAGAGCGAGAAAGGGAGAGGAAAAAAAAAAGAGAGAGAGAGAGAGAGAGAGAGGGGCAGGGCAGGATAATCATAGCTAACCCAATAAAGCGTCGCACAGGCCCCCCTAGCCCATCCATCAGCGTGCATCTGGGAAACGCTTCCCCACGCTGTGCTGGCCCCGCGTGGACTCAAACCTGACAGCCATATAAATGTCTGCAATATACATATCCCATATAAATATGTCTGCAGAAATCCAACACAGGTTGGGGAGGGGACTAAGCGCCCGTCAGTGCCACCCTGCCTGTGTATGTGTGACTGGATGTGCAGCTCGGGAGGAAAACAAATAACACGTGCACTACTTACCGGAGAACATATGCAATGAATAATACGCCGGAAATAAAATGTGCATATATGCTAATCTTTATGCAAACCCTAATGGTGCATACTTATTTGTACACTTGCGAGTCATATATATGTAATATCACAGCCACAGATAACAAATGCACACACGTTTTTTTTTTACCTTCCAGTGAATGGATGCCTCTCTCCCTTGAGGTGTCATAAACATTGTTGAAGTGATCTCCAGCATTTGGATCAGCACCAGCTTCAAGCAGAACCGTCACCACCCTGGGAAACAGCAAAAAGTAAGAGAAAAAAAAAAGCCACTGCAAACAAATTATTATGTTTATAAAAAGACTGTCATTGAAATATTTGAAATGGCCATGTCTGTGAATTTAAACGAATTTGAGAGAGAGACTTTGGCCCAAATCTGGCGGAACTTTGAGATAAACCGTGACCCTACGGCCCCAAAATGGAAGTCATTACAGGTACTGTAAACCTACTTGAGTCCAATGTGTTACAGATTTGGTTTAATAGACTCAAAATCGACCTCTACGTAGAGATGAGTGCATGATTTTATTCTTTCAATATCATGCGGAGAAGAGAACATACTTGCTAAGCATTGCTACTGATGTAAAACAAACAAACAAACAAAAAAAAACATGACTGACAATTGCATTCACTTTACTAGAGTGGGGAGAACAAGTATTTGATACGCTGCTGATTTTTTAAGTTTTATCTCTACCTGCTTTGTAAATATTTACTGTATTTTCATCATTTCAGTGATGCTAATTTCTTTTAGCATTGTCCCTTTAACTCATTCACTCCCAAAGACGTTTTTAAACGTCTTTTCAGACTTGGTCCAGAATTGACTGGTACTGAATGAGTTAAAGAATAGCTCTTATTTCTGAACGGCGTATCACAGATGTTTAGATATTCCAAAAGAAATACTGCATCACCTGTGAGGATTATTTAAACCGGTTTCACACCACCGGTTGACGACCACTGAGATGATGGTGCAAATTCTCCCGTGGCATTCAGTTCGATATACTAATAAAAACTCATTGCATATGAACCACAAAACCATAATATTTAGAAAAAAAAAGAAAAATTGCATGAAAAAAAATCTCTTCTATATGTGGTCTGATGGTTTTTCATAATCCCACCCATGTTGTGCTAATGATGCGGATCGAGCGAGTGGACCATGCACATGCATATGGAAAAAAAGGCCTGCAACACTCATTCAAGGCAGACATAAAGACAAGAACGTTGGCCTTGACTCTTTGCTTGGTTCACCTCTTGTCTGTCTCGTTATGGTGGATACAGCCCAGTGACCACTAGACACAAGTCTGCTGGTCTGCCTCGTCATATGTACATAGGAGTATGTAGTCGGGGGGCAAAGGGTCAGCCCAGTTTCCGGCAACGTATGGGGTGCGGATATGCCTTGTCCTTCATTGGTGCGTACCGGCTTTTAGATCAAACACACACTACCTTGGCAACACCATTCACTGTGACGTAACGAACATTCCAGGTACGGTCGCTCCGTCTATGGTGGTGGCTTTGAACTTCGAGACACAGCCATGACGACGCACAAATACAACCCACAAATAGACGTTCGGCCATTCTAAAGAGAAAGAGGGCGATCAACCTTGCCAGAACGCTGCTGGCCATCATTAAACCTACGAGTGTCTAATGTAGCCTGAGAGGCCTTAATGGATCGTTTTCAGCTAAATGGTTACAGCGAGAGGCCAGAAAACGGCTTAAATTGAGCAAAGTGATCATTCACTGCAAAGGCAAGGTGGACCGCAATGTAATGGGCTGATAGCTGTGCTACAGAAGAGGGCTGTATAGCTCTGACCAGAAAGAGGATTCGTGCCACTCACTATTTGAAGATGTGAGCTGCAACAATTGATTCACCTGACAGAAGATACCGTATTGGCCCGAATATAAGACGGCCCTGATTATAAGACGACCCCCTCTTTTTCAAGACTCAAGTTTGAAAAAAAGACTTTTTGAACACCAAATTAATTTTGATACAGAAAATAATTACAGTACATCTGAAACAAATGAATATAACAATATATTGGAGAGAAAAAGCATCTTGAAGTTTACACCATAACTTCTCCCCAGCTGCCGGTTAACCTGGCCGATCATCGACCCACCTTTCTCCAGATTGTCGCTACGTTTCTCCATTTTCTGTTATCTCTTCTATTATTTTCTTCTCTTTTCCTTGTTACCGCTATTTTTTATTTTTCTTCTTCGTGGCAGGGGTTCACTTTGGCCTGGGAAGTCAAGTTCAGCATTCGCTTCAATAATATCTGGCGCCATCTAGCGCCGTGAATCGGTATAATGTCTAGACCCCGAATATAAGACGACCCCCACTTTTTCAGTCTTATTTCAATGCAAAAAACACCGTCTTATATTCGGGCCAATACGGAAATTCCATATCCAAAGCATAGATATTTGCTTAAGCAATAAAAAGTACAATTGGGAAGCAATTCACGAGAACCTAGGAAAAATTCTAAGCACAGTGGTGCCTTGACATACATTTAATTCATTCCGTGATTCAAGTTCATAGCTCATTTCATTATCAATGTTCCAAATTTAAATGAATTTGCATGTCTGTGTGTTTCGGCTTCGTTCATGTTAGGGGCTGATCCGGCTGTTGCTGCTCATTGTATGCGCGCGTGTGCATGGTTGGACGCTGCGTACATGCACGTGTGCATGCTTGCATGTGTGCGATTGGGTCATTTGGTCTCTTCAAAAGTCGACTTTCGGTCAAAAAAGTTTTTTTTTTTTTTGGCGGATACCGCATTATCCCATTTTGCTTCTGGACAAATCAATCAGGTTGGCATCCTACCACCGATTGTGTTCAACCTTCGAGGTTCCACTGTGAACCAGTTTCAACATGCTTGCTTCCAAAGTGAACTATCCTCGTGGTACTTCGAACATGTTTGGGAGAGAGCAAAAACACTGAGAACCGGCTGGCTAAGTCTTTGTGTCTGACCTTGCTTAGGAGGTCTAAAGGACTATCGGGGGTCCCCTTTTGTTACTGTATCCCTGTGACCGGGCCGGCAAAGGGGGGGGGGGGGGCTTGACCCACGTAGGGCTCCGCTTTCACCCTTGCAAGCACTTCTACAAACATGCAGACGATGCAGCCTCAGAGACAGCAACTTATGAGGGCTGGTCACACGAGGCTAGGCAGGCCTGTGCAAAGAAATGAGGTGGCGTGAAAAGGTTTAATAGCATCAGGAAGGTAAACAGGCAAGGATAAAGAATGGAAAGCTGTGGAGGAGGAAAAGGAGGAGCAATGGATGAAAGGATCGACGTGCAGCTAAAAAGATGAAAGGGGGGGGGTGGAGATTTCATTATCAGAAGGATGCTGCCAAACCTAACGAGCTTTTGAATAGAGTTTGTGTAGTTTTACTAATTAACTGATGATCAAGTGCCTAACTTTATTTGGGAGAAGTTCCAGCACTACTTTGAGGCCAAACCAAAAGAGATGTTGAGGTTAATTAGGTTGAACAAGGTATTGTTCCAAATTGCTGACACCTAGTTAACATATTAACAGTTCAATGACAAGACAACACAGAAGATTAAGAAAGGAGCCTCTGTGGCCGAAAATGGTACACAAAGACACAATTACGTCGTTCTCAACTCTAAAAGCAATTACTGTACCATTTCTTTCATTTTGCTGCATCCCGGATATTCTTGACCGACACACATACACTGACAAAACCACAACATGATGACTTTGGTTGTATTAAATACAGTCAAACCTCGGTTTTCGAACGTCTCGGTTCTCGTCCAATTCCGTTTTCGACCCAAAATTTCGAGATTTTTATGCCTCGGATGACGACCGAATTTCGGTTCTCGAACAAACTGAGCGCACTTGAATGCACCATTTGACTCCTCCCGCCTTCCTTACACGAGGAAGTGACGCTTCCTCGTGTTGCTTTCCATTGTGAGCAGACGTGTTCAGTAAACATTTTTATTTTAAAAAGAGCACGGTTTCGGTTTTCGAACAATTTCGGTTTTCGAACAGCCTTCTGGAACAGATTATGGACGAAAACCAAGGTTTGACTGTACTTTGCATTGAGGGTACATTTGAAACGACCGCATTTTCCACACAAAAAGGTGCACTGGATTATGAGGCGCACCTTCAGTGAATGGCCTATTTTGTAATTGATTTTCATGCATTGGGTGCACCGCATTATAAGACGCAATCTACAATGCATCCACGAGATGGAGCTACGCTCAAGGAAACACCAATGTCATATGTCAGTAAAACCTATTTAATTAATAAAGCAGCGGCACAGTTCACTTAACCAACAGCAAGTTATATCACTGACTCGTTAACGTTGAACTCTCTTGCCGCTGTTCTATTTCCGTGTTCAACTGCGTAACCGATCGCCTTAAGTTTGAACTCTGCCTTGTCAGCATGTCTCGAGCAAGGAGCCAATTTGGGGTTGAAATATTACCGTAACGACCATACACAAGGCGCATCGGATTTGAAGGCGCGCTGTGAGCTTTTAAGAAAATGGAAGGCTTTTAGGTGCGCCTTTTAGTGCGGAAAATATGGTACTCTTAAAAACGTTTTTATTTCTTGGCAAAATCAGCATGAGACTCTGCCTTGTTTTCTAAATGGATTTTGTTCTATGTGTAATGGTTTCATGGATTTAAGTAATTTGTTTCAACTCTGGTTGTTGTTGCTTTTTTCTTTTTTTCTTAAACGCTGCATAAATCAAGTTGAAAGGGGGCTCTAATATTTTGATTGCTTATCTTGGTTTGAATCCAAAAAGTGGTTTGGATTTTGAAGACACAAATGCATCAAATTGAACCGAATAAAATCATTCCACTTGAATATCAGACCGTCCTTGAATCATATTGCACCCCTGGGTATCGAGACGTTCATCGGAGATACGCACACCCCAAATGACATTATCATCTTGGCCAAGGCACAGTATTTACTGGAACTCTTGCATTGAACATCATTATATTGTGCAAGCGGTCAAAATGTTGTGCCTGGCTGGTGAACGAACACGCTGCTGCTGGAGTTGGTATACCGTAATTTCCGGACTATAAACCGCGACTTTTGTCACACGCTTTCAACTGTGCGGCTTATTTAATGAAGCGGCCTATATAAAGACTTTTCTTATGGCCGCCTGTGTACCGTCCTTCTTTGTAAATGTCTCATGTTACAATATGGGCAATATGCGGCTTATAGACAGGTGCGGCTTATGTGTGTACAAAATGGTTTTTTCCTTTAAAAATTTCGTGGTGCGGCTTATAATCAGGTGCGCGCTATAGTCCGGAAATTACGGTACTCTAACTTTGGGCTCCTTCAATGCCAAACAAGCGACTGGGGGTCTTTGTTTCCCCTGCCCTGAAGGGAAGACAGGAAGCAGACATTTCCTTGTCACCCGCAACATAATAGACACCCGAGTCGAACTGACCATCCATGTCTCTGACCACCTGGCCCAGACGCTGGACCTCACTTGACCCTGCCTCACCTGCTGCACGCATGAGGTCAACGAGGTGCCAGGAAGAGAGACTCATAAGTTGTGAACAAAAGTGGCATGATTTAAAAATATGAGTTTTGCCACGTGGAGACCAATGACCTTCTATTTGCCTTCCGTTACTCGTCAGTCATACACAATACTAAGGTGTGCGAATGCACAACCTGCCAAAACTGTGACCTTTCACCTTGAGGAGACCTATACTTAACCAGGCACTAACTGATCACTGGTGCGTCTCACGAAAGTTATTTAAAGCATTAATTGGAAATGACACAAAGTATGGATTCGTTTTATTGTAAGTAGGTACATCCACTTGTTGGCTCCTATGGCAAAGTCTCTGGACCCAGACTTCATTTACTCCACCTCAATATTTTGTGAATTACCTTTGGGATCTATTGCATACTTTATAGTACAGTGAAACTCCTCTACAATGAAATCATGTTTGCAACAAGAAATTTTTCACAACAGGGGGGTTTTCACTGTAGCAAATTTGATCTCAGATGTAACACACACATACACACACACACACACACACACACACACACACACACTTAATAAATTCTGGAATGTGGGCAGAAGCCAGCGTATTCACCTTTTACATTTTCGATTTGGAAACGGCTAAAAGCTACATACCTCAAGATCAGTGACGTGCAGTGAGGGTTGGGGTTGTGGGGGCGCTGACTGAAATGAAATCCTCCATTTTCAGGGTGAGAAATTACAGCTTGTAGCGTCGCACGGCGATTTTTACGATAAAATGGTCAAAATAGATTAAGAACGACACCAAAATCATAATCAAGCGGACAAATATTAATACTTGTGACAGGGGAAGGCACAGCCTCACCCGCCTCCCCTGATTGCACGCCATTGCTCAAGATTATGACAAGAGCTTAAACAAACAAAACAATATCACGTGACGTCACTCCAAATAAATAATTATGATTTGATAGGCAGGTGATGATCCAAAGTGATCACTTTCCCTCTCTCCAGAACAGAACAAAACGCTTGTTTCATCCTCCCACTGTTCGCTCCCTCCATCAGACAGCTCGTGACGTACAACAGGCGTTACACCCGGCTAAGCGCTCATTGTGCACGTGAATACGCCGAAGGAACCATGGAGGTCGAGAAATAGCGATCGAGATGGCTATTGTGTGTTTAAGAGTGCAAACAGTGGGTCGGTCCCTGTGCCTCCCTGATTTAGCCTCACATCAAAGTTAAGTCAAGAAGTCATGCCCACCCACCGAACGTCTGACCTTTCATTCACACACACACACACACACTCACACACACATACTTTTCTGTTTTCTTGCTTTACTTGCATCTCCACACCCTAAAGCAGATAATTTCGAATTCCTAGTTTCTGATACACAACTAATGGGTCTAAAGAATTGACATTTCTGTCCAATGTTAATTCAGTTTAGGACTTGTCGTCCAGGCAAATACAAACACGATGTGAAAGAGGGCGAGAATCATTTTGTCGCTAGTCCATTTTGACACCTGCTACAGGCAAGACCGTGGTCATGAGTAATGTTCCCTGGCTTTTCACTTAACTGCTGCAAATAAAGTTGTGTGTGTGACTGAGTAATAGGCAGTTGGCCTATAAGATATTGTGTAAAAACTCTTTGCGTGCATTAACGCGCACGCTCACGCCGACTGAGACTTGTAGTACGTTGTGCGCCACGAGCACGACGGATGCATGAGGGATGAGCGGCAAGCAAAGAGCTCCGTCTTCCCCGCAGCAGTGACGGCTCACTGGGGGGTTGGAGGACGGGATTAAAAACAGACGAGTGTCATCTCTTGGCTGAGTTATAGCACTCATAACGCACACGGTGACACACATCCACCCCCCCCCAGAGTACGGACATAAACATCGAATTTGTGACCCAAAAAAACAGTTGACGCGCCGCGTCATTAACATGTCACACAAACTAGCCATCAGTCATCACGCGCGCCGCTTACATGCTCTAACATGAAAGTAATACGATGCAATTGTCACTTTGGAAATCATGTGTATGCAAAAATAAGTCCCGATGAATATTTAAACACGGTAATAGGAAATGGAGAAAACCGGTAATCTAACAAAGAGACAAATATACAGTACAATAAGGGAACTGTGCGGCACCATTTGTTACTCCGCCGCATATGCGCTCATCACATTTGAATTGCACATTATGTTTCTCACAAGCAGGTGGGGGTCTTCTGAACACAAAATAAAAAAAATGACCACAGACTCTTGATGGAGGGGAGTGGGGGGAGTGTGTGTGTGCTGAAATTGGATTTGGCCTGGTCTTAACCTCGGCCCTTCTCTGTGTTGTGTGTGTTCTGGGGGCCAGCAGGCTAATTTAATTTGTAGGACCAAGAGACGGGGGAACCGGGTAAAGACCTTCTGTTACTCTCTCAAAGTTGCACTTCTGAAGACCTGCTGTAACAACGCAAGCAGGGACATGACACACACACACACAATAAGTCAAGCAGACAGCTGGATGATTCGGAGACGGGACACCAAGACACGAACGGCATAATTTTGCCGGGACCACTTTCTGAAGCTTTCTTTGTTTCACGACGTTTAACTTGAATTTATGAGACTCTGTTTTCCACAATTGAAAAAATATATATTGAAAATAGGTATTGACATTTAACTTACATGCTGTAGCCACAAACCAACCTGTGGCTGAATACATGTTCACTCCTAAATTATTGTTAGTATCATAAATGAGGGAGGGCAACTGTTTTTAAAAAAATTTTTTGCCCAGGTTCATATTTGAGCGTAAACTATGTGATAGAACAACAAAACTGCATTTGAGACAGACAATGCTGCACAGACATGAATCTCAAACGTTTTATGTCTCTGAGGCCGATAAATTTCAGAATGTTTTTTTTTCTGGGGGGGGGGGGGGGGGGTTAAACTTGCACAAAAAGTCGGCTCTTTTGTCTGCCCTCATGTATGATGCCGCCATACCACATCAATCATATGAGCATATTTGCTTTTTCTTGGGACATAATTTTGTTGGACCGTCATCCATCATCTCAAGAAACCTCTGGTGTTTTATTGTAGCATTTTACAGTGGTGAACCTACATTGTGACAAGTACTAGTCATAAACATGTCAAAGAAGTGAAATGTGTGAAAGGCAATGCCTTCACACATACGCTTGTGCAGGAGTTTGTTTTTTTTCCTGACTCAAATTATCCTCAAATGAGGATAGTTCGAGCGTGTTTTTTTTTTTCTCCCCCTCTCTCTCCCTTGTGGTTTCTTTCTGACTTCCGGGTTGAGTGAACGCTAGCGCGTTTGGCTGCCGCTGCTCAACCCGCATTGTGTTTTATTGTTTTTGTTCCTGATTGTAAAGTGTCCTTGGGTGTCTTGAAAGGCGCTTATAAATATAATGTATTATTATTATTATTCGTCATTGTCGTTCAGATTGAGTGCTTGATTGATTTCACATCCAAATTTGAACGGTTATACTACGGTGGTCTTACAATTTATATGCCATGACATATTACGTACTTGTGACCTACGACCATTGAACGTTACTTTAAAAATGCCAGTATAGCTAACTTAAGTTTTATTATTTATGATGTTGATAATTTGGCCGTAAATAATTTTGATTATTTCTTATGGGAAAACCTGTTCCCGATTAATCGACCTTGGATACGTTTTAATACAAATTTGAAACAATTTTGATATGGGACATTTGGATCCACCAGCACCCTATTTGGGGCCCCAAAGGTTAATCTGTCATTCAGTCACGTACATCAGTTATGATCATTTCCTGTCAATGTTGTGGCTGGCAATGCCATTGAGTCAAATATACAAACACACACCTGTGCTGACGGTTAATGGCAGCCACCATAAGGGAGGTCCAACCAAGACGGTGTCGACGATTTGGGTCCACCCCTTCCTGCAACAGTCTGGTGGGAGATGAACCAGAAAGATGAGTTAACGATACTTTTTTATTTTTTTATTTCAACAAAACTTAAATACACTGCAGTCAGTGTGTGCAGTGTACAAGCACATTCTGTCTCTATCTACAACCCCACAACCAAAAAGTGTGTGTAACCCAGGTGTGAGTTAACTTCAGTGCCTGAGGGTCTGCCATCAAATACTTTGCGATGCCGTACTAAATGAGGGAGAGCGCACGTGCGTGTGTGTGTGTGTGTGTGTGTGTGTGTGTGTGTGTGTGTGTGTGTGTGTGTGTGTATCCATCTGTTGTCTCTAACGCCTGTACAGGGAGACAGTGTGTTTGTTTACAGTAAACACTAATGGCCTCTGTCTAATCTGGCACTCCATTCACTGGGTCTGCTTCCCCACCCTGGCAGTACTTGTGCAGGAGCAAATGAGTGACTATTATGTTCTGCTTTGCGGTGGAAGGCTGTCACCCTCCATCACACCGCCTTGATTTGTTTTTCTCAGGACGTTATGCTTGAAAAGTTTCGAAATCGAACCGATGTCAGCACCACAGCGTTTTTTCCCCCATTTTTAGTTCCTATAGGTGTAAATGGCTTGTGTCTTTAGTCCATATAGCGGTCGTCTGAGCAGACACGCCCTGGCCCCTGACATTCTTCGACAAACCACAAAGCACTTAACACATCTGTCTGCTTGCACTCTCACCTAAACCATCTGTCACATGTGCACAGGTAACCCAAGCTTGCAAATAGACATGCTTGGATAAACACACAGACACACTGCAACTTCAAGTGCTGAATTTTGACAGTGTACCAAACACGACATAATATGTATTGTACTCCTATTTGGCCAATCAGAACTCACAAATGTTCAATTTTCTTGACTAGGCATTTATTGTGAGACACTATAATGTAAACTTGACATTGCTTAAAATGTGTGATGTAATTATACCAGCCCGACCGATGGGCACAATAACGCTCGAGTCCTGTTCATTTTGGCTGGCTAACTGTGAGAGCGCAAAACACAACAGGAGGAAAAGTTACAGTGCGGTAGGTCAATGGAAAATTCTATTAATAACATTTGAGGCAGCTAATAAGCTTTCATTTAAGGCGCTCTGTTTGTTATAAGAGTACATCATGCAATTGCCAGTGGCCTCAAGCAAATGTCTTCAATAGCTTCACACAATTGTTCTGACATGCAATTTATTAATATATTCAAATTGGACGTACACTGTATGTGCAAAATAAATACACAATACCTGCATTAGGCTTGGCCTATTTTTGTATAACTTTATGGACATTATACAAGTTCTTCCAAATAAGCATTTATTTTATTTATTAGCGATTTACGCATTAGACACATTTTTACAAATGGCAAGATTGACTTTTCACTAGATTTTATTTTGCAGTAAATAAACTTGAGTAAGGCGGCCCAGTGGACCAGGGGTTAGCGCGTCGACCTCGCAGTGCAGAGTTACCGGGTTCAATTCCAGTGTAGAGTTTGCGTGGATAAAGTGAGTAAATTTCAGTATTAGCTCTTGAATGAATATATATATATATATATATATATATATATATATATATATATATATATATATATATATATATATATAGTGCTGAAGAACTATAGCACAATTACTTCACGAGCAGCAATCATTATCTGTATGACTGAAAATAAATGTGGTCATGAAAAGTAGCTCAAGGAGACCCCAAAAAATGTAAAAACCCACTGATATACTCCACCATCTGCAACCCTTCACTGCCATCTACTGGTTTACAGGTGGGACTGCATCAACATATGACATCGACGGCTTTCATAACCACGTGACTTGGCCGGCAGTCTTAATATTTATTTTTATTTATTTGAAAGGAACAATGCATTCTAATTTACATTCGTAGTAACTTGACAGGTACCATGAAACAGACAAGACACATTTAGTCAAAAGTTGAAAATGCCTAGGTGCAAGTAGGAAAGTGCTTGGAATATTGTTGAAGTGCTTCAGTTTTTCATAATTGTTGAGAAATAAGAAAATGAGGATGAAAATTTTCAAGAAAGTCTGAATACTCTGTGCTACTTCTCATAGGTCAGTCTTGGTACTATGACGAACTCTAGTTTCAGGAGATTACTTGGCACAAAACATAATATGAGTATGGTGTGCTGTATTGGTCATCTGGAGTGCATCACAGCTCACACTTAGCAAAATTTTTCTCATCATGTGTGGGTCCCTTGCATTTCAAAAATATGTGAAGATGTAAAATCTGTGTGCTTGTGCGGTCAACAAGTTAATTACCTGGCCACATCTTCGGGGCTATTGGTCCTTGCTGCCTCCAAAAGGGCATCACCTTGTGAAGTGAAATATGAAGAACATACAAAAATGCTGAGATTAGCAATGTGGGAGTTTGACAAAAAGACTACCGTATAAAGCTGGTTGAATATCCATCCCAAACTGTAAACATCAGCAAATTTTTCTTCTGTACATCTTATGGTTGGATATGGCCTAAAATAAAATCTTGTTTTGGGGAATTAAAGCCATGGTAGTTCCGGGTGTCAGAAAAGCTGATTTGTACTGAAATATTGACAACAATTTGTTGCATTTGGGGTTGTGTCTGGCACACACACCGAAAATTATTTTTCAACTTCCTTAGAAGAAATCTACATGGTTCCAGAGGAACCTGTGAACGAGGATGATGAATCGACTGGATGTCATAAAAAGATTTCCGCCTAGAGGTGGAGTTGCCACTTCTAAATGGACACACATGGAAACAAATTTCCATCATGTGGTTTGTGGAAGGCAAATTTTCTCACATCTTTCTGCCTTGGTCAAATGACAGAGAAGAGATTGTTTGCTTGTGGTGCCATCGGGGATCGCTCCTCTCTTGCCACCCAGTAGTATGTGTGCCATCACGTTGCTACAAAATGAGTTGTACACATTTATTGTTTAATCAGGGCACATATTAAGTCTGAGTTACCTTTGTCATCACTGTCTTTCTTCAGGCAGAAGGCCACGGCAGCAGCAGATAGGAGGCCAGCCGAGGCCACTCTCAAGGGGCTGCTGCCTGCACCGGTATCCCCATCCTCACCTCCAGCTCCCTGACCACCATCCTCCCAGTACATGTTGTTGTTGCGCCCTCTGTTGGCCAGCGCGGCCCAAGAGCTGCGGCGGTTCTCCAGACTTGACAGCCATCTAGGGGCGAGGTGGTGGTACTGCACCACCTGGTGAACGCTGTCAGCTGTGTCATCAGCCAAAATCCCTCGTCTTGACACCCGGGAGGTGGACACTATGGGGTTCCGGTTGTTATCCGCCGGTGGCTCTCTTATTATGGTCTGACAGGCATGGGTGGCTGAACTAGTCTGGAGAACGCGCCTGCACGGTGACAGGCTACGCGACCTTCGTGCAAACAACCTAGTGGGAAGAGACGATAACATGGCGAATAACTCACCCGCAAAAGGATCTGGGAAAAAAACTTGGCGTGTGCCAGTAGCAACGAGTAAATCACGAGAAGGCGATGTCGTATAAGTCCAATGGTGACGCCGGAGTGCCTTTTTTTGTGTTGCTATTTACAATAGCCACACGCATTCAAACGTTTCCCTCATCCTAGCATGGACGGTGCTCGAATGCGCGGTGCATTCTGGGAAATGTAGTCTAGTTGAATGTTTTGCTTGGCGTTCCCACGTTGCCCGCACACAAGTCAGGCGAGTGTACCTTTACTGTAATGCACGATCAGCGACTGATCTCTCTTTCTTACATTTCATATGTATTATGTCTGTGCACTTGATGCAATTTACTGACCAATAATATAAATATAAATAATAATAATATTATTATGTTGGGTTTATGTGACTGTTTTGTTGCGTGCTTGTCCGCGTGATCTGCCGCAAACCAAGTCGCCCTTCAGAGGGACAATTCAATAAAGTGAAGTGATTGCAAATGTCTAGATCTTTGTATACAAAACAAGTGATACTATTTTAAAAAAATCTTCAATCTTGAGAGTATGCCCAGTCTTTTGAGAAACGTATTTCTCTTAATTTCCCAGCACCTGATACTCAAGGGGCAGTCACAGAAAAGAAAAGTTACACTGTCTCAATTAACAGTACAAAATGTACATGTATCATCGATGCCTCACCATGTTTTTTTTAATTATTATTATTTTTTAAAATAAACAATCTTTATTGAACAAGTCAGGATACTGTTCTCAGTAAACAGAAAAGAGAACGAACACGTTATTAATACATGCGCATATTACAAACATTTAAACAAAAATAAGCCAAGGGATTTTTAAACAAAAACTTCAAATAAGGAGCATATAGCCAGAGTCTTAACAGCTTTCGTGTTTTTGGAATCCATGCCTCACCATGTTGTTGACAGAAAACGCTCGAGTGCAACGTCATTGGTGAGCGAGACAATTAATGAAATTGGGGGGGGGGTTGACCTCAGGGAGAGCTGCGCGTTTTACGAGGTGCTTTAAATGCATCACTCGGGGGCGTTCCCATTGAAGCCTCCGCTGCGTCGCCTGTCTGACGTCGATCAAGCCAAGCCACTGTCACCCTCCCACTCCTTTCGTTGACACCGCGTCCTCCCGACGAGTACCGACTGGAGGGATGGAGAACTGCTACAAACTAGCACAGGACCATTGAAGAGCAGCGGAAGTGAAAATAGAAAGCCACAGAGTAGGTGAGTGTCAAGCGGAAACGTAACCATATGGGGGGGGGGGGGGGTTTCAGAGGGGCTGCTTCTAAGAACAGATACCCGAATTAAACTTATCCAGCAACGGCTTCGATTGAACCGTTTGAGTGGGTTTTGTCGACGCAGAGCTCTGTCACCTGTTCCCGGCGGCTCCGTCGTCGTCCACACCTCTATTTGACTAGTTCATTGTACCTCCCTCAATGAGCATGCGCACACATCACCAGACCGCGCTGCAGGTTTCTCGCTAAATTGAATTAAGCTGTTAACTTGTTCAAACACAAGAGGAGGGAGACTCCCCAGCAACAGTCTATCTTACTCGAAGCCCCGCTTTTTTTTCTTCTTCCCGGGATAGAGACATGTCTGGACCGAGCGTCACCATCCCGGACGACCGGGCTTTCGCCAGTTTCAAGTCGGAGTGTCTGAGTGAGGAAGGTTGGAGTGTGATCTACAACAAAGGGGGAATCGCCGTGTGGAGCCAGCCGCTGGTTGAGGGCAAATCTGTCCACAAAATTAAGGTAAGTACCTCAGACATACACGAATAACGTGTACAATATGCAATTATACTGCCAAGCATAATGTGACACACGACTACAAACGTACAGGCGCCCCAACGCTGTTAGTAGAATATATTATTTTGCTCAGTGATGTTATGTAATTTACTACATTTTTAGCTCAAGGTTCTATGAACATGCCCAGCTCCACTCCCTGGCTTCACTCATTTATTTATGAATGACTCCCAACTATGTGCATGTGATACATTTACCTATTCGACCGTGAAGAGAAGTGAGCAGAGGAACAGATGGATTTTTTTTATTTTTTTAACTCTCCCAATCCCAAGAACCACATCAACTCTCAAGGCCGTAGCAGGATACAAGTTTTCATTTCTCATCACACACTGTATCAGGAGGGGTCAAAAGGTTTTGTGAACGAATCCAGCACGTGAGCACATTTCGCAAGGAGCTAACGACAGCGGCGACAAGTTCAAAGTTCGGTTTACAAAATTTGAAATGGACTAGTTCAGATCATAGTTCATAATTGACTTTTTTTTTTTTCCAAAGTTCATCGTTCCAAAAATGAAGTCGTTTGCAGTTCTTTTTGGTTCTGGCGTACTGGCATTCCCTCATTGTTTACACCCATTTCATCCACACTACTATCCAGGTAAAATAAAGATGTACATCAAAGTGCAGGCTAATTCTTCTTTTTTTTTTTTTTAAATCTCTTGGCTCGCTTCGTTTTTGAATTACGTCCTCAAATAAAATTTGAAGTTCTGCTGTCTGGCAGAAGTTTACCAATTGTTACTTCCAGCAGTAAAGAAGACTTAGTTTTAATTTAACAGTATGTATCCCATTGTGGTTGTAGTTTGCGCTATAGTGTACATAAGACTCTCCAACATTCCACAATGTATGCGTTTATTTCCTGTCCCTTTGCGCCACTGCACACAACCCCTTCATGTGTATTGGTTGCATCGTATTTAGAATATTCCTATGTCAATCAAAAATGACCAGCATTACAATTATAAAATGATTTTTTTTTTTATATGACTTGTATAGAGATAGTTTTCGATCACATGATGAATATTTGTGTGTCCATTATGTTGATAGCTGAGAAATGATGGGGAGGAGTCCATCCATTCTTTTACGATAGCAATTCTGGTTTTCTTTTTAAAAATTGTTTGTGCTTTTTTAAAAAAAATTTAATTTAATTTAATTTTTTTCATGAAAGCCTTAAAATGTGAAATGGGGCAACTGCTGTATGCTGCTATACTAGCCTAATGGCGCATCACGTTCATTTGAATTCTGAAAACATTTGATGGTTTCAGTTTGATTCAAGTTAAGCTCTGGATGGCATTTCTTGTGGTTGTATCCGGGTCAGGGTTGTGTGAGCGAGCCAACGGTTGTTTACTTTGTTAAATAAAGTTTGTGTGCACGCGGTGGTGTACGTCCGTGTGCTTTAGGGTGTTATCTTTGTGTACAAGGGCAGCAACAGCAGGCTTTTCCCAGCCCCCTCCCTAGCGTTTGCAATGAAAGCGGCAATCAGGATTGCAGAGCATTTTCATTCGCCAGCATGATTCCACCAGGTACATCCTGCTGTTCCTCAAGGACAGGTGTATCATGTTTACAGCAGCACTATCTTTGTGTGTGCGCAGAGCAAGGTGCTATTTATTCATTAAAAAAAAAAAAAAATCATACACGACAGACCCAGCAAAGAAAGTGAAGCAAAAAGTGCAAAGATCCACACATAGGTGGTGCTTGTATCATGAGCTGGCGTGTTAATGTAAATGTGAGTGTAACGGCAGCTTGAATGTTTCATGGTCACTTTATCGGCTGTTTGCTTTTGCTCTCTGAACTCTCACACCACCCTGTTAGCACAGTCACTGAATGTATGTTTACCTTACATTCATTTAACGCATCGTCATCACACTCCATCATCATGACCATCAATTTTAGAACACAACACCCAATACAAATAAGCCTCTTAATCACAGAAATACTGCAAAATGGGTGCCTCGGCACCGTAACAGAAGATAATCATTTGCCGTTTGTGTTTTTTTTTCCCACACATAACCCAGCAAAGCAGAATAAAACAGCATCCCACAATTAGATGATACTGTAGCTTCCAGTGAGGGATCAGTGTCAAAGTTTGCTGGGGCTCTTGGATTTCCTGCATAGATAGAAAATTGGCCGGTTGCCTCTGCGCCCCCACCCGCATCCCCATTTTGTGACGATGCCATTGATACACAATAGCAACACAGCATAAAGGCAAAAAGTTCATTTCTACTGTAATGCCAGAAGGGGAAAGAATGATTGTCTAGTCTTAGTTCTGGCCGTCTGAGGGCAGGTTCCAGCTCCCTGCGACCCTCACTGGAATAAGCGGTATATAAAATAGATACAGTCAAACCTCGGTTTACGGACGTCTCGGTTCTCGACCAATTGGGTTTTCGACCAAAAATTTAGATTTTTTTATGCCTCGGATGACGAACACATTTCGGTTCTCGAACTAACTGAGCGCACTTGAATGCACCATTTGACTCCTTTCGCCTTCCTTACATGAGGAAGTGACGCTTCCTCGTGTTGCTTTCCATTGTGAGCAGACGTGTTCAGTAAACATTTTTATTTTAAAAAGAGCGTGGTTTCGGTTTTCGAACAATTTCGGTTTTCGAACAGCCTTCTGGAACGGATTATGGACGAAAACTGAGGTTTGACTGTACTTTGCTACCATGTTGTCATTCAAATGCATCTGTACGCTGCATTTGGTAGAGGATCAGATAAGTAAACTGGTGAATGGCATTGACGGGCGCTGCCATTTTTGATTGGCAGTGAGTGAATGAGACTTACTGTCTGCGGTGACCTTGCATCACTCTTTTCGCGCTTGTGAAACAAATACACTCTTGTGAACACCCGCAGAGCCTTGCAAAACAACCTAACAAACTGGTTTCGGTTTTTGAACAATTTTGGTTTTCGAACAGCCTTCTGGAACGGATTATGGACGAAAACCGAGGTTTGACTGTAGTTGGCTGAGCAGGGCTTGAAAAGCGACTGACAAACCTAAAAACATGTTGAACATTGCGTAACTATCTTCGGTTCATCTCTCTTGAAGTCACCATCTCCTTGTTTTGTCTGCTGAGCTAATTGAATTAAAATGTAAACAAATTAAGCTCATGTGTACTTGCTGCACTGTTTTTTTTTTTCCTCCACTCTGACTCTGATGTCTCTTTCAGCTCATTTTAACATTCTCCAAAGCTCCTCCTGCTTAATTTGGATCGCACATACTGACAACCATTCTTTCCTCCGAGGTCTCCGAGTCGCTGTAGCTTGTTGAACCTGCACTCTTGCCACTCCTGTATTCAACCAATTAAATCGATTAATACAAAACAAGTCGCGCTTTGTTACAAGTAACTTCATGGATTGCAAATGATCACTCGAGATATCACCATTGTATGCCACGATTTCGGTTTTAGAATGCCATCCCATTTGTGATGTTAAATTTGTCAGTCCATTGACTTGATTAAAGCACTGGTTGCGCTGAATGACTCGCTGTAATGGATTGAATAAGATGATGTACTGCCAACCCTTTGTTGACATCATCATTGTAAGGCATCTGCAACATGGCTGACCAAGACAAATTTCCTCAGAACAATATCAATTCACTGGCGTATATATTCAGAATTTCAGTCTGTCTTTCGGGATCATGTTTCATTTTAGTCGTGTTTTTGCTTTGGCCTTTCAAATGTCTCTCCAAAATAATAGTGAAAGCATTCTGATGCCATGCACAGTATTAGGAAGGGCAATACATTGGTACCTTGGAACGGATTAGGGCATTTATATGGAAAATGCGTCTCTACTTACAACATTTTCTCGTTAAAAAAAATTCTTCCAGGACCAATTAGTTTCGTAAGTAGAGGTAGAGTACCACTGTAGTTCTACCCTTCCATGTCATGTCTGCTCCTGGGACCTAATTCCGCTCCTCATGTGACACAAAACTATAAGCAGCCATATTCTGTATGACATTGTATTATTGGATTTTCTCCCCAATTATTCTTTATTTATATCTTATTTTGTCTTAGGCCAAACAAAAAAGATAGTGTGTTTCAGGAAACATGAAATTTCAGCATAGGGTCGGTAGGTCAAACAATGTTATTTATTTTATTTTTTAAAATCTTTTTTTTTTCCATCAAAAATTTAAACAGAATAACCATAAAATAAGATAATAAAAATGTCAGTGTTTGGGACACACCACGGCGAGTTATGTGCTTGGTTCACCCATGGTGGTGGGTGGGGTGTCATCCTGCGAACTCCCCAGATGCAGAGAACTGGAGGTGGAGGGGGATGCTTGTCATAATGTGAGAATTTTGCCCTGTCTGCCCGGGTCGGGGTGGTCTTTGTGATTGCATCCTCTGTGATCCCGGACTGTGGCACATGGAGATGGATGGGGTGGATTTCTGTATGTTTGTGAAGGGTTGTTTTCTCCCCTCGCTATTGATTGTTTTGTTTTTTTTGTACACCTTTTGTGACGCAATTTTAACGTCTGAAAAGTGCTGTATCAATAACGTCGGATTTGACTATAATTTCAGCACCAACTGTTAAATCATATCCAGCCATTCCGAGTTGGGGACTCGCAAAACATTATCAGGGCAAATCCTCATTATCCCGCCACCGTTTAGGAAATAAAAATGTTGGCACACTACAATTTTTTTTTAAACTAGTCTCTGGAGGTGTTAAAAAAGTCACAAATATAGCAACAAAGCGGCTGATTTGGCAACACTGAAGACACATGGTGTTGCTCTCGCTCACTTGTACTACCCACCCAGGTCTGCCCGAAGGTATCGCTTTTAAGTGTCTGCAGTGCTTTGATTTGTGCAAAGTGGGATGCACACCGTATTTCAGTGGCTGATTAAGAATGTCAATTTTATTTCTTCCGTGACTATGAAAGAGAGCTCATTTTTCTTCCATTGATCCTCCAGGAAGAAAAAGAGCAGAATGTTCTTCAAACCCCCTCTGGGCTGACTTGTAATAAAGTGATACAGGAACAAAAAGCACCTTTAATCCATTCTTTCTCATTCATTCTGTCGCACTAGCGTTTCAATTACCTCCTGTTTAACCGTTAGTACTGCTTTCACGCTCTATATGCATCCTTGTCTGAAGTGTATCCATGCTTTTGTTTTGCTTTATTATTAACACTAAGTCCCTCCGAAATCGTTCCTGTTGTAACAGCCCCAGTCTGCACTCGACTTGTTTCTAGTTACTACATCTGTTCTAAATCCGACAGGTATAAGTCCCAGTGGTTTTTAGGCATAGCCACATCTAACAGGTTGAGAATACACAAGTATGGGTATGACGGTAAGCCAATATATAACGGTAAGTACGTACCGTAATTTCTGGACTAGAGACCGCACCTGATTATAAGCCGCACCACTACATTTTTAAAGGAAAAAAACATTGTGTACACACATAAGCCGCACCTGTCTATAAGCCGCAGGTGCCCATATGGTTACATGAGATATTTACAAAGAAAGACAGTACACAGGCGGCCGTTAAAAAAGTCTTTATATAGGCCGCTTCATTAAATAAGCCGCAGAGTTGAAAGCGTGTGACAAAAGTCACGGCTTATAGTCCGGAAATTACGGTAATATAACTGCGCAAAGGGAAATGTTCTACTGTACTTATTTACCTCAAAGTGACTGTCTGAAGCAACCTACCACGCACAACACACGAATGAACTGATTGCAGTGGCGCATTTTCCAAAATAGATTGCATAATATTCAATATTGCATGTCAATGAGTCAATGTGTTCCTTTTGCCTGACATCGTCTTTCTCTCTCTTTCTGATATAGTGTCGGATGGTCAGTAAGGACGTGTCCGCCGAGACTATGTATGATGTTCTCCATGACATTGAATACAGAAAAAAATGGGACACCAATGTCATCGAGACCTTCGATATCGGAAAACTTACAGTCAATGCAGATGTTGGTTACTATTCATGTATGTTCCACAGACGATTTATACAAACGTGCGCTACAATGCATGCAAAGTCACATCAATTTTGACCGCTTTTTTTTTTTTTTGCATGCTCTTCTCTGACGTTGACAATAGGGAAATGTCCAAATCCGCTCCGTAACAGAGATGTCGTCACGCTTCGCTCCTGGTTGCCAATGGGGAAAGACTACATCATCATGAACTACTCCGTTAAACATGCAGTAAGTTCCTGCACATATATGGTCAGTTTTGTTCCTGCAACCCTCGTGCTCAAACGTACACACGGAGATGCCCATGTGGCAAAGTGAAACAAATGGATGCACATTGGATGGGAAGGATCAAGGTGGTCTTGTTCAGCAAGGTTCAAGGCATTGTACTGTCTGGAAGCAAAATCTAAAATATTTTACAAAAAAAATTGTGTGACTATGTTTTTAATGTTTTATGGAGTATCTCCAGCGGGTCAAGACTGTTTTATGCCTTTATTTTTTTGATTTTTTTATTCTTTACTTGAAAAATGCCTCTGGCCAAATTGGTCAACACACGTTGTAATTTTGTTTGAACAGTCAAAAGTAAAAACCTCCAACTGTCCACTGTCAAAGTGTCCTCTGCAAAAAACACTGACACCCAAGTTGCCGACATGTCGGCATTGTAAATGAGAAACTGTTCTCAATTTGCCTTACCTGGTTGGACAAACAATAAATAAAAAAGCTAACGCTGTTTATAACGCTAACCCTTTTGTCCCAGAAAACTGGCCAATTTAACCTTATCCACTGCACATGCATTTTAAGCGAGTGCCATTAGAGGTTCCGTTGTGTTTATGTTTTGAACCGTTAAATGCTGCATTTCATCGCCAGGCCACAGAGATGAACGTTTCAATTAGCACATCACATTGCCCATCACAAATACCCCCATCTCCAAATACGTACCACCTTTTACTCTTGCAGGCTTACTTTGGTTTCTGCTTGTATCCACGTCTATTATTTGCCGACATTGCCATTCAATCTTAGTCCCTAATGAAATATTTACAGAAGGATAAGACCTCTCATGTGACTATTAGTTGTTGACTTCCTCCTCGCCTTCCGCATTCCTGCATGGAAAAACTCAAAGGACGGAGTGTGTGTTAGATGTTCCCCTAATGTTTCGGGTTTACTGTTGATCTATTCAATCTTTTCATTTGGGGAAATTTCTGATCCCCGCTCCCACCCCCTCCAAAAAATATCTATCTATTATGGTTGCATCTCCAGATATTCAAGGACAAATGATAAGATTTGGTCAACTTGGGTCAGACACACAATGCCAAGGCCCTAAAAAGGCAAACAGTTGCACATGATCTGGACTTCGAAGTTGCACTTACATAGAAAGCAAAAAAGACCACCAAATCATGTACAGTGCTTGACACATTTATGGAACCACACGAAAACTCTTTCACAAATAAAAATGTGAGCTCTTGCTGTTATGCAATTTTAAATATTTTTTAATTCTATGCGCTTTTTTTTAACAATTTCATACAGGTTCCATGGGCTTCAGTCAGAAAGTAACAGAGTATAATCAGTTAAAACGTTTTTTTTTTGCTTAGTAATGCAAGTAAACAACTAAAATCTGTTTATTTAAAAAAAAAGTTG
Source organism: Hippocampus abdominalis (assembly GCA_018466805.1). Taxonomy (NCBI): domain Eukaryota; kingdom Metazoa; phylum Chordata; class Actinopteri; order Syngnathiformes; family Syngnathidae; genus Hippocampus; species Hippocampus abdominalis. The sequence continues at coordinate 6,818,222 of CM031703.1, forward strand.
CAGTATCTGGTTCTCAAGCTCTATTTGTCAAAAATTTGAATACTTGTCAATGCTGTAAGATTTCGGTCAGCTGTAACTTAAACCTTCTATTCGATAGTTACCTAACAGGTATTAAACACTTCATATTCTACCATAACATGAAAACCCCCCACGAAGAATTCATCAACTTACTAAATTGACTAAATGAATACATATTTTTTACCAGCCATTTACACAGCACATGAACTAATGCCGTCTGACAATGGTCGGATGAATGACTCATCATATGAATAAAACATTTTGTACGTGCTATACCGGCAAAATACTTATTGCTATATTGAATTCCATATTTCTGATGCAAACTGAACATGAGCAGTAATGCTACTGGCAAGGTCTGACTCACCAGCAAGTAGGAAACGCCACAAATGGGACACTGATTGTAAACCATCCGCGTTGGTCAGCGGTTTTAGATGCATCTGTGCTTTCATATGACTTAAGATGAACGTCTTCATCTATGTAGAAGCTTGACAATAACATGTTTGCTTGAGTTAGGCGCAACATTGTTCTTTGAATTATCGGTTGTGGTGATCAGATACAAAGGAATGTTTCCTGATAATTATCTTGAGCCTAATGTACCGTATTGCCCCGAATATAAGACGGCCCTGATTATAAGACAACCCCCTCTTTTTCAAGACTCAAGTTTGAAAAAAGACTTTTTGAACACCAAATTAATTTTGATACAGAAAATAATTACAGTACATCTGATACCAATGATTATAACAATATATTTGAGAGAAAAAGCATGTTATTTTGCCTCATTCAAATCTAAAGTGCAATCACATTCGTAAATGAATGGATTGTCACCACGTTTCTCCATTTTCTGTTATCTCTTCTATTATTTTCTTCTTACCGCTATTTTATATTTTTCTTCTTCGTGCTACCGCTATTTTTATTTTTATTCTTCGTGGCAGGGGTTCACTTTGGCCTGGGGAGTCAAGTTCAGCATTCGCTTCAATGATATCTGGCGCCATCTAGCGTCGTGAATGGGTATAATGTCTAGACCCCGAATATAAGACGACCCCCACTTTTTCAGTCTTATTTCAATGCAAAAACACCGTATTATATTCGGGCCAATACAGTACTTTGCTGTGCATGGCCCTGTAAATGCAGGTAGCAATATAAACCAAAAGAACGCTGAAAGTTCGCTATATTCCAGAACCCTCGACAAAGAACTCTCGGCAGTGTAGACATCTTTTGAAAACATTTGAATGAGAAATCGCCGTGTTTGTGTTCTTCCTACAGAAATATCCTCCGAAAAAGGGCATGGTTAGAGCCGTGTCCATACAGACTGGCTACATGGTGCAGAGCCAGGGACCCAACCACTGTGTCCTCACATACATGGCACAGTTAGATCCACGAGGTAACTATTATTTCACACTTTGGACAAAAGGCAGACTCGCCAGTCACTCACATAAAGCACATAAAGACCATTTACACTCACACAGACCCCACGCCGTCAGGCGAATGAACCATTACATCATCAGTGACCTGCATTGCTCACTCTTGTCTTTCTCTTTCCAGGTTCCTTACCCAAGTGGGTTGTCAAAAAGTTTTCCCACTTCCTTGCACCCGGCGTAAGTCATCGACAGTTCAATACAAATGCGGGGGAAAATGTGTTTTATGGACTAGGACTGTCAGGCAGGTGTAGAAGAGATCGTCTCCTCTAAGGCCACCCCACCCAACCCCCCTTTTTTTAAAGCCTGTTCACTGAGCAAATATTGCAACAGTGATGCTTTGTAAACTACTTGGCGGCAGATTGCCATATACACGTAGCAGGTAGATTGTTAGAAGCACCCACAAAGAGTGCAAGGCCAGCTCATTCTATATGCTGATGCTGTTGTGTTGCCTCTGTGCCAGACAACTACTTGGCTGTAGCACTTTTAATATTCAAGTTCACTTGTATACATGCAATGCACACTAATGCCGAGGTCATTTTATGGCATTATTCTCTGCATCTACCAAAGAAAATCATATCAACATACGCGTTGATCTTGTAGTTGTCCTACCACACCGTAAGCCCATAAAACTTGACCATTACTACCAGCAAATAACATAACTATGTTCGGATTGATTAGGTATGTTTAATATATGGTTTTATAAAGAAACAAAATTAGCTAGTGACTAAACAATTTCCTAGTTTTAATATTACACGTCTATATTCTAGTTATCATTTGTATTGGTTTTAATTCAAAATACTTCATTCACTTGATTACTTTTTGTCTTTGTAGGCAATGAAGTCAATCAACAAAGCGTGTTTGAAGTATTCCGATTGGAAGCAGAGGCATAACCCAGGATTCAAGCCTTGGCTCTACCCGGAACAGACTACACTACACAGCATCCCTCTTTCTGAGCTCAGCATTCAGCATGCCGAGAGCTTGGAAAATATTGATGAAAGCTCCCTGGCTGAGACCCACGACAGAGATGATGGCTACTAATTCATGCAGATGCTAGTTAGACCTGGGCCATGTATTCACCCACACACGTACACACCAGTGCAGGGATACTTGCATGCCAGATACACCATGACACATATATGTAGTTTCATTCATACACCAACATACTCCCAACTAGTACTGTATATCTATTCATGCTCACAACACGTTGTGTGACAGCATTCAGATGCAAATGCTCATTTTCCAAATTCAGTTCCATATTTTCCTACATCATGCATGCATGCATATTGGCATATTGCTGCACATCCACTTGCAATGGATTGCGTGTATTTTTTTACGACTTGGCAATATTGGTTAAATGTCTGTAAATGCAAATCGCATCTTAATGTTTTCAAATTAGATTGGTATGGAAAAGCATCTATCCACTCAAATTTACAGCATATTTATATATAGTAGCCTGTGTTTCATTGAAACTGAAACGGAAACAGTATATTTCAAATGGCAGTTTGCAAAAATATAGTTCATACTTAGTACAATCTGCTTCCAATGTTGTCGTTCTGCAATTCGATTTAGTCGTTTTGCAAGCACACAAGATATATGCAGGTGTACAGGAGGCAGCTGAAGCTCACGACGAAACTCAAAGAACATAATTTCTGTAATTGTGAAGACTCACTTCAATGCATTGTTACAAATCTTAATCTAAACCTAACCAAAATTTCCAATCGATAAACTAGAAAAGCGGTGAGTAGTCTCTTGAACTGATGTGACAGCAATGTGCAAGTGCCTTATACCTGCAATCTTTCAAATGGCCAGTAGAGGGACACCCCAAGTTCCAAAAGAGTGTAAATTTGAGATCTCAAAATGTCAACTTGAATGTTCAAAATGATATTCGATCAAACACTAAGTGAGTAGCATTGTGTCTCTCCAGTGAATTGCCATCAGCTGTGTTCATGCTCAACCACATTCAATTTGTGAAGACAGCCCACAATGTCCTAACACGGTAGAAATGGCCTCACTATGGTGATTGGAAATCAAAGTCCTCACAAAGATAGAAAAGCATGTACTAAAGCAGCTGTAACACATTTTCTTTCTCTTACTCAAAAGCTGTATGAATGTATCTTTACAAATTTAATACAGAATCCTACAGAGGTTTTCAAACTTCATCAGAGATTTGAGTCATCTTTTTTGTGTGTGTTTGTGTGCGTGCATCGTTGCATGTATTTTACATGCCTCCTTAGGCCCATGATGATGATGATGGTGATGCGGACAGAATGGTTGGCTTGTTCAGTCACCCATCAATTATTCAAACCGTTTATCGTAATATGCTACTTAATGGGCTTTTACGCTCTTTCAGAGAAACTTGCATGTGCTTTCCATGGCTGCATTGGTTTTTCTCCCACACTCAAAAGCATGCCTCGAATTAATTGGAGACTCAAAATTCCATGTGTGAATATGAGTTTTAAAATGTTGCTTTGAGTATATAGGCTCTACAATAGGCTGGTATCCAATTCAGAGTGACCCCCATCTTTCATTCAAATTCAGATGGAATGGAAATGTTTTGACCAAAGACCTTTTTCTTGTCAATTGGAAACTTTTTTTAAATTGTGGATTTTTAAACATTTTTATTTTAAATGTCGTTTGAAAGTATCCAGCACGGAGAACAAATCACTGAGTTTGATTGCATGAGTTTGCATGTGTAGCTGTGCACAGTGGCGTACATTCAAAATTAGGTGTCCTCCATCTGTTGGGATGGTAACCCAGCTGTGATCGACTCTTTGGTGGAGAAATGGCACATTCATGTTGCTGAGACAGTAGTTTCTTATGTTAAAAATGCCTGTGGCTTACTTATTTTTTTTTTTTCACATCAATCTTTCCCTTATTTTTTTTCACATCGACTGCATACGCACCGCCCAAAAAAGTATGAATGTGTGTACATCTCGACTGAAGTGTGCTCAATGTGTGCCTGCAGCTGACGCTCTGCGCTGTGTGTGTAATCATCCATCCCCGGTCTAATGAGACCCCCCATTCGGGCAAACAACACGTGCAAGCGGTGTGTGTGTGTGTGTGTGTGTGTGTGTGTGTGTGTGTGTGTGTGTGTGTGTGTGTGTGTGTGTGTGTGTGTGTGTGTGTGTGTGTGTGTGTGTGTGTGTGTGTGTGTGTGTGTGTGTCATACTGCCACCCCTGCAGTATTCCGGCCCACCAGGGCTGATGACTCATCACCACCCCACCGACTCCTCTCCTTCATCTACCCTTACTCTTCCTTAATACTGTATTCTTTGCTTTCAACTTCCCTCCTAATTTACGTCTTTTGCTCTCCCCTTTTCCTCAATCTCGTCTTTTTTTCTCCCCCATTAATTCCCAGTCTTTTCCAAATAGGTGCTGTGTCTAATCCCCAACAAAGTTTCACTTAGTGCTTTCCCCCGATAGCTTTCGTTTCATCAAAACAAGTACTGCAGTAATTTCCAAAGGGGATATCACTTTATATTGTAGTGTTCTCGTTGCGGTGCATGTAAAAAGTATTAGACCACAAAAATCATCCGTGGAGCGACAGTCCACCCATCAAGTATAATATGAAAAGAAGCACGTAAATCACGAGGTACAGGTATCTGCTTATTTCATAACCTGTCATTTGTGTTTGAAAATGTGTCCATGTGTCACATACACACGCTATCGTGTATGAAGTGCTGCCTTCATTCATGAAAATGCTTTTATTGTCATAATGGTTGCGATATGATGGATACGCAATAGTTGTAGTTCTAGATTTCTGTGATCGCCTCTTTGAAATGTTTTGTTGTCTTTTATGTGAAGCATTTGTAGCGTCAACAGGGAAAACAAGCGAAGTCGTAACTCAAGTTTGAGTGGGTCGTTGTCCAGGGTTTCCCACCAGGCACGTGATCCCCTTTTGACAATCTGAGCTGCACTATACCACCTATAATAAGCAAAGTACTTTGGCGGAAATTCATTTCTCGAGTCGTTCAAAAATAAAAGAAATGCAACATAATAGGTACGCTAACGGATTTATTTTGGAATACGGTACCGGAACTTAAAGTCTACCTTAATTTCAATTTGATCAGCGTGTGGTTGCGCGCTGTTGCTGGTTTGTTACTCGTGAGAAAATGTTAACCGCTAGTTGACGTCACTATTTTTGAGGATGTTTGGCTGATTTGACGTCAAGTCTGGGGAACAAGTTACTTCACTCGGACGATGACTAAAAAGGTAAGACGTTCAACGAATAACGTTTCTTCCACCCACCTACGTAAACCAACTTTACCACGGCGGCTGCTCGTAAAGTAACAGACATTAATGATGAACGATAATAAAGCGCGGTGATTCACAGAGCAGAGTGATCGTCAGTATTCGTGTGATGGTGGAAATACCGTCGTCAAATACTAATGACAGGAACACTGAAGCGGTGAGTTTTGAACGGAGAGGTTGGTATAATACTCGCTTTTGTGGGTTGCTTGTGAACCGCTGAATGTTTTGTCAAGTGGCGAGCAAAGTGGACTTGTAACGAGCATCACGTTGATCTCCATCGGAATTCATTCGGGTTAAGACCCTTGCAACACAATTCAGTAACACTCATTTTCCTTCAAAGTCGCCTATTTCGTCCTTAACTGTGCCACAGCACTGAATTGTGCTTTAATTATGTCGATCGCGTAGATATGAGGTGGTTTGATCAAGTGCAACTTGTGACAGCTAGAGTTTCTGCGTATTTATTCCAAACTCACCCAAAAGCTAAAAAAAAAAGACATACATTTAGTTAAATTCTTTTGTTTTACAGTTGGGGGTATTGATAGTTATTTAAGGGGATCATCGTTAATATAAATAAGGCATGTAATAGGCTAATTTGTTTTTTAAAAATCTTACCTTAATTCTAATTGGTGTAAGTGAAAACTGCATCTTTGTGAAGGCATTTAGGTACCAAGAATGGTCTGGTAAAGTAAATAAATAATGAAAAACAAAAAGCATTGAAAGAAAACTTCAAACCAGCCACTTCATTGTCTTTTGAAAGTCCATATCTTTATACCAGGCCATTTTTTTGGTTCCCCAACATGACTACACAGTGGTTAAGCATATAGTCAAAAGAGCCATTTGAGCGTTTCTGTTTTTCCCCTTTTCGTCTCCTCACTTTTTTCGCCCGTTAATTCCCTCTACTCCTTTGAGCCACACGTACACTCACTCACTGGATTACTCAGGATTGAGTGAAACATTGAAAAGCGGGGCTTTGTTACAGGAATCGAGGGGCAGGTCAAGCGGAATGAAAAACTATGCAGGTTAAATTAAGAACGCTTGAAAAAATGTGGTACACGAAAGGATGTGACTTATTGGTATCTATATTTTCAAGAAAATACAGTGGGCATGATATGTGGCTCATGAGAAAAGGACTGGAAACTTTTTATTCTGTTTGAATATCATCCTTCATGCAAGTGTACGCAGACGACCAGTCAAAAGTTTGGGCTCACTCTGTACTGCGGTTGAATGAGAAACTGTCCAAACTCTTGGCTAGCCATGTACCTATGAAAATGTGCACACATTACTAAGTGATAGCATAATTTTAGTTTGTGAAATGTTGAAGAGTAGGAAGCATGTGCCTTTTCTCGCACACACAGTGGCGGCTTCACTAGAATAGACGACATTGTTGGATGCATTTCTTGACCAGCAACACTGAGTCATCTTTGGGAAGTTGTTGAAAGTGGGCTAAAAGCAAGCAGCAAGGCCAGTGGTGAGTGGATTAGTCATTTTCAGTCAAAGTTGTCTTTTGTGTTTTATCCGGCCTGTTCTGAAATTTGAAACACTTTGATAGGAAACATTTGGGATGACTAACCAGCTGTCGAGCTTCCTGCATAGAGCATCTCAAATAGCGCAATGAGCAAACGTCCTTTTCCTTTTACATTGCGTTTGTATAATAATGTACAGTATATTTTTTTATTATCAGTATTCTATTTTTTTTCTCTGGGTAGCCGAGTATGTATCTCACATAAATAATGCGATAGAAGCAACCCTAAAATGTAGATGTGGATACAGTACGGTATAGGCATTGTCGACTGCTATTCCACTCTTTAAAATGCATTGACTGGTTAGGTGGTATACCATTGTGTAGCTAGATGGGCTCTTTTTAGCCACTTCTTTTAATTTTGTAACAAGCAAGAACGGCAAAAGAGGAAATATCTAAGGCACCATGATAAACTTATGTGCTTTTAGGTTTTGGCGTTGTATGCCAGTTTATTTACTTAGAGTTGTGCCTCATGGGTTGCAGATTTGTATGATGCTGAATACAGAATACTAGCTCAGAACAGTCATTGATCTCATTAACTGATAGTCTGCTCTCCTTTGCACATCAGTGACCCGCCACCCTGAGCATTAGTCTAATATGAAAACAACAAAGGCCACAATAGCTGCTGTAATATTCCACCGCACGACTCAATTGTAGAATTCTGGAGCGGAGAGCCAATTATGATTATTATCCAAATGGTGATAAAAAGTTCGGAGCCTTCCAGTGGCCATGAAAGGACTGTTTGTAAACAATAGTGTTTAACCTGAGGTAAATTTTCTTTTAAAAAAATGACTCATTAACCAAATTATTTGTAAACCTGTCATTCACCAAGTTTCCACCGTATCAGAACTGCTGAAAATACGGCCGCAAAATGTATTTTTTTTTTCCTACAGCAACATAACCCAAATCTGTACACAATTTGGAATGTGCCGTAATTCAGCGCTAATGGCACAAATGCAGTAAAAGTCATGATTACAGTAAAAACACGTATGAAAAATACATTTAGCTTATTAGTAGTATGAAAATGGATGGATTTTGATTGATTAAAATGCTAAATTTAACCACTGTGAAAATATTGTTAATATCGCTGAACGTGTCAGTCAAATGTCACACTGTCATGTTTGTGTGTGTGTATACATCCTGGCTCAGCATATTTGTCAAAAAGGGGATATGAAACCTGAAGCACTGCCTGAGGCACCCCATCACCTATTCACACACATTAAGTGACCACTTGTTTAAGAATATGTGGCCAGTGGCGAACAGTGTTCGCTCACCATGTACGTGTGCGTGTGTGCGCACACTTGCCCATGCAACAGACTGCTCCATTGTGAGGGTCGCACAGAGACCCTGTTATTGGCTGCTTTGTGTCCGGGGGAGGGATGCAGTGGGAGGTGAATATGAAGACAATAGGAGAGAGTGGGGACACAAATTAATTGAAATGTGCAGAGAGTAAATGGAGAAAACGATAGGGGATGGAAACACGGTGAGGTGAAAGACGTTGGAAAAAGGACGTCGGCAGTTGCACAATTGACAAACCCCAATGTCGACATCAGCATTTTCAACAAGTATGTTGACATTTTTTGATCAATGTTTGTTCGCTCAGTCAAGATCTGTGTCGGTTTGAGGTCTGATTCAAAGCTTTGCAGTTTAGCCTAACTCGACACAGAAACAGGAGGTGTCACCAAACGTTTCGTATGATTTTCGGTGGCATACGAATCACAAGCATAATGCCCGCTGGTTATCTTCTCCATTTACGTTCCATAATACGGATGGGCATTTGCAACATGGTGAAAATAGTGGCTTAAACGTCTGCCTCGCGGTCAATTGGTTCGGAACTTAGCTCAGACCTTCTTGTGTGAAGTTTGCGGATTGCTTATGCGTGTGCATTGATTTTCTTCAGGTATTTCAGCTTCCTTCCACTCTCTGTGTTGATCAGACGCACGACGTTTGCGAGCGAAAATAATGAACAGGTGTAATGGGAATTTAACATATAAAAGCGCTAAATTGAAGTAACTGTTCGTACTATTGAATGCTGACCAGTTATTTTGCGGATAAGCAAAGTTGCACTAGTCTGTACTCTGTGTAGCTGCTCAAAAATGCTGATTGCGCTGGCCTTCACCACCTCCCAACAAATTAAAATGATAGCGCAAGACCCGGAGGGGGAGAAGGCTCCCTTGACAGATCTTTGAATGGTGTCCCTCCATGTTTTTTTTTCTTTTCTTTTTCTTTCTTAAATAAATCTCATTTAAAAAAAAAAATTTCGTTGTCTTGGTTTCCCTGGACAAGACACAGGTTTAACATGAACTGTTGCCGGCCCTGACCATTTTTCTCAGCAGTTGGCTGAGAAAAATTCACTTTGAACACAACCCACACCACTTGATCATCGGTTAGGATCATTTTACGAGCCATCCGATTCCCGGGCCTGTGGGGCTCAAATTCAGATGGATTATCTGTACAACTGTACCTGGTGCAACAAATTTTAACTTCCAACAAAACACTGCACAACCGGGCTTCATGTAAAGGGCTGGGTGTATGTTTTCTTTGCATTTGCACACATTAAAACTCATTCAGTACCAGCCAATTCTAGACCAAGTCTGAAAAGACGTTTAAAAACGTCTTTGGGAGTGAATGAGTTAAAAGCATGTGCCTGAATCATGCTTCACTCAGATCGTTGGGCCCTTATATTCGAGCAGGCCTCAGGCCTTTCACTGACAATGCATTCCTTGCCTCCACATCACAACTCTTTATCAAACAGACAGCAAACCGAAGCTAATTGTGGTTGTGTAGGATTTCATTTTGTCTGCATGCGTGCATGTGGGATTTAACCCTGGAGAACCCACAGGGTCAAATTTGGCCCTTATCCTAAATTAGGATTAAGGCATTGAATATTTGAAAAAACATATTTTGGTGTTCAGTGAACATGAAGCACTCATTTAATGTAAAATGCATCATTTTCCAAAGAAGAAAAGGGTTCTTGGGTTCTCCAGGGTTAATGAGTAACGCACTAAATCATGCTACCAGGGTGTTCATTTTATTTTAACAGAACGAAGTGCCTTTGGTTCAGAAGACTGTCCTACTCTTGTTAGTACAAACAGGAAATTGCAGTTGTTTCAACATTAGCTCACCACTGTGTAGTATTTCTCCAATTGCAGGGGTGCTTTTTACTTTGCCCTTTACCTCACCTCATGTATGTTGCCATTGTTCAGGAAACATTATTTCAATGGCACACTAGTTGGTAATTAGGTGAAGATTGTCACGGTCATGGTCGTGCTAACCCCAAATCACCTGCTTTGGTGGTCAAAGTGTTCTTGGCTCGGGGTCTGCAACGATGCATTTCTAGTTCCTTACATCAATGACATGCAAGGCATATTTGTGAATGTCGAAACATTGGAGGTTTCATGATCCAATTGTATTGCAAAACTGTTCTGGATGGCAGAGAGGTGAGTGCAGATGCTACGATATGGGTATGGTTTGATTGTAGTCAGCTGGACAAGCTGTGTGTGCCAATATTTGTGCTGTAATTATGTACTTCCTCTACAAGACATCCGTTAGGTTGTGTGACTGTGTGTCTTTGCAGGCAGCTCAATGGAATAATCCTCAAATTATTTAGTTATAGCGCCATTATTTGAATTTGACGTCCGCCTAGAGCAGGGGTAGGCAACACACGGCTCCAGAGCCGCATGTGGCTCTTTAGCGACATCTAGTGGCTCCCTGGAGCTTTATAAAAAAAAATTTGAAAATGGAAAAAGATTTTGATAGTAGGCTTATATAGCTCAAATAGATATAGATACATGTTGTAGCTCCCAAAAAGGAGAGCTGTGGTATTGTTTTTTAAAAACGTACACTTTATTTATGCTTTTAACAGTCTCGACAAACACAGACACGTCTGCGTCCTCCGTGCCTTCTCTCTTCTCGTTCGACTCGAGAGGCGTTCAAAGACAGCCTCCGAAAAACGGAAATTCATAATTCCTTCATTGTAAGTTTTATAGAAGGCTTTTATTTTTTTGCGGCTCCAGACATATTTGTTTTGTCCTATATGGCTCTTTCAACATTTTGGGTTGCCGACCCCTGGCCTAGAGGTTATCATATTCGAAACGGCATTTACGTCTGAAGTGCTGTCGTTTGTTAATATCCGAAATTGATCCGTGTTCTCTTCCACAGATTACATGGACCATTATCTGAGGTTTGAAAGACTGCATTGCCATGTCTCAGCCCGAGTCTGAAGTCACCGTTTGGGACTGGTTAAGTGGACTTCGTCTCGAGCAGTATTCCAAAGCATTTCAGATTGCAGGCCTGTCGTCCGTAGCAGAATGTCATAACCTCACACCAGATCAGCTGGAGCACATAGGAATATCACTTCCGGGCCACCGGAGACGCATTCTGGCCAGCCTGAACAAAACTCGAGATGTCACCTCTCTGCAACCGGAAGCCCAGTCAGTCTTTGGACTGGCAGCGAGAGCAGAGCATGAGCAAGTTATGGAGGAGAATGAACCCTTGGCCGGCGACGCAATATCAGTCATGCAGGAAAAACATTTTCTGAACAAAGCTGAGAAAGAAAATGCACATACCCCTGAACCTGCACCCAGATTAAGAGAGAAACCAGTCCCAAGGGACAGACAAGCATCCAGAATGAAAGAGGAAACTGGAGACACAGAGGTGATGGTAACTCTTGAATATAATGAAGAGGAAGAGGATGTTGATGCAGAGAAACAGAGGCCAGTTCCAAAAGAGAGGACAAGGTTCATCTCCAGTGCTCCAGGGCTATTGGAGTCTCAAGCCAGCTCTCTAATTTGCCCATCTTGTGACACCCCTTTGCCACCGGTGCCCCCACGGAGCTCCTTGAACTGCCCGCCACAACGCTTCACAACGACCCTGACACCCTCACCGCCGGTACAAAGCCCAACCACGCCTCAACACACCAAGTCGCTCATCAAAGAGGCACCGGCACAGGTTCGATCTTTGTCCTACACCTCAACCCAGAACCCCACACAAGAAACTCTACACCCATCTTGGGCTGCCACCTCCCGAACTGAGCCTCAGACATCTTGCATTCACCTGCCGACTCGCCATTCAAAATCCGATAAAATGCCAGCTGTATCGCCCATGGCCCTCACTGTCTCCCCCAAGCAGGAGAGAAATGCTCCACCTCTCCCTCCAAAAGCTGCGTCATCAGCACCAAGAGGGCCCCCAAAAATTCCAAGCAGGAATCCTGTGCGTCTTTCCAGAATTGAAAGGTAAGGTTGCTACTCCTATAAGCATACCTCTACTGCAGTGGTTTTCAAAGTTTTACACCAAATACCACCTCAAAAATATTTGGTCGCCATAATGACCAAGACTGAAACATATTAGCGCGCGTGTGTGTGTATATATATAATATTTACATATATAATATTTTATATATATATATATATATGTGTGTGTGTAACTATTATATATATAATATTATATATTATAATATATATAATATTTACATATATAATATTATATATAATATATACAATTATATATATAATATTATATATATATAATATATGTACCGTAATTTCTGGACTATAGACCGCACCTGATTATAAGCCGCACCACTGCATTTTTAAAGAAAAAAAAATATTTGTACACACATAAGCCGCCCCTGTCTATAAGCCGCAGGTGCCCATATTGTTACATGAGATATTTATAAAGAAAGACGGTACACAGGCGGCCGTTAAAAAAGTCTTTATATACCGCTTCATTAAATAAGCCGTAGAGTTGAAAGCGTGTGACAAAAGTCGCGGCTTATAGTCCGGAAATTACGGTAAATATTATATATATATATAATATTATATATATATATATATTGTAATATATATATATATATATATATAAATTATGTGTGTGTGTGTAATATGTATATGTATTTTTTTAGTTGACACAGTCATATTGATCATATTGATTGATCATATTTATTTTGTTCTAACCTTACTGCTGTGCACAGCACTTTCGTCTACGGTGTTGTTTGACAAGTGCCTCATAATTGGTGTTAGATTGCAGACAGTATTGACAGTCCTATTTAAGTTTCGCTTTATATTATGATACAACATGCTCGCAAATGAGGTAATGAAGACATCAAAACTGCTTTGGAACATGGACCAGCATCAAAAGACAAGTGTTGTGATTTTGTTTGTCTTTTTTAGAAAAAGATTGCTTAACTCAACTAAAAAGGCTTGCAGACATTCTGTGCTGAATTGAACAAAACAAGGAAAAAATGTTCAACCCACGCTAATAGTGTGCACAGTTTCACCATTAACGCGCTGTACAAAACAAACCCAAAAATGCACTTAACGAGTCAGTATTGGCAGAAAATCAACTTTGGTCGAAAAAAATGAGTACACTGATGAGCAAGATGTATTCATTGCTAAGAACTAAGTGTCTGTCGGTGTCAACACTTTGAGTTAGTCAACACCTTGCAAGTCGTTTTATGAAGGTACATGGATACATTCATTTGAAAGACAAATAACTAAAAATGAAATTCATCATTGTCAAACATGAGGTTACGTGCCATCGGCTGTCTCTTCACCAATTAGTAGATGTACACAGCCATTCGATTGAGGTATCTGTATTGGTGAACGCTATTAACTTTCTATTGTATTTCCTGTTCGCCTGTGCCCGGAGCTCGAGGTTGCCAGTACAGTTGATTTATTAATTGTAAATTGGTCAAAGAAGCTAACACTGCCACCTCCTGGACACAATGACATAATGCAGTTCCGATTCACTGTGAATTTGAGAAAATAGGTTGCGTTTTTCGGTTGAACAATGCTTTTGTTGACATGTCATTTACTTGTCATGGTCGTATGTAATACGGTTGGGTAGCACACATGGACTGTGCACTCTGGCTTTGTCTTAAAAAGGAAGTAGCTGCAGTGAGAGGGAGGAAGTCACAGTAGAGAACAAAAATAGTTACACGTTCCAAACTACCCCCGTGAGTGGCGCGGAGAGATTGAGAGAGTGAGAAATGGATGGAGAAGTCATTTTCCTTTTCTTCTTTCGCGCTTCACAGTTTTGCCTGTGATGGCTCATATTCACATGCTGTTTTGCGTCGTTGTTAGTGGACTTTGTTGCCGCCTCCCTTTTTTTCTGGTTAACCGGTCATTTCCTCTCCCTCTCTCATTCTATCTTCCATTTTCCTCACAAGCGTGTCTTTTTTAAAATGATTGTATCATCATAGAAGAGGACTTCTTTTTTCCCATGCAGGTAACCTGATCCGAACAGGTCTCTTCCTTGTTCCCTCCAACCCTTTTCCCCCCTGTATCGCAAACAAGGACGACTTTTCTTCTCTGCTGTCGTCTGTTTTCATGCAGTGGAAGCAAGTTGCTGTTAGCTGGTCTGTTTTCTTGTTTGTCTTATGAGACAAAACCACCTGACATGGATTTTGTCAACATTTTAATGTACCTAAATGATTGCATGTTTTTTTTCCCTCCCCCCTTTCAGGGCTGTGCACATGAATGAAACATGCTAATCTTTGAACACATCTTTCCAGTACCGTAATTGTGGTTTCTATTGGTTAACTTATTGGTTAGCTTATTCACTCTGACCATAAATCCATTGTCTCTATTTTGTTTTATTTTATTCCATTTGATGATGTTTTTAACATTGTATTTGTGTTTTTTAACTGCTTGTTGTACGGTGTCCTTGAGTTCTCAGAAAGGCGCCCACAAATAAAATGTATTATTATTATTATTATTATTATTAACTATTGGGACTAGAAACAATTCTCCCAAGCTGCATTGCTGCAGAACGTTGTTGGGCACACATCATTAGGTAGTTGAATGTCATAGCAAAAGTTGAATTTGGTGCTCAGTTTTGGGGTTGTGTTGTTTTGAATGTACCCTGAATTCCCCATAAGCAATGAGCACTCAATGAGGCATCACTTAACATTGTAAGATCGACTTCATTGGAGTTAATACTTGGAACGTATTGTGTACGTAGTCCTGCTTAAATTGGCATTTTAAAGAAAAATAGCTCCCAATATACATGCCTTGATTGATAGCAAAATAAGTGCTCCTCCTTCCTTTTGGTACTCTTCCTCAGCAAAAAATAGGAGGAACTGTGTCAAAAGGCCAGTTTCCCGTCATTGTGGATCTATTTTTGGGAGCTATATTGAGAGGACTCATACACTGATGACACGATGGAGTTTTTGGCGATATGCGTGTGTGAAGGTCATGTCGCTCCTTCACAATGGTCGGAATACTTGTTGATAGGTGTGAAGATGTGCTCAGGTCACTTCTGTTGTCCTAAGAACAGTTTATGCAGAGTATGAGAAAAACCTTTGCCTTGAATCCGTCTGTTAATTCCGCGGCATGGCAGTTCACTTGAGAGGTTAAAGCAAAAAAAAAAAAAGTAGATGGTGACCAGGCAACAGCCTTTTTCTGAAGTCTTTAGTTTAATGTCTGAAATTGCATAGTAGGGTAATAGTGATTAAATCAATAAAAAGTTGGTGCTTCTGGGGCAGGGGTCGGCAACCCAAAATGTTGAAAGAGCCATATAGGACAAAAAAACAAAACAAAAACAAATATGTCTGGAGCCACAAAAAAATAAAAGCCTTCTATAAAACAATGAAGGAAACACATGCTGTATGTATGTAGGAGACTGGACTGTCTCAGAATTATTATTCATTCCTTTGTTGTGTGTTCCCAAACGCCCTCATAGAATTTATTTTGTAATTTCTTCGCTTGATTTTTTGGTCTTTTTTGTTTTGGTGCATTATTTTCACTTTTCTTAGTGTCAGTGAAGTGATCCTTAATTTCCGTTTTTCTGAGGCTGTCTTTGAACGCCTCTTGAGTCGAACGAGAAGTCTGACGCAGAAGTGTCTGTTTGTCGAGACTGTTAAAAGCATAAATAAAGTGTACATTTTAAAAAACCAACACCACAGCTCTCCTTTTTCGGAGCTGCAACATAGGGAGCCACTAGATGTCGCCAAAGAGCCGCGTGTTGCAGACCCCCGTTCTGGGGTTATTTGCATTGCTTTCCACGGACTGACACTTGATGTGGGTATTTTGGATGTCAATTTCAGACATGAACCACAAGAGGGAAGCTGAAACAACACCCGCATGTATTATTCATCCTCATATCTTGAAATGGGAGGAATTTCTTTGGGATGAGTAACACTCTTGTCAAACAACCCCCCCCCCCCCCCCCCCCCCACACACACACACCTCCCCAACATTGACACATTTGAAGCGCATTGGATTCCGTGGTATGTTGTTTTTGCATAGTATCTTATGCAAGGACGCAGGTTTAGACTTGTTGTCAAAATGTGAGGGAGCGAGAGAAAATGTGACAGATAGGAAGAGCCAAGAGACTAGTTGTGGAGGGGCTCTGTAATATTTTTTTTAACCATGGCGAACTCGAGAGCAGCTATCAGAACTGTGGAAGAAATTTGTCTGACTAGAAGTTGCCATTCCCCTAGAAGACTTTTGCTTTTGTACTGCCAGTAAAAAAAAACCCCAATCATTATTTTTCCTCGAAAGGAATGAGCGGAGAGGGAACATTTTGTTGAAAGGATTCTTTCCAAAAGAGGATGTATCGACTCAGCCGTCTGTGGGGCATTTTCGCCCAACCTCCTGACACCGTGACCCAGGACGACTCATCTGCTCCCCAAACCTGTGTTGACCGCTCCTTTACTCCTTTGTCCCCCAGCCCTCCTCCTAGCAAGACCGATGAGCACCTTCAAGACCAAACTCCGAAGGTTCTGCCTCGCATCATGACATCTCAAACTCAAGAAGTCATACAACAGTCAAGCCAACCTGCCTCTCAAGTAGCCCTGCCTGCTGAAGGGGTCCGCCAGCTTCCTCCGCAGACAAGTTAGTCGACTGCTATGAATGTTCAACTTTCTCCACACAATTGTATTTATTCCAAATTTCTGAACCAGATGAGTGTCTGCATAAACTTTTACCAAAAATCTGTTTTGAGGAAGAAGTTAATGCTAGCATCTGCTGCTACAATTACCACAGTGTAATTAACTCATTCACTCCCAAAGACGTTTTTAAACGTCTTTTCAGACTTGGTCCACAATTGGCTGGTACTGAATGAGTTCATCTTGATTTCCAATTACAGATTTTCCGACTCTGAAATTTTGTTCCCTGTAAAATCCTTCTCCAATTCACCAAATGTGTTTTTGTATGCATTTTTGGGTGTTTCACATCAATTGTCTGACTTGTTTCAGCATTCTGTCCACCAGATACACGTTCAGATGATTATGAAGAAACGGACACATGTTATGCCAGTGTTCATCCAGTGAACCTTTTAGACAGGGTACGAAAGTTTAAAGTTTTTGTAGTAATTGCAGCAATTGATCAACTTTATAAATGACAACAGTCTCGTTCGTCCTATAGGAAATGTCTTTGCAAGTCCCTCTGAAAGCAAAGGGGCGGTACAGTTCTTTGTGCAGTGATGACGAGCTATTAGAGGATGACGAGTAAGTCCAACGCGACTCATAACAAAAAAAAAACGCATACTTGACCTGTTTGTCGCAAACACACACTTAAAAAGACTCCTGTCAGTAATGAATACCTACTGGCCCCATCTGTGAGGTTGTGTTTTTAGGAATGTAATCGCATTCCTTCACCTGACTTACTTGCCTAAATGTTTGTGCTGTACAGTGAAACTCCTCTACAACGAAATCGTGTTTGCAGCAAGAAATTTTTCACAACGGGGGGTTTTTCACAGTAGCAAATTTGATCTCTGATGTAAACACACACACGCACACATTAATGCACGAAGATTTTTTTCACACTAGGGGGTATTTTCGCCCATGTAGGTTTCGTTGTAGAGGAGTTTCACTGTAGATGTTTTTGTTCTTGTGTTTGTCTGAGTGTACAGTGAGTGAAATGAAAGGGAATTTGATTACTGTCAATGTAATGTTAGCTGTAATTTCTGTCACTAGCAGACCGGAAAAACATGTATCGGGTAGTAACTCTTCTGCACCCAACAAGATAACCATGTTTAGCTGCCATTCTTGTTGAGGTTACTGTTGTGTTGTGTTGCGTTGTGATGTGGGTGCTCACTTTTGATCATCCCCGTAGTGCTAGTGTTTGGGAAGAACCAGGCCTCGGCAGCCTGCAAGGCAGCATCTTTCTGCCGAACACTGGCAGACTGGCGTCACCCCCTAAAGATGACAGCTCCCAGCTCGCTGCTGTCATCAAGATGGGCTGGCTTGACAAGAATCCACCTCAGGGGTACGTACGACACATACAACTGCAGTATTCACGTTCTCCTAAAACGATAGAGCCACTTTGGATATGGGTACAAGTACAACCTCGAATTGTCGTTTAGTCATAAAACATATACACTTGAATGTGATTGCTTTATTATTAGATGGTTCTGCACCTGCAGATTGTATAAGTGCCCTGTGAAAATGTGGAATTCACTTCATGTGTCCACAAATGTGGAACTTCAATCATTTTTGAAATCTTCAATTTTGCTTTTTCTAAATTTTGGACTGTTTCTGTTAGCGCCGATCGATTCAACGTTTTGGGATCGAAATCTCGATCTCACGAATAAATACTGTGCGATACTTGATGACACTTTTAAACAGGAAATAATTACCTTTTATATTTAACTCATTCACTCCCAAAGACGTTTTTAAACGTCTTTTCAGGCTTGGTCCAGAATTGGCTGGTACTGAATGAGTTAATTAAATAACCCATTCAAAATCATTGTTTATGATTTTTTCACACCAATTTCATGCCATGTTGCTAACCCCTCAGTGTCCATTGGAAGTCTGATGAAATTTAAAAAAAAACGTATCTTTTAAGCTTTTGATGGTATTATGTAATTTTCAGTCATGTTTCAAATGTTACTGTACAAAGTGACTATTGCACCGAAGCTTGATTTGAAGAAAATTGTGAATTCAATTGAAATCGCAATTCAATCGAAAATCATTGAGCACCTTTCTTCATTATCTCGAAGAGGTCAGAGGTCACTAAATATGAACCTGAGAGAAGACCATCTCTGTTGTAGTTCAAAGGTGGAAGTCAGAGTCCTCAGATACTTTCACACCCCTCATCCAGTCATTACTTTGCAAACCTTGGTTGGAGCCTAGAATGATCCAAAATTTCTTGGAGGTGATTCCGATTCCCCAATGACAGAACGTGCGACGTGTCTTTAATATTTTCTCCACATGGTGTACATGCCCCTTCTTTTTTTGTGTGTTATCACATGACTCCACGTTCAGTGTTTGTGTCTGTGTGCACGCCCACAGGGCCCTATATTATCAGAGGCGATGGGTAAAGCTGGACGTTGACTTCCTGAGATATTTCGACAACGACAAGGTAACAGTGCAAACGAGCGGTTTCTCCATCAGATCTTCATTCTGCTTGTTTTGAGATGTTTCAGCTCAGTTAAGTTGTGGTGGCTGATATCTGTTCTAGCAAGTGTACTCAAAGGGAATCATCTCGACCAAATCAATAACGAATGTGACAAGTGTGGGAGAGCTGAAGTTTGAGGTCATCACACACAATCGCACTTTTATCTTCAAGGCTGAAAGTGACGGTTAGTCTGGTTATTGATCTGTGTGATTTTGAAAAATAGTGCATGATGCATTATAACTTCAATGTTTGTCTGCATGCCTTTGTCTCCCCTCCGCCCCCTCCCACTCACTGCTTGTGCAACCAGTTGAGAGAAATGAATGGGTGACTCTGCTGCAGGACTGCACAAGGGGGCGCCACCGACGCAGTACATATAACCCTGGCTTGCCTTTGACGTCAGAGTTTAAAGGCTATTTGGAGCTCAAAGGTCTACGCTCCAAACTTTATACAGTTGTGGCTTCAGATAAGGTCTTTCTCTATAAAAATATGGAGGTGCGTTTTTGTGATCTTTTTTTGGAGGGGGGGCTGTCAAATAATTAGCTCTTTTAACATATAAACACAACACTTAAATGCATTCTTTTTTAAATGTAAATAGTATGCATGTGTGTTTTAAAAAAGTGCCGTAATACTGATTATTGATTTGCAACTACCAGGATTTCTTCTCTCTTCTAGGACTACCGCATTGGAGTCGGCATCACATCAATCGAGATGAATGTAGGAAATGTTAAAGTCACAGATCGCCGCAGTTTTGATCTCACTACCCCTTACCGCATTTTCAGGTACTGTAAATGCTCTCAACATCTGTTCAAACTCAACTTGTGTTTGTACTTTGATTCATTTTTATCTAGTGGATTATTTTGGATGGAGTTGATCACATTTGTTAGTGCAAGGATTAGGTCATGAGATTTCACACCATGTTCCCTCAACGAGCCGTTTGTGTGGCTTATTTTTGAGGAAGGAGCTCCTGTGTGTGTATGTGTGTGTGTGTGTGTTCGTGTGGGTGTGACATCTTCAAGCTGACGCTTCGCTGCCTGCTGTGCAAAGACTCAGCTTGACAGGATATGGAAACTGTGCCTGGTCATATGCAGAGTATATTTTTGGTTGGCTGTTGAATCTTAAAACAAAGATTTACATTTTACAGTTTGATGATAGTTTGTCCAAAACACGGTTTTGTTTTGACGTTTGATAATAATCTCCCAACAGAAAATGTTCAGACTTTGCGATTGTTCATTTATTTGGAGTCATTTGTGCCTACAAATATTTTAAGCACCGAGAAAAAACATCATATCGTTGCACTGAAAAGAAGAAGTACTGATTCTATTTCTGTCTGTCTGGAAGTGTATTTAGATCGCAGTTTCAACTCAAATATATTAAGCGAGACAAACAGAATGAGAGTCAATTCTGGGAGGATGAGAGCGGATTCACATAGCAAAGGCTACACTTGCTTTCTTTAGTCGTATTACGCGATAGTTGCCTCTTGATGCTTTAATGGCCGCAGTAACACTTCAAAGTTTGTTTATCTCTGTCCGCAGTTTCATAGCAGAGTCAGAGCAATTGAGAGATCATTGGGTGGATGCAATGAGGGATGCCATAGGTGAGGCTTTGTCCAATAGCGAGATCGCTGATCGAATATGGGCGGAGCCATGCAACAGTTCCTGTGCCGATTGCAGCGCTCCGAAGCCGGAATGGGCGGCCATCAACTTGTGCGTTGTGATCTGTAAGCGATGTGCAGGTTTGTGATTGGAGAAGAACATCTTTATGGTATTATAGAAAAGTTTAGTGTACAGATGGTTTGAGTATGTTTGCAAATGTGTTTACACTATGCCCGGAATGTATGGCTTTTTGATGTGAAAAGAAAACACAAGACACATGTGAGGAAGTTTGGAAAAAAAAATAAAATTCTCTTGATCTGCCAACCTTAGTATTTCATACCAGTGTGTTACGAAGCACATGTGGGGTTCCTTCAAAGTCGGTATGCGTGTGTTTGATATGCACATGTGTTTCAGGAGAGCACAGAGGACTGGGCCCTAATATCTCGAAGGTCCGGAGTCTGAAAATGGACAGGAAGGTTTGGACCGAGGATCTTATTCAGGTACACACCCACATAATCGGATGCAATTTCAGTTGATGTGAATTGTATTCCTTTTATTTCAGTGTGTGAATTATTGTGGGTACGTGGTTGAAAAATGTTGATCAAATCAGTGAATCGCAGTCGATCATACAATCGTTGAGGTATGACCAAAGGCTAAAACCATACTATTGTTCCAAGTGTGAAAATCAATTTATGCATAAATTGGGAGTTGGGCTTCGTTACTTATTCATCTTATCGAGACCTGTTGGGGAAATTCATGATTATACCTCAGTACCCAAAGAAAGGTCCATAAAGGTATGCTTGGATGAAGATCGTAACTACACCAAGCATCTTTGGCATCTTTCAACTAAAAACAATACTATATCGATCGCAGTGGATCGGATCGCACCATGCCTAATCTTAACCACTGTTGATTCCCACAATTCCAAAGCATTGTATCTTTTTGTAACTGTGCAGGCGTTCCTCTTGCTTGGCAACAACCGCGTGAACAGTTTCTGGGCAGCAAACGTCCCACCCAGCGAGGCTCTGTCGCCCTCGAGCTGCAGTGATGACCGGCGGCGTTTCATCACTAACAAGTACCGGCATGGCAAATATAGGAAGTACCACCCTCTATACGGAAACCAGAAAGAGCTGAATAACGTAAGTTCCACTTTTCCTCTTTAATTCATGAACTTGAGTTAAAAAAAAAAAAAAGATGAACCTGTGCATTGTTTGAGCATATTTGCACCGAACTTCGTGAAGCAATATTGGGGATTCAGGCAGCTAGTCGACAGACCTTGAGAGGCATTTTAAGGATTTAGATGTTGACCACTGTCTCGACATGTTGACTTCATCTACATTCGACCCATATTTATGTAAGTGTCGACGCCCTTTCTGCCGCACAATTTAATATTGCGTGTACCATGTTTGTCCTAGTGGCTGACAATTGTGACCGAATTGTTTCAATGTGGCAATGTACAGTCACGTTACCGATTACGGCTGAACATCCCAAGAATATTGTACCACACAAGATAGATTTTGCTCTTTTCAATGCACCGATACACTGACAGTTTTAACCAGACCATTTTTTTCTTTTGCTGAAGTCAAATTTTAAAAACACTCATCACTTGCCCGACAGTGACATTATTTCTTCCATCCAAGAAGTGGAAAAGATCATTTTTGACAATTCTGTTAAATTCCCTGCAGGACGGAAATGCAGATGACTTGATAAAAAAAAAAAGCAACAATATTAAGTCCAAAATGTAGACAACACTTGTCAATTGCAAACGTTTTAATAAGGTTTATGTATTTAGGCTCAAAGTCAAACTCAAAAGATTTTTGCTTCTGAGGTGATGTAAGATGGTAATGCATGGACACAAGCGCACATTCTTGTCATCAGACCGGTGAATTTGGGCCACATTAAAAAAAACAACAACAAAAAAAGCCCTTGAAGGTTTTGCGAGGATTTTTGTTATTGCTGTGCTTCCATTAGTGTGACAAATGCGTCAGTATTTGCGACGCAGCCGGGTCATTCATTGGCTTAACCCACTTAACCGCAAGCAATGTCGATTGCTCTTATTGAGTTTGTGAGTGACTCACATCTACCACCTGACTCTGAGTACTTTTTTCCCCCCTGGTATAAATGTGTGTGTGTGTGCATGCATGTGCATGTGTCACATGTTTGCGATATCCAAAAGATTAAAAGTGTAACAAAATTGTCATTTTAAAAAAAACTCCCGCCCCGTTGTTTTAGTCCTCTTGCTTAATCCTGCTCACTTTTTAATCTTTTTTTTTTTTCCTTTCACACGGTTTGTCTTGCTCGCTGTCATTCGAGAGCTCGAATTCTGTTTTTGTTACAATGCTGGGTTTAATAGAATCCAGAGCCCTCTCTGTGAGGGATCGTCTCTGTGACCATTGGGTGCTCTAAGGCAGTGTGTGAGGGGTCAAGCAAAACATCTGCAGCTCCTTAGAAAACTTAAAAGTAAAGCCCACAGCCCATTTCATCTGGCTGTGTCGTTTTACTCCCACATCTCAGCTTCCTTTCTCCTTGTTTTTCTCCTTTTCTCGAATGTGACATCACTACTCACTGCTCTTGCTGGAATGTGCTCTATAACCCCGCCTCCCCCCTCTCTTCTCCTCCTCCTCCTGCGCTCTTCACTGCTGGGCTGCGACTGCGAAAGAAAGTTTCTCTTTCCTCCTGGTTCATTTGGACTACTTGTAAATGTCTACTGTTCAAGTTAGTCTCAAACTTAAGTGATGAAAAGTACTGTACCTCCTTTTTCTGGCATTGCGGTCTTTGTCAAGTGGCACCTTAAACTGGACACACTGTGAGGAAGCAAACAGGTAAGATTATGTTTATTACTGATGTGTGTCGAGTAAGGAAAGTACTGTGTGTTTATGTTGGACCTTTTAAAGACTTGACTGCGTGTTTTATTGAGTGCTGGAAGCATGCGTTTGCTACAGGAATCTGTGTCAATGGAATTTTGGATCTCTTGGCAGGATTTGATCTTGCTGTGTTTGACTGGAGACTACTTGGATCATTTCAAGTGCTTTCACATTGCAGCCTTTGTGCATACATTGCTTATTGGAGTGGGCTGAGATTGGTCAACATGCATGCTAATGTGCTCGGGCATATTTTGTATTTTGTGTGTGCGCTTGTGCGGATGATTGGCCCTGCTGTCAATGGAGGTGATTGTGCCTCGCTCTCTTTCATTCACTTTTAGCCTGCTTCACAACCCTCTCCTTAGCTTTCTGTCCTCTCCCCCAGTTAGTCAACTTTCTGTCACCATGCATTCATCAGTCCAAAATGATTGGTTCAATGTGCACTGTCATGAATGTTTTTGAAAAGAATGGCACAGTCTAACAAGTTACGTTCTAACATAAGAGAGAGAGTGTGTGTGTGTGTGTGTGTGTGTGTGTGTGCTCGCGCACTGAGCGAGTTCAACAAGAGAGAGATACCTCTCATGTTACAGTGCGTCTTTTGTTGCATTTGTTTCAAACTTTGTAAGAGACCGTTGAAGTCTTTTCTGTTTGATATTCCCAAATGAGACGACGGCCCACATTTATGGTTTGCATACTCTTGTATGGCACAACATTAGATTCGCAATGAGTGATTGTGAATTTAAGATCAAATTTAAGAATTTTGCAAAATTGCAGAACAAGGTGCCCTAGTTCAGTGTTTTTCAAACTTTTTTGAGCCAAGGCACACTTCTTTCATTGAAAAAATCTCGCGGCACACCACTAGCTGAAAATGTAAAAAACAAAACAAAAAAACGCTTATTTGAACAATTAACGTGTTATATTGTTACTATAACCGTTTTTAACATTGAAGACTGATGCTATCACAGCTTGAATTGGAATCCAAAGAAAAAGGTATTTTATAATCTTTCATATTTATTGTTTCACTGTCGTCCTGCATTCATGCGGCACAAATTCGCTTGTCTCCAGTGGTCGAAACACAAGGCAATTGGCTAGCTGTTGCTGCTCCCTAGTGGTATGGGAGGGTACTACATGATTACTTTCTGGGCCATAGACCGCACAGGCATACAAATTGGATATTTTACTGCGGCACACCTGACAATGTCTCTGTGCCGCGGCACAGGGGTTGAAAAACATTGGTTCAATATATGGTTTTATAAAGAAACAAAATTAACTAGTGACTAGTTTATCTGCCGTTGCCTTTTGCTGTGGTGTAAAATTCCATCATACTGAGAAAGGTCGTTCATCGTTGTATTTGTTTGTCATTTTTAATGTAGAAAAGAAATGAGCACCAAGCAATTAGTCTCCGAAAACACCGATCAAGTCTTATCCCATGCGTGTGAGTCTGCAGCATGGAGAAACTTGCTGTATTTAACATTTGGTGCCAAATTTCCAATGGCCATTATTGCCCCCTACAGGATGGGAGTTGAACACACACATCTCATCAAAACTCTTGTCCTTGTATTTTTTCCTCTTCTTTGGTATTTTGTCCCCCCCACCTCACCCACCCCTCAATTTTCAGATTCATCCCCTTTTGCCTGTCAACGCTCCTTCTCATTCTGTCTCACTGTGTAAAACCATCCCAGGTGAAGTAATGGCAGAAAATTGTGTGGAAAAAAATAGTTTTCCTCATCTGGAATTAATTTATGGACGCATATAGAAGCGTGGGTGTGCGCATTGCGGGTCCGTGTGCATGACGTTCAGATAGTACAAGTAGTTAATGATTAATGAGCGCGAATCTCCGGCTTTCATTTTCTTTTTACTGTATTTTTCTTTCTTTTCTCATGTTCTCCCATCTCTGACTTTTCCCCGTCTCCTATCCAAGCGGCCAGATGGAGCTGTGCGATTGTAGACACACCCAGATAAAATCGCTGCGTTCCTCTCATTCTCTCCTCTCTGGGGATGTTGACTAAGAATCTTGACTTCCCGCCCCATCTTTCCTGCTTGCATGTGTGTTTGTGCGTGTGTGTTCTTCCATTCATTTTTAGAGAGCGTCTGAATCTACACAGCCAAACGATCCATTTCCTCATTGTGCTTTCCTCTAATTGGATCGCTCCTCTCACAAGCTATTGATATGTAACACTAACCTACATTCAGCATGCAAGCAGTCACATTGATGTCCAGGGGCTGATTTAGTTGGATTTAACCGAGTCACATAAACAGAATTATGAGGCTTGGTTTTCGTCATTCGGCAGCTGGTATGGTAATGTACTGTAGTGTGCGTGTGTTTAGATGAGGATGTCCATCTGCGTTGTGCGGCTCAATGTCTGGCAACTAATGAGTATTGCGCTTGTGGGCGTGATTCGGATGTCACGTGGATAAAATAGAAAACCGTTATCGCCGTGCCCAAATTTATCTTTCAGTTGTTCCTCCAAATATGTGTTGTGATAATCTTGCTGCTTCAGTTTTCAAGTTTTTCAGCCACATGGCTTCACGCGGCAACTGTTATACCAATCCAGTGATCAGCATGGGCGTAACCAACTTTCTAATATGGCACCGCAAAAATCTCTTAATAGTACATGCATTATATACATACTTTATATGTTGCCATAACTCTTCCAATTACCACTAATGCTATTCCAGATGTGCGTACGATGGTCCATTAGGGCTGCCCCTTACTCTTTACACAAAACTGATTGTTTGCAGAGCAAGCATCAAGCTTCACTCCTACAAGTCTATCATTCCCTTTCCATTCCATCATCGCTTTGAACTAAGTCCCTTCCCTTAAAGGCACAGGGTCAGGGTGAATATCTCTCGCTTGTGGGTCTCGACAAGACAAATGATGTCCAGTAAAAGTGATACACTGCTAGTTACAGTTATATGGTTTGGTTTCGGAGCATTGGGGTTTCTTGTGAGGCTTTGTGTCAGTGTGAATGTTTTTCAGGCAGCAGATAATAGTGTTTTTTGTTTTTGTTTTTAAAAACTTTTTCATTGTCACCATTTAAATGTGTTTTTAGTTTGTTCACTTGATTTTCAGCTTTTATCTCCAAAGTATGGAAATGAAGTCAGCTACAGTGTATACCAGGAGGGTCAAACTTATTTCACATTGTGGGCCACATACGGACTCGGTAGATGTCAAGTGGGCCGGACCGTTAACATTATACCATACTCTGCTATAAATAACCAAAATATCATGTCTTTCCCTTGTTTTAGGTATAAAGAAGCATTGGCGCATTGATACTGTCTGATGTGTTGGGTCTGTCTCAGTGACAGACTGAGACTGCTCTTTTCTTCTCTGATCAAAACAATGTTGTCTTCTACTCTGATCAAAACAGTGTGCCCCCTAGTGGAAAATACACGAACTGCATTTTATTAAAAATATTAATTCCGTGTATTTAATGCACTTTTTTCTCTTTTAAATTATCCTGCGGTCCTGATCAAACCTCCTTGGGGGCCGGTACCGGCCCGCGGGCCGTATGTTTGACACACCTCGTCTATTCTATACTATACTATAGCAATACTATTTTGGCATCATCAGCATATGGTTCAAACACATTACATGGATAAAATGCACTGGGGAAAATAAATGTGCGTTTATCGTCCTACTTTTATCACTGTGCTAACAGCTACGTATGTAGAGTTGTGTTCCTAATAATAATAATGAGGTGAAAGCATTGTGTGGGTAGTTTCAGCTGAAAACTAGACAGAAATATGGAGCTGACCAAGTGTAAAAATCTCTGATACAGATTACGATAGGAATAATTGGGAGCTCACAATCTTTATTTTAGAGTTGCAATTGAGGTCAGAACTCCGTGTACAGTGAAACTCCTCTACAACGAAATCATCTTTGCAGTAAGAAATTTTTCACAACAGGGGGTTTTTCACTGTAGCAAATTTGAAACAGGAAAGTGGGAATGGTGTTAATGCATGAAGATTTTTTCACACTAGGGGGTATTTTCACCCATGTAGATTTCGTTGTAGAGGAGTTTCACTGTACCAGTAAAAGATGTTATGTCTCACCAAAGTCTTTCAAAAAAAAAAAATTCTGGACCTTGCTTTGCGCCCTGGAGGACAGGAATGCTTGAATAAAAAAAGGGGCTTTGCCCAACCATTCATATAGTTTGTGATATATATGAAAATTTGGTGTTTAGATTACAACTATAGTGGTCTTATATGCCCGCACAGTTTCTTGCGTACATGTGCTCCTTGTCACGTCTTGTACACAAAGTTCTTCTTCAGTTCACATTTACTGAAAAAGAAACATGAAATAAAAGTCTAGGTTTTTAATGTTGTGATTGTGTGTTTCTAATACTTACTCGTTGTGTCCTTTTTCCACAGGCGTTGTGCATAAATGTGCAGTGCAGTGATGTGCTGGAGACATTCAGGCTGATTTTCTGCGGCGCTGATGTGAATTGTTCAACTGGCATGGCCGATTGTCCCACCCCTCTCTCCCTAGCCAACACACACTCTCAACCTTTGCAAGCCGTATTACTGAGCCACAATCTGAACACAGGTAGAGCATGACCGCGTGTTTGTGATGTCACTGAAGTGCCTTTATTTTCAATGGACTGATGGACCTTTATATTCTCACTGTGGATTGTTTTACAAAAGTGCAACACATCCGCCAACATTCGAAAACACAATTCTCTGCTAAAAGTACATCAAATAACTTATATTAACATATTCTACGCACTTACAACTCCTCCGATGATCGCTGAATAGAAAACCCATTTATACTGCACTACCTTTGACGATGTGATTGTTTCTGTGTAGTTTATCTTGAACATTTACATTTGATTAAACCCAAGCAGATAACCTGCTATGTTTTTTTTTTTTTTTTGCCTCATGGCTTTGATTTTGGTTTGACAGCTCTTCCTCGGTCAGAGGTGGACGGTGGCATGGAAGAGGTGCCCTTTTCAGCTCCAACTTGTGTCTATCACAATGGCTTCCTTTTCAAGACAGGATCTATGGCTCGAGCTATCACAGAACGCAAGGCCAGAGAGGGTATGCAAGCATAGATGGGTAACCGTGTAGATTTCCGCCCACAATGGTTATAAAAGCATTGATCAGTGTCATCTCTGCATGTATTGTTTACTCACCGCGAAGCACTCGGATGAAATAAAAATATTTTCCTTTGCAAACATCATAGTGATCAGTTTCAAGTGAGATGCTCAGAGATGGACTTTGACTTTACACTGCACTTGGAGTTTGCAAAGGTGTAACTGTATTACTCCGTGCTTTTAGTGTTGTGAAGTGGATGATATGATTTTGATTTTGAAGTGTCTGGTGATATGAATGTGCAGTTTGACCCTTTACACATCTTTATTATTGTGTGCAGAGTTCAGTCGTCGCTGGTGTACACTCAATGACGGTACATTCAGTTACTACGAGAGTGACAAGAACTCTAATCCTAACGGAGCTCTGAAAGCCTCCGAAATAGTTTGCTTGGCTGTGGATGTACCCGAAAAACACGGGTATACACTCACACATCTGCCGCTGTTTGCATGTATTTGGTGACACGTAGAGATCTTACACAAAATGACACACACGCCTCAACAGTCTTTCGTTTCCGTCCGTCTCAATTTGCAGGTATGAGCACACCTTCGAGCTCTACTCTGAATCGGATCGTCTCTATCTGTTTGGCACCGACGACCCAAACAGCCACAAAGAATGGGTGAAGTCCATTGCCAAGGTAACCAGTTGACTGACCCGTCGTGTCCAATGTCAAGGAAGCAAACGCTGCTGCTGCACTTATTTCTCTTGAGCTCATTATTCTTAACTGCAAATTGGAATTCTCTCAAAAAATGTGTACTAAGTCCACGTTGGTGTTCTTGAGCAACAAAATGGCAACGTTTTATTTATTTTTATTTACCCTGGAATATGCTCAGGAAGTGCTCTGATATTGCAAGACACAACGTGTGACACCTTTGCTGCATGTGTACAACATCCTACCAGCTATGACAAAATGGACTGCAACCATTTTAATATGGCACTATAAACTGGTTGATGGGAGTATTTGGTGCATTGATACATGGTTCTTAATCCCAAATCATGAAAGGTTGAATGCAATGCTGCTTACTACCGTTAAAACCCGAATGTAAGAATAAAAAGATGATTAACTCATTCAATACCAGCCAATTCTAGACCAAGTCTGAAAAGACGTTTAAAAACGTCTTTGGGAGTGAATGAGTTAAAAAAAAACCCCCACACACAATGGCTTGTTTCTCAGTTTTACTGCATCACTCGTTTTGATTATTGAGTAAATCTTAGAGTTATTATACAGTATAACTTGGGAGTTATTATACAGTATAACTTGGCACAAAGTGACACGAACATTGTTTGATTTTTGTAGAGCTTTATCCCAGCCAAAGCAGAGCCTTTATTGAGGTTAGGTTTTGAGCGGCTGGGGCGACTAAAATATAAGGATGGCCTGAACCTGCAAACGTCCAAGGTGGGCTGGTTTGCCTTGGTGGACTCCACTCTTCATGCTTACCTGGAGGACAGCCAGGAAGAAGAGATACACCTTCGCAAACTTAATGAGCTCTGTGAGTTTAATGCGTTCATCCAAAAGTTTCCAACCATCTGCTTGTTGATTGTGTACACGGCATGAAATGATTTATTTAAAAAAAAGTTAAAAAAAACGTTTTTGTGCCTTTGAAATGAAAGACATGAACTATTTTTTTTGTTTTCGCAGCGATCCAACAAGATAATGAAGTACTAGTTTTGGTGGAGAGAGGAAGGTGAGAGCCTTCACGATAAATTTTTACATACATATTTCTTATGTAGAACTATGATGTAGTTCCCTTGCATTTTCTCTCCTCCTTTTCATTCTCTTCTGAACTTGTATTTGACTTCACTCTGGTTTGGTCTCTTCCTACTAAGAACACTGTACATAGAAGGAGAGAGGAAGTTGGATTTTGCTGGCTGGTGTGCTGCCATCCAGTCTGCAGCGGGGAGTGGAGGCGACACTCTGAGTCAGCAGCAGCTGACCGACACAGACATACCAGTCGTAGTTCACAGCTGCATTGACTACATCACACAGTGCGGTGAGTGAACTAAAGGCAAAAGACGAAAGAGCGGTAACATAAAGCAAAAGATGCATGGAAGTACAGTGAAACTCCTCTACAACGAAATCATGCTTGCATCAAGAAATTTTTCACAACAGGGGTTTTTTTCACTGTAGCAAATTTGAAACAGGAAAGTGGGAATGGTGTTAATGCATGAAGATTTTTTCACACTAGGGGGTATTTTCACCCATGTAAATTTCGTTGTAGAGGAGTTTCACTGTAGTAAATGATCATCAGACATGCCTTCATCTACACTTACCCTTTTGATTAATAGACGGTAATTACAAATGATTAACCAGGGGTGTACCATGCGCTTTCCCCAAACTCAGCTGGGACAGGCTTCAGTTATACGTCTCCGTAATAAGGGCAATTGGTCCGTGTGCTTGGGTTTGAAGGATACAGTGATCCCTCGCTATTTCACGGTTTGTTTATCGCGGCTTCAGTGCATCGCGGATTTTTTCAAACATATTCATAAAAATAAAAAACATATTTTTTTTCATATACATGGAATACACTACTGTATATATTGCTCTATGTGACTCGCTGTTGTTTTGCAGCTTCTCGCAGACCGTTTGCGGACTTTTTGCGGACTTCCAAAAAAAAAAAAGTGTATTTTTTTTTTTTTTTACCTGTATATGTTAATTGGCCGCTACTTCGCGGATTTTCGTTTATCGCGGGTGGTTTTGGTCCCCATTAACCGCAATAAACGAGGGATTACTGTATGCCGTGCATAAATTGCATTAAATATGGTTATTTTCTCCATGTTTTTTTTCCCCAAATACATTTAAGTTCCCGTTAATACTGTAATATGCAATTTATTCCAAAAATCTTTTTGTGAGTCCTCACATCTTCCCGGCAGGTGCCGTAACTTTATTGACATAATTTTGAAGTTTTATTCCCGATGAAGGTTAATTATGATTTTTGTTGACACTGTCCCGAGTCATATTGTTGTGGCTTGTAATGGTGTGGAGCTGTACTAAATTATTTGGAAAGTTAATGTTTCGAATATTTTGGTTACCGTGAGTGGTTGCATGAGAGCTGCTACGTGTGAAAAAGTGAACTGCAAAGACAACAGCGTATTATCTTTGTAAAGGTCCACCTTTTCTCGCATTGAGCAGGTGTATCTAATAAAGTGGCCACTGAGTGCTTGGAGTAATGCGTTGTATTTTGTTTGCATGCGATTACCGTTTTTGTTTAGGCTTAACATCGGAGGGGATATATCGCAAGAGTGGCGTGAACTCGCGTGTTGCCGCTCTGTGCGAGAGGTTTCGCCAAGATGCTCGAAGCCTGCGCCTGAGGGAAGGGGAGCACCAGGTTGACGACGTCTCAAACACCCTCAAACGCTTCTTCAGGGAGTTAGAAGAAGGGCTTTTCACGTCCGAAGATGGCGGCACCTGGCTTACTACGGCTGGTAAAGTTCACATGGGCTTGGCACTGCATCCGGAAATTTTGAAAGTATGTCTCGTGAGATCACCTTCATCCCATTTCTGTCTTCACTCTCGCTTTTGTTGTGATCCAGCCATTCAGGATGAAAGTATCAAAATCCCCCAGTATCAGATACTTTTGAACAAACTGCCTCGTGTTAACAGGGCAACGCTACGGGCCCTTATCAATCACCTCTACTGGTGAGTGATACACATGCACACATTGCGAATGCCCAAAACACACTCGCAGCCACACCCACATTCTGCCTACTTTTTGTCGTTCAGCGTACAGCGGTTCTCTGAGCTGAACCAAATGAATCTCCACAACCTGGCCATCGTGTTTGGCCCTACATTGTTCCAGACAGACGGAAAGGACTACACGGCAGGCCGTGCCATCGAGGACCTCATACAGTACTACACGCTCATCTTTAAGGTCAGCTGCAATCAAATGAAACACCGATGATGTTTGGCTGTCAGATCAAAATGCAGTACATGTGCAATCAAGTTTTTATCAATTTTTTTTCCTGGTTTGGCTGAAGGTTTGAATGTGGAAAATTCTTCCCAACAATTCTATGATAATATTTTTAATTGAAATTTCCATACACATCAATGAATGTGCACTTGCCAGATGACCAATATAACCAATCAAAACCTGAAGAATTTATGTGATTTCTGGATTCAACAAATGTGGTGCTAGGGGGTTGCCTGTGAAATTTGACACCGCTTTCCCAAAATTGTGATTAGTCACAGTTACATTGTGATTTCACAAGGGGGGGGGGGGGCAATTGTTTTTTCACATTGAGGCAAGTAGTTTGTGATTTTTTTTTTTTGTGCCTCAATAAATTCATTTGCCATTTAGAAATTGCATTTTGTATTTCCTTGGGTACCGGTAGTCTGTGAAAATTGGTTTGATGAACTGAAACCTTCATATGTGATAAATATGTTACAAAAACAGAAATCAGGAAAGGTGCAAATACTATTTCACAGCACTGTATGCAAATATATAAATTTAACTCATTCACTCCCAAAGACGTTTTGAAACGTCTTTTCAGACTTGGTCCAGAATTGGCTGGTACTGAATGAGTTAAGCACATGCAAATGTGCTCTAGCATACCGAAGACATTTGAGATGATGGGGTGAGCTTTCCCTGCTCATGTGGACATTTATGAAAAAGCTATCATAGCAGCAAATGCAATTTTGAAGCTTATGAATGATCTCAGAGCTGACTTGGAGCCAATCACAAGATGGAGTCGTGTGGTGCTAATCAATATACTTTTTTTTTTATAGGTGGATGAGCTTCAGCTGAAAAAACAACTGGAAGAGATCACGGTTATCATACAAGTGCGCGAGAAATTGAACACCAAATTTCCTGTGAGTGGCAAACATGTCAAATTTGTGGTGTGTCTTTCGTGGTCTGTGCTGCACTGGACCTCAATTTGTGCGCATGTGTCTTGCGTATGTGACGTTTTGTGTACATTTAGTTACGAGCACAGACGTGCACTCTAGTTTTACACGAGTGCGCTCTTTTTTTGTTGTTGTTAATTCCTGATATTTCTACTGAAACCCTCAGAGCACTGAACCCGGTGGGCATTTCATCTGCACAGTTTACTTAGAGGAAAAGAAGGACACTACTGAGCAGCATGTGAAGGTAGCCTTGACCAAAGGACAGCAAAGTGAGGATTGATGTCGGCACAGATCAAATTTAAACGTGGGTTGTCTTTCCACAGATCCCTGCATCTATGACAGCAGCAGAATTGACCTGTGAAATATTGGACAGGCGCAACATCTCCGTGAAAGACAAGGAGTACTGGAACTGCTGGGAGGTGATTGACAAGGAAGAAACGGGTGAGACTGATATGACAGCAATACAGTGTTTCGGTTTGTTTGTGAGCCTCTGTGGTGGCTGTCTGGTTGACCACCACAGCCTGTTGGTTGATTTTGCAGTAACACACAAATAACTGGCTAGATGATCTGTTTGTCAAGGAAAATGGGACACAGTGGTGAGCGGGAGAGTTCATTTTAGTTGTTACCACACTCTACACTTGGGCACTAGAAGACTGAGAAAGTTGTTTTGACTTTGGTGTGTATAGGTAGGGAAACTGCTATAGGTGATCAATTTCAATTACCGTGCCTCTTGCAGTTCAATTTAGGCCAATTCTGTCATTTAACTTCCACTCGCAGGTACAGTCAAACCTCGGTTTTCGAACGTCTCGGTTCTCGACCAATTCGGGTTTCGACCAAAAATTTAGAGTTTTTTGTGCCTCGGATGACGAACAAATTTCGGTTCTCGAAGAAAACTGAGCGCACTTGAATGCACCATTTGACTCCTCTCGCCTTCCTTACACGAGGAAGTGATGCTTCCTCGTGTTGCTTTCCATTGTGAGCAGACGTGTTCAGTCAACATTTTTATTTTAAAAAGAGCGTGGTTTCGTTTTTCGAACAATTTCGGTTTTCGAACAGCCTTCTGGAACGGATTATGGACGAAAACCGAGGTTTGACTGTACAGTGAAACTCCTCTACAATGAAACCTACATGGGCGAAAATACCCCCCAGTGTGAAAAAAAATCATACATACCTTTGTGTGCGTGTGTGTGTGTTTACATCTGAGATCAAATTTGCTACAGTGAAAAACGTCTTGCTGCAAACATGATTTCATTGTAGAGGAGTTTCACTGTACTTAAATTTGTCATCATTTCATTAGCAGAGCCGCCAACTGTTCTGTCTCTATTTCGTCCCGGAAAACTTTGGCCAGATATTAATTAAAAAAACAAAACAAAACATTAATCATGGGTCACACTGCTCAAAAAGGTTGACAATGAACAACACACCAGTTGGTCGGTGACCTAAGTGTCACTGAGGACACCAGCAGACGACTTGAGGCTCATCCCGATTGCTGCTTGCTTTGAGAGATTCAGAACAGAGGTGACAAATAAGGACAGTCGTGCAACATGACGCTTCATTGGCATATTATGTCCATTATTACATGGACAAGAATTGTGTGCGAGGGACAACTTAATCTATCATAGAATAACAAACGACATGCTCTGTCAGTTTCATAATACTTGTTGGAATACGTCAAACGGCCACGGCTCCGTGAACGGTAGTGAATGTTTCGCGGCATTTTTAATTATTTGTTATTATTTTGGTCCTTGAAAGCATGTCTTCACATGAAAATGCTTCTATTTAGGCTACAAAATGTCGGCGTGCGTATGTGTGCAATATGCATCATTGGAATGTCACTGCAAAGTAAATATTTTGATATTTGTATTGATTGATTCTTTGTACTATTGCAGACAAATTGTTTTGAAGGCGATCGGTTGCCGGCTCTGCAATTGCATTCCCTGTCTTATCTGATCTTTTCGCAGAACGCCCTCTGCACTATCGGGAGAGAGTCTTGCCCATCCTTCACTCCTTTGGCACCGACTCCCATCTTCTCATCAAGAAGCACATTGCTATGGAAGCAATGATCATCTACTTGGGTAAACAATTTCATTACAGTACCATTTTTTTTTTTTTAGAACAGTCCCACCTTTGGCAGCAGTTCATCTGTAATGATGTGCAGCTTTGGAACAAGAGTGTCACGGTTTAATTCAGGCTGCGGACAAAATGTAAAAAATGGCAGCTTTTGGTTGGAGATATATTTGTCTGCTTCCTGGCTAACTTGGAGGTGCCCTTGAACAAGGCAGCACTCCCTCCGCAGCTCAAGAAGTGTCGCACTGTTTGCGCAGCCCTTTCGCTTTGCCATCTCTCCCGTCCAGCTGCTATGCCTGCAATGTGCGTGATGTGCAACACAACATATGTACAGCAGAAAGTTAATTAAATTTCGCTTTGAAGGATTTTGTATAATAATTTAATTTAAAAAATGAATAAACCTTTTACTATGCCCTGCAGCCAGTAAGGTCGACCCATCCAAACATGGCATGATGAAATTCCGAGAAGAGAGGAGCATCCTTGGGTTGGGGCTGTCCTCGGGCAGTTTCCACGACCGATATTTCATTCTCAACTCCAGTTCACTGCGGATGTACAAAGAAGTCAGAGTGAGTCTGGCACAGGTGCACATGCAAACACATCCTCCCACACACTCCTTGTTCACACTCGCCGCGGCTCTTCTTCATCATCTCCCCAGAGTAACCGTCCGGAACGTGATTGGCCAGTCAGGAACCTGAGGGTCTATTTGGGTATCAAGAAGAAACTCCGTCCTCCAACATGGTGAGAGTGTAGTAATGCATGCAATTGGATTTTCATAATACTGGCGTTGTTTCAAAGCGGTTGATGACCCTTGGTATAGAGCTAATGTGATAGACCAGGGGTGCCCAAACGTTTTTGACCAAAGAGCTACTTTTCAAGCAACCAACCTCCTGCGATCGACCCATAATTGCAAGTGCACTCATGCACGCGCAGGCCAGTATGAGCAACAGCCATAAGGGCCCCTAATACGAACGAAACAGAAAAATAAAGTAAATGCAATAGTTTGTGAGTTGATCGCAGTTGACGTATTGTACAACCCTGCTATATAGACTATACTATACTATATTTTTCAAGGTGTGGCAAGAAGGCAACATTTTTTAAAACATCATCATTTATAATCCTACAGATAACATACAGCTCCAGGCAAACAAAGCCGCCAAACAATCCGGGAAGTGGGAACGTGGTGTAAATGTAGCCTTATCCCCTAACCCTAACCCTAACCCTAACCCTAACCCTGAACTGAAATCTTAATTAAATTTAACAATCAAATCTCAACAATTAATGAAATGCCATTGAGGCAAGAATTTTAGAGACCCCAACACAAGGTTTGAATATATTATACCTGAAAAGGGGAAGATTAACTTCTCACATTTTCACTTCCCCAAATGGCAAAGTTTCCCAACACGTTTGTACTCGTATAAATACTTTTAAGGTCATTATTCTACCTCCAAACGATCCCCTATTCAGATCATATATGGGTTCCTCTTCCATATACCGGTAGTTCATATTCACATGGTAAATCTACTGAACCCCCAGTTGCTTTGTCATCAGTATGTGAATTTGAATGAGGACAGTGTTGGAAGTGCCTGTTAGTTTACCATTGCGAACCACAAAAACATACATAAATTGTGCTAATTCTTTATGCTGTCAACATCAAATCTAAACTATGTAAAGACACTGCATCGGACCCTTGGTGAAAATTGTGTGGCATTCATCATCCAACCTGAGAATGTCATTAAGTATGCTTTAAGCAAAATTATGCTAATACATTCTGGACACTAAACTCTGCAATATATCACTGCCACTGACCGGTAATGGATTTCAGTTGACTTTGAAATGATGACATTCAGTTCATAACGGAATGCAAAAAAATCTTTTACTTTTTTGCTTGACCTCTCATGACTTCAACTCAGAATTCAATGAAATAATGTTTGATGATTTATTCAGCTATTGTGACCCAGGTAGCAGGGTGCCAAATGGCCTGCAGAGGGCAGGCTAATCCCAGAAATGACTACACTATGGCTGTGGAGGGGAAAAAAAAAACTGTCTTTTCCTGATTGCAGTTGGGGCCTGACCGTGGTCCACGAGAGCAAGAAACAAGAGAAGGCAGAGAGGCAGCAGTGGTGAGTCGTAGTCGACAACATACAGAAGCAATGTCGTTCAACATTATACATTTTATTTAACTCCATATCTGTCCGGATGCTTAGGTTAAGTACAGCAAGTCTTAAAACAATACTGTACATTTAAACCAACCTTTGTAATGAATTCTTCATTCTAATTGGAGAATACGACATCACTGCAAGTGTTGCCTCGGCTCTACTTGTAGTCGACGCGCATTTTCCTGCTCGAGGCACAATAATTCTGCAGTGCAGTCTCACTGGGGATGGTTTGTCTATGTACATAAAAAGTAGTTATCAGTTTGCCAGGAACCACAATACACACCTGCATTAGCTATATTACACGCGGTATGTTTCACATATACTGTACATTACATCGTTCAATATGCAAGGATAACTTGTGAGTTCATCCATGAATGCATCGGCGTGTTCCTGTTGCAGTGTGCTCGATACACCCTGTCAACATCAGTATTCGTCAACTCTCTAGTAATGGCATTGCTGTTCTCATACTGCTGTTGCCCTTTTTTTTTTTTTTTTCTATCATGTTTCCCATGGCAAAAACATACCAGCAAGGGTGGAATGGAGCAGGGGGGGAGGGTGGGCGTGTTCGAGAATAAAAGATAAAAGGGGTCTTGATTTACAGTATTTGGCGTGCAAAATCCCCATCAGAGATTAATTAAACTGGTGGGCGAGCACATCTGTGGTGTGCCTCACAGTCAGAGGTTCTGGGTTCGAAAAGCTAATCTTTGGAGTTGCAATGCTTTGCTAGGTTCTGTGGTCACCCATTCTAAAATCATCCATGTTGGGTTCCTTGCTGACCTGTATCCCTACACTGGATCAATTGTACTAAATAATTGTTTTAAAATGTAACTGGTGTTATGGCTAGAGGACCGTTGTTTTTAGGTCACATTTAAGCATATATTTTATATGCAATTGATGGGACATGCCACGTATAAACAAAACCATTGCATCAAATCATCATTATGATCTCCCCCCCCGCCAAAAAAAAATCACAGCATGCCAATGTTATGCTTGCTACAATAAATATGTATACGGTAGTGGATTTGACTAACAAAGTGACTGTCGTGTATCTTGGCAAGCAAATTTTAATGAGCTCTGTTACTACTGAGAAAAATGTAGTAGAAGGCTGAAACTGAAGGGGAGTGCATTTAATGGGGTTGAAGTAGAGGCTTGAGGTCATTGGACCCCTTTCTTTTTGCCTATTTTGTTCTCAGTTTTTTATCAAATCCGTGTTTCCGTTCATTCCGGGCAACTGACTAAATGTTTATTCAAAAGATGCGCTCAAAGCAAAAATCATAACTAATTAGAAAGTGTGCATTCAGCACCGCAGCATAGCTGATGACTCAAGAGGGCTTGCGTGAGGGCAACCTGAGTTGTATAAATCCCAGATACCGCAAACGCACACACTGCATTCTCAAATGAATAATTCTTTTCAATGAGGCTTAAGCACACACAATGGTTCACGTGATTTGCTTTTATTTCTGCAGGTATCTCTGCTGCGAGACTCAGCCCGAAATGAGGGAGTGGTACGCTACTTTTCTGAGTATTCAGGTTAGCTTTCGCACTCTCCCGCACACACGACCACAGTAACTCAGATGCGAAGTGTCCCAATCCATATAATTAACATGTACCGTATTTTCCGCACTAAAAGGCGCACCCAAAAGCCTTCCATTTTCTTAAAAGCTCACAGCGCACCTTAAAATCTGATGCGCATTGTGTATGGTCATTACGGTAATATGTCAACCCCAAAATGGCTCCTTGCTAGAGACATGCTGAAAACGCAGAGTTCAAACTTAAGGCGATCGGTGTCGCAGTTGAAAACGTAAATAGAGCAGCGGCAAGAGAGTTCAAAGTTAACGAGTCAATGTTATAACTTGCTGTTGGTTAAGTGAACTGTGTCGCTGCTTTATTAAATAAGTTTTACTGACATCTGATCGTCGCTATATAAATCAGGGTGTAGTGTAGTGCTCTGCTGGCATTTCCTTGAGCGTAGCTCCATCTAGTGGATACATTGTAGATTGCGTCCTATAATGCGGTGCGTCCAATACAGTATATGAACACAATTACAAAATAGACCATTCATTGAAGGTACGCCTCATAATCCAGTGTGCCTTTTAGTGTGGAAAATACGGTTCAAAAATTTGAATAGCCATTCTAATGGATTTCTGATGTCAAGGGTCCCATTTGTGCCCGCATCGCAATGCATTCTTGACCATGGGAGCTCATATCGGCGTACATTGATGAGCCCAAATAAGATGCATAATTAACAATCTTATCGTTTCAAGCTTATTTTGTTCTACAAAACTGCATGTGCACAAGATTTGACTTGGTGGTTTTGTGAAATTTCTCATCACCTGTACAAGAGAAACAGTGCAACATAGACATGTTCCAATAAACCAAGACAATAAAAATATTTTGTCCCCAAAATGAAAGCACACCACCACCATACTTGGCTACTGTATCTTGTGGAGCCAACATAAAGGGCGTGAAGAATGACAGGGCAATAGGCCTATAAAAGCCGGGGGCGGCGGGGGGTTCAGAGCTGGTGTCAAAACCGTGGACTTTACGTTTGTGTTGTCATGTGCTTCACCATTCTGCTCCTCCCCCAAGAATGACGGCGACGTGTGGCCTCAGGATGGACTCCAGCCGAGCCGCGCCAGCCGCGCGTTGCCCGACACGCGTCACGGTAACGTGTCACTGATACCGCTGCGTGGCAGTGAGAATGAGATGCGGAACAGCGTAGCCGCTTTCAGCCAAGATCCGCTTGCTGTGAGTCAACCCTACCAATCACTGCTTTCGAAATCTCAGCCGAAGCCGGCAGTTCCCAATTTGCTTTGCTTGTGTCAGAGATGCCGGTGCTCAACCGCTGGTCCAAACCCCTCGACCCCGCTCTGTTGCATTTATACATCGTCCAGAATAAAGAATAAAGCTTAGCCTGGTGAAGTGCACACTGGCGAATCCTCACTTGCCACTTTCTCGTCGCCTTCACCCAACGCAAATTTCAGAGTATGAAGGCTTTGGACAAAAAGAATGAATGAAATATTAATTTCAGACATTCTCATATGAATGGAGTCCACGAGCTGTATTAAAAGATCTGCCTTTCCAAAGTTAATCATGCCAGATAGGTATTTGATTTCACAGCGTTGATTATTCTAATTGAGTACTTGAGTGACAAACGCCGATTGTATTTGCTCATCGCTCAGGCCTCTTCATGGTTCACAAGATAACACGATAACAAGAGAACTGGACCGTACCAGACCATATTTGATTGGGCCAAGAGGATTGATTTCATCGTTGCTCAAAACAAAGGGGTAAAATTAGTACAATTGATTGCTCAGATAAAAAGAAAAACGAGGCTCATCATTTCTGAGTTTCATTGGTCATCCATATGACATGTAGCGAACCTTAATGGATTGGATGCTGTAAAGGGTTGGACATGGCTCGAGTAGAGCGTTCATACTTATTTTCATCACACGCCGCGTCATACGTGGTTGGTTTCCCTCAGATGGGCTTTCGGATGGTGAAAATCATCTCTTTGTGTGATCACCTCATCATAATTGCTCTTGCATTGAATTATAATTAAAGTGACCACCAAATAAAGACACGGAAAATAGTGACAGCCAAATTTAAGGAGTACTGTTCATTTTATGCTTGGAAGGGATTTGGTTTACATTTTAACTTTTGTAAGAACTAAAAAAAGAAAAAAAACCCAGTTCGGATCCAGATTATATGCAAAGCGTGCCCAGATGAATTGAAAGTTAAGTACAATGAAAAAAAAAAAAAAAACCAACCATTTTAGCAAGAAACCTGAAGCGGGCACATTTTGTGTTTTTAGTCTGCTAGTCTGTCTCATGCTCTTCTGTTTCTCTGGCAGAGGGAAGCGGACCTCTACTGACTTAAACAGGAAAAAAAAATCTGCCTTTTTGTCACAATTTGCACTACCGATTCAAACAAACCAACCAAGAAAAATTGATCAAAATAATCATGGAAGTAATGAGGCCGCTTTATTCTCTTTGGTAAAGGCAGACAATATATGTGTGTGTGTGTATATATATATATATATATATATATATATATATATATACACACCTTGGCAATTTGTAAAAAAAAAATAAAAAATTATATATATATACACACACCTTGGCAATTTGTAAAAAAAAAAAATATATATATATATATACACACACCTAAGCAATATATATATATATATAAATATATATATATATACACACCATGGCAATTTGTAAAAAAAAAAAATATATATATATATATATATATATATATATATATATATATAATTAAAAAATGTGTGTGCAGAAAGATGAAAGCAAGACAGTCTCCCAGCATATATATATATATTTTTTCTTGTAGTCCATCCAGCAGAACAAGAGTTTGGGATTTGGGCCAGAGAAGCACGTCGAATCTCCGTACTGTGATTTTGACTTGATTTAACCATCATAACTGGATCTGGCTTCCTAAACTGCGAGTTTCGATACAAAAACTCTTGAGGTGCTCCCACATGCCAGCGCAGAAGAATAAGATGGCTAATTTGCATCCTGGGCTGAAAACCAGAGAAAGAGGAGAAGGGAGTGGAACTGCATCATCTCCATATTGTCGTTTTGTGGAAGTGTGAGCCAAGAAAACATAAACGCAAGTTATTCTGGCTGAAATTTACGAAGCTGTCTTAGAGAACCCCCGAAACAATGAAAAGAATCTCGTGCCCGCCAGGAGCGCTGCTACCAGAGTCCTGCCAAGTCTACAAGGCGCTCTGCCTTGTAGACTTGGCAGAACTCTGCTGGGCTCCATTACAAACATTGTCACCATTGGACCAGAGCAGTTCAACGGCATCTGCTCTCCTCTCTTCTGCTCTCGTTTTATTTCTTGCTTGATTTATTGATTGCAAAAACAGGTGAATGTAGCCATCCACGTAGGTCTGCCTCTGCTCTTACCAGACATTCCATGTCTTGATTGGCGACCGACAGACTCCCAACAGTACAGTGCCTCACGTGGCTTCTATTGATTCTAATCCATTGACTAACATCGATCCATTCATTTGAGTTGAGGATTTGAAAGGAATTGCTTTAGGAAGCCCGAGCCTCGCTTTCGACGTGTGGTTGTGTGTGTGGGGAGGTATCGATAAACGGATTCCGTGAAAGTTCTCTGTGTTCTTTGAGTGCATGTACGTCGGGTTGGATGGGGTATGTGAGTCTAACCAAATACAGTCAAACCTCGGTTTTCGAACGTCTCGGTTCTCGACCCAATTCAGTTTTCGCCCAAAATTTTCGAGTTTTTTATGCCTCGGATGACGAACACATTTCGGTTCTCGAACAAACTGAGCGCACTTGAATGCACCATTTGACTCCTCTCGCCTTCCTTACACGAGGAAGTGACGCTTCCTCATGTTGCTTTCCATTGTGAGCAGACGTGTTCAGTAAACATTTTTATTTTAAAAAGAGCGTGGTTTCGGTTTTCGAACAATTTCGGTTTTCGAACAGCCTTCTGGGACGGATTATGGACGAAAACCGAGGTTTGACTGTACTCTTAACTCATTCAGTATAAGTCAATTCTAGAGCAAGTCTGAAACGACGTTTAAAAACGTCTTTGGGAGTGAATGAGTTAAGATGGCATATGCGTATTAGCAATCGTTTCGGTTGGGCTTCCTGCCAAGCTTCCCTTTTCCAATCGCCTTCCAGTGTTTACCTGCTCTAAACTGTTTGTCCATCTATCTTTCAGCTGTTTAGAGACGTTCGATAATGGAGGCTACAAGAAAGGTACAGTGTTTCACACTAATTCTCTTTTGTTTACAAACGACTTGGCGATGCACGGCAATGCCCAAGAGTCCATCATTTATACGGACGAATGCATTGGAACCTCCACAAAATCAAAACTCCCAATTTCTTCGTACTTCTCAGCATTCTTTTTTTCCCCCTCCATTGAAATGAATAGATATTGAATGAATCTGTTCCGGGGTCTTGCGGTAATCTTTTAAAAAAACTATGCGGATCTAATTTTGCGCATGCTTCATTGCCACCTTGCATAATAACGTGTAATCAATCAAATGAGTACTGAGCATTGGAGGACCCACGGCGAGCATGTATACCTTCCATAAATAATATGTGTGCAAAATCAATTGTTTTATGTATCATTAGTGTTGATTTGTCGATAATGGGCAGCCTGCGCGGAGATGCGTGGCCAGCATGGCCAACTGTGTGGCTCGTGTTTTATGAGACACCTGGCAGGCTTGCGATATGTAACTCACCCTGACAAAGACCTTCTGTCAAGTCCGG
The DNA here is from genome assembly GCA_018466805.1 of Hippocampus abdominalis. Taxonomy (NCBI): domain Eukaryota; kingdom Metazoa; phylum Chordata; class Actinopteri; order Syngnathiformes; family Syngnathidae; genus Hippocampus; species Hippocampus abdominalis. The sequence goes on from CM031703.1 coordinate 6,862,642, forward strand.
AGCATCGAGTGCGGCTGGAATTTCAGTGGCAAAGCCAACAATTCTTGATAGGTTAGACTAGCAGCATCGTAAACAACACTTAGACACTGATTAAAGATCAAAGAGTAACCCACTGATAAGACAGAAAGAACATGCACAGCCAATCAACATGGCTTTACATCTTCTCAGCCCCCCCCCCACGCCCCACCCCCCACCCCACATGTACTGTATATGTTGCTCTATGTGACTCACTGTTGTTTTGCTTACTTTCGCTGCTTCCCGTGGACTTTTTTGTGGACTTCAAAAACATTTAAAAAAAAAAAATGAATATGTTTGAAAAAATCCACGATGCACCATAGCCGCGATAAACGAACCGCGGAATAGCGAGGGATCACTGTATTCACTTTATACCAAGGTCCATGACATGACGAGTGGGAAGTCACAGTGTACAACTGTATTGAGGTTCCAGTGTATTTGTGTGCTTTCAAATCCTTAATCCTAACACGTTAATGAAGAGCATCATATGTGTTTGCCAGGCCTCCAAAATGTCTCACCCCTGTCATCTGAAAACACATTTCAACTTTGACCTCTCAGCCGAAGAAACTTAGGGCTCAACCTGCAGTGGGACTCAACTTCAGCTTGTATATCTTTTGTACAGGGCAAGTGTTCGGCGTCATCAGGTGACCTCACCACTCTCCAGTGACATCATCAGTGTGACACTGTGGACCAGAATGAAGAAAGAGCAGGAAGTGAAGAGAACTAAAAGAGCCATTCTTGTAGTATTTACCCCCTGCACAGTTGAAATGTATACTTGAATGTTTTTTTTTTTGGACACTTTGATGAAGGGGGTTTTCATCCCCGACGGGCTCCTGAATGGCTTCCATCTCGGCAAGAGTCAAGTGCGCATGGATGTGCGCCTCCCACATTGCATTGCATCACGGACCATAAGCATTAAAGCACACCCTGAAGGAAACTTTAATTCCTATTATGCATTTCTTTTGAAGGAGGATTTAACCGGGTTGCTTGAAGGCGCCAGCGTTTGGCTGCCTTTTGTTCTTTTTTCCATTGTGTACATATATATATATATACAGTTCAATGATCATCCTGCAGTTCAAAATTCCACCATGGCCATTTTAAGGAAAGCGTCATGTTAATGTGATGGTGGTCCAGATTTTTGGTTTTCAGATCGCCACTTTATTTCAAATCAACCTCCTGCCGTCTTACTTCAGATTTGTGAACACACTCGCGTCCTCTTGGGCAATATAATGGTAATGATCAATGTTTACTCTTGTAGTGAGTTCTGAAACAATCTCTTAAGTCTGTGACTGCTCTCGACTACGCCACTAGCTTGTCGAGCGCAACCTGTAGGTCAATTCCCTCTTGTGAATTGTTCTTATTTATTTGGGGTCCAAAGGATGCAAGATAAGTGTGCTGTCTTTTTTTTTTCTTTGTTTTTTAACCATGTGAAGCATAGTGTGTGTGGGAAGGAAAAAGAAAACTATGTACCTGAGTGTGTGTTGATTGTAACCCAGCAGCCCTTATGTCAAATCCATTTTAGAGCATCCTTAATTTCATCAACTATGAAATACAAATCATTGTCAGAAATGGAGGTTGTTTTGCCCTCTAAAGTTATCAAATGTTACGTGCTCTGAACGAAAAGCAGTCTTTTTCATGTTCTGAGACATAGTACAGATGGAATTTTTGTCATTCTGATATTTATTTATTGTTAGGATACTTGTTACAAGTAGGTTTTTTTTCTACTTTATAAAGGTAGCTCAAATTTCCATAAGTGTACTTAATATGAATGTCGATTTGGGGAGGGAAAAAAGATGCAGAAGATTATTACATCATGAAGCACTTGTTCACGTCTTTAATCAATAATTGGTAGATAAAGCTGAGATATTTTCAAGTGATTGTCAAAAAAAAAAAAAAAACACAGTATGTCAACCTATTTTATTTTCTTTTTTTAATTTCTTGACCTCTAATAAACACTCTGCCACAATTGTGTGTGTGCTCCAGTAAAAATGGCTGCACAAAAGTCTTTCGAAAAGGTTAATGTACTCGACCTAAAGGCAGGCCCACCGTGTTGTTAAAATGCAAATTGTGTGAGGTCAAGTTGGCGCTTGGGAAAATGGACACATGCGCGCGCACACGTGATGTATGTACAATGTGACAACTGTTGGACACATTTTTCCTGCCCTGTGGATTTTGTGCCATAAAGTGGAGCCTATAGACTTGCCAGGAGGAGAATGTCACAAGGATGGATGCAAAGGGCGGTGGTACAGTAAAGAGTAAAGGGGAGGGGGGGGGGGCTGTAAAGGTTTGTGTGTTTTGAGTGATTCATGGTGGTCCACCGGTTATGTGATCATCGCTATAACCAGAAGTGACACATCAGGGTCAGCATATACCTCAAGACACATACCGGAGAGCACCCCCCTCACCCCCACCTTCCCCATCAGGGACCTGCACATACTAGACTTTCCCACACGCACAGGAGACCCACCGGGGATGAACACAGTGGGATGCATAATTGTATGCACACACACGCCTTTTAAATGGCCTTTACTACTGTATATAGGTCATAGCAGCACTTTCATAAATCAGAGGCACTGAGACAAACGAGAGTTGTTCAAATGGGACACAAATGGAAGATGGAGATAACGTGAGCTTCGGGGTGGGGGGGCTTTGGGCACACGGGGGTCAACCGAATATGCACCTGCTGTGGCTGTCTGCGCCCTGACTTTGCACATAAGCGTGGGAGAGATGAACGTGCTTCATGCTGAGCTTCAGCAGCAGGCATTTAGCGCCGCGCTGAACAAATGCAATTTTTGCAATTCAACCTTGTGCCAAGTTTGTTCGACATGGAATCGTTCATTTTCCTACTGCGTATGATGGCTCCGCCGATCCGGCAAAAAAAAAAAAAGGCACGCTTCAGACTGACGTTCCGATTGTCCTTTTATTTCTGCGTCTCCACCATTAATGTTAGGAAATCATGAGAGACCGTGAAAACTACCAGTCAAATATTGGCCCTTTTTTGACAGCCTTCTCAGAATAACTGCAAATTCAATCACGTGGTTCTTTTATTTCCCCTGCTGCGAACAAAAACATACGGAAGCGTATTGCAGCCATACCAGGAGAGGGGAAACACACACAAAACGGATCCAACAACGACTGTTACTCGAATCTAGCAACAGTTTCAAATCACTCACCCAAAAGTAGTTAATTAATTAGTTAATTAATTAATTATTAATTAGTAAGTAAGTACAGTAAGTATTTCCCGTTTGTAAGGTATTGTCACTGGACCTCTATTTTGAAAGCAGGAGATTTACCCACAATGCTTTGCCGTCACTGATTGAATGGACAGGTGCATGCAAAGGTGTTCATTTGCTCAACCGTTTGGACATGTTTGAATAAGGTAGGAGCTATTTTTACATGCTGTAACGTGCCAGTCGTCTAAACATGGACTTATTTTGATTGATTTATGGCGTCTGTGTCTGATAATACCAGCAATACCAGCATTAGCAACATGACTCACTTTCACCATATTTTGGTGAGTTTAAAGTATTTTAAAGCATTGCTGGGATTACTAAAAAGTTGCCCCAGATGCTGATCACGTTTGAGAGCATCTTGAGCACTTAAAAAAAAAAAAAAAAGCCTTGCCTTGGCATCGGGGATAACATAATTTTGGAAAACACAAGTTCCAAGATTTTAAACATATACAATATTTAGGCTTATTCATTTATTTATTTACATTAACATAGTTATTAGAAATAACTTCACCTAACACAACGTGATTTATACTGACTGCATGAAGATATGCCGCTGTCTCCCTGCATGAAGTTTTGCGGTGAAAAGAATGAAATGCGTTGATGATAAAGTATTTCTAGATTGAAATAAAATTAAAAAAATTATTAGGTTTGCTGAAGATCAAAATGTGTTGTTATGAACCAGATTTATAAACAATTTATTGGAATCAGCCAGCCATCTTTGTTGTTTACATTCCCCTCAAACACTTTAACTGGGACAATTCGCGGGGGATAAATCCGATTTCCCACCTTCCTCGACTGCTGCATTATATGCAGTGATGTCCCCCGTGACTTTAATTTATGCCCACGTATGTATGAAACTATGAATGTGAGTATGCATGTTTGTTTGTCCATATGCACCCTGTGAGTGACAGGCGGCCTTTCCAGGGTGTACCCGTGAGCCCAATAAGGACATCATAACACGTCATACGGTCTTGTTACAAAACATAGATGTGGTTGCTGTTGGATGAATGCACTGCATCTGTACTTGTACGTTGGTTTTGACTTTTGAACATTTTTGCCGGCAAGAAAACTAGGCACTTGATCAGAGGTTGGACATCTTCAATCAATTGCTTATAAAAAGCATTTGTGTCAGAGGTCACAGCTGTGACCTCTGACACAAATGCAAATTGATTGAAGATGTCCAACCTCTGAACAGTGGGATGCATTCATGCGCCGCAGAAAGAATAGAAACGATTGCAGGATTGACATTGTTTTATCTTAGATTACTGTATTTTTTTTTTTTTTACTCTCTCCCCTGAAGTTCAGGGGCATGCGCAGAGGTGAGCAGCTGTCAACATGACGGACGAGGTGAAAGTGCAGCTACATTGCAAGCATCTTTCATGTTCCTCACTCTGGAATCATGTCGCTTGTAAAACACATTGCAATGAATTCATGCTGATTGCAAACTCTGCAGGCGCAGCTTTTTGTTGTTGTTGTTTTTGAAGAAACAAAGTGACCATGCAGTACAATCTAGTCATTTTTACAGCAATATAATGAGGGCACTCATTGAAATGCTACTACAATAATAATAATAATTATCATCATCATGTTGCTCATATTCACATTTATCAT